>JAZDUH010000152.1:3752500-4125000 GCA_036419115.1 Scarus forsteni
GTTATTTTCCTCTCTGGTGCATGATTCACGGTAGAGCTTGAAGTTAAAATGACGTGAAGGGTTCAGTGCTAGATGTGGAGCAGTTTCTGTGGGGTGAAATTTTCCTCAAAGCTACATTTCAGTGTTTCAGAGTTGTGGTTAATACAGGGTGGTTTTACCCTCAATAATCTCTGCTGCTTTCCTTACCTGCAAATGGAAGCTTTATGTTTGTGAAGCAGGTCAGCTATCAAACCCTGCATTTGAAGTATCGGTTATGCCTGTTTATTTAACTCTTCGAAAAGCAATTATTTATGTAGGCAGCAAAAATTATTTGCAAACAATAATGATCATTTATTGAGCAAAAATGATCTTTTACTAATGGTGGTTAACTCGATCACCCCCAAAAGCTAATAATTATTCTAGTTTGGCCATTACCAACATCTCCTGAAAATGTCTGTGTTTTTTGCTTATTCTTGCCAACAAACAAAACACAAACAAACAATCAGACATATGGCAGCATAAATATAACCTTCTTGGCAGAGGTAACTAATTCCTATAGGGGGTTCTTTTAAGATCTACATAGTGAAAAATACAAGTGTGACCGTGCCACTTGGTCATACATCCACTCTAATGTATGTAAGTCAGGGATTTTGGGGTCGCCAGTCAGATTTCAGGTAGCTCTGGCTGACCCTGGTTGCCCCTGGCTGCCCCGTGTCCAAATGGGAATGTAAAACAACAGAGAGGGAAGATGATAACACCTCAGTTTTATGTTCAGAAAAAAAAAAACAAGAGCAAACTGCATAAAGCTGCTAAATTTAGATATACATTAGTGCTTGAAGATGGCTATGACTTTGTATTTCTCATTTTTAACATTGATTTCAGGAAAAATCCCATACCTCAGTGATAGAATTCCATCTGCTCTTGAAAATCATAAAATTGCATGAAATATTTCCTGCTGTTTTCATGTTTGTATTGTATTGTATTTCTGATTTGGTGCATCTGTGTGATACAGACATTGAAGCAGGCTGATCCAGCTGCACTGTAAAGTTTGGTACTTTTTGCCATGATATGGATTTTCACATCACTGTCGTCACTGGGGCAAACATACTTAAATTAATTTAATTTCATCCTATATTTTATTCTGTTAGTATATAAAAAATTCAAAACACACAAAAAACAAAATTCAAACGTGAATGAAAATGAGCAGAAAATGTCATGTAGAGTCTGCCCTTCTCTCACAAGACATTAATTAACTAAACACATAATACAAATAAACAAGAGCTGTAGACCAATATGTCTTTGTACATTTCATTGTTTCTTATTTTCAAAAACAACCAACAAAACAAACAAAAAAGACCACATTCATTCACATTTTTCTCTCAACGTAATGCCTTTAATGGTTTTTTTAAAGACAAAATTTGATTACTACTTTTTTAAATTTCTTTGTTCAGGTTGTTTCACAGAACACAAAACAAAGTAGCTCATGAGACAAACAGCAGAGTTCGAAGTTTTCTTCAACATGTGAGGCAAAAACACATATTGCACCACAGAATGACACCATAAACATGAGTTACTGCACAGCAGTGTGGCACACTTCTCTCCTTCATGTGTGTGCGTTCAGAATGTCACTTCCTGTCTATAGTCCTATCACTGCTGTACACTGACATCGATTGATCGAGTTCATCTTTGTCCCCACCCTACAATTATTTTAGACTCCATTTCAACAGCTTGATTTGTGATTTTCAACATTTGTGTCATACCACCACTTTTTCAAAAGAAGAAATATATATATATATATATATATATATATATATATATATATATATATATATATATATATAGATATACACATACCTGTAGGCTCAACTGTAACAAAGCAAGCAAAGGTTTATCACTGATTACTATGTGACCTCTATTAAGATTTTAACATAGCATTCCTGAACTGTAACATTACTTTTGTTAAAATTACAACATTTATCTTGAGCAGCCAGTATAAGAAATGTCAAGCTCTTTGTAGCCTGACACAAATACAAACACACATTTATTTCTAGCTATGAGAGTCTAATAATCATTTTTTTAACTGGCTATAAACACATCATAGTGTTTCTCCATGTCACATTGCTTTTTTGCTAAATAGATTTTGTCCTGCTAGTTTTTACAGGTCTTAATATTGTATCATTATAGCTAGCAGCTCTTATAGTAAATTTGGGTGATTTTACCCTGGCTGCTTTGAGTACAGAATGGTGATAGATCATCAGCAGCAGCAGCAAGGAAACCTGATTTTTTTCTTCTTTTAGCTGAGAATTCTTAGTTGCTGCATCTCATTTAAATTAAATAAACAGCACTGATATACTTAATATGTCTTGTTTGGTAATTCATTAAGCCTGTATATTTACACTACACCTCAAACACTGCCTCAGCTGCAAACTGAGGAGTAGCCACAGTGATTTTCTGTGTTGTTAAGGGATTGGAAGCATCAGTACACACTACACACATATTTTAATGAAAATCTTTTATTAATAATTGGTTCCTGATCAACCAGTGCATTTCTACATTCATTTCCAGGAATGTCTCTCTTAAATATATTATATTGAACCCTGGCTGCAGCCTCTTCATATTCTCTTCAGCCCAAAAAATATTCCCACTTTGAGAACAGTCATTAAAAAAAATCTCCATAGCTTAAACTATACAACGTGTTTCGATAATACAAAACGTTATCACACAGTGCAGAGAAAGAAAACACCAGTTAAACAGTAACTGTGGATTGTGGATATACAACATGTTTCATTTCTGGCATTCACATGAAATAGCAACAGAAAAGTCTCCATTATAACCCCAAAATAATGGCACATAAGCTCACAACTCATAATTAACTGTCTAATTAGCACACAGTGTTCATTGGGAGCTTTATGAGCCAGTTTGACTGTGCAAAATCCATTAAATCCATCGAATCAGTTTGTAAACAAATCTACTCATTGAGCAGCTGCAGTTGTGTTCAAGCATGCAGGGCAACATCCTATAACGAACAACCAACAGGATGTTTGCTGTATCTTTGTGAAACTATTTTTAGTCTAGAATATATACAAAATCCATCCTTCAATTCAAGTTCTATTTGTGTCATCCAACCTGAAGCATGTCTTGCTGTTCTTTCTATTTTATTAAAAAAATAAAACTGCCTGTTCTTTTGCTTATGGTCATAAATCAAAGAAATACCATCTATATTAACCTTAGACCAGAAAACTGATCATTTTGCAAGCAGAATCAGTTTCAAGCATCACTGCTCCAATCACTGATTCACTGACATGAAGCACAATGTAGATACTTAAAGCTAGGGTCTACGATCTGAAAACCAGTTTGGCTGTTGAGACAGATTTGAAAAACGCAGCCTGCCCCCCCTTCACTCACCCCTCCCCTCAGTGTTCCAAGATCCCGCCCCCCAGCTCGTGTCGCCTCCTAACAACACGCCCCCTCTGGCAGAGCAATAAGCCGCAGGCATATAATATCAGCAGCAACAACAACCAAAAACAACTCAGCTCAACTAAAAGTAACAAACACGACAGTCATCCCCCTTGTAACACACAGCAGTAGCCATTTCAATTGGACCGGCGGCGAAGCGGGTCTGACGTCACCTGTGTTGCGATTATTTTCTGGATATTACTGGATATTAATTAAATTAATTAATATTCATTTAATAACCAGGTTTGCTCTCGTTAATTAAAGGGGCACCATCCTTTTTATACAAAAAAGGCAAAATTAACTTAATTAGCTGATTTATTAATTTATTTCATTTAAATTAGATAAATCAATTAAGTCAAACTTATCAGTTTAATCAATCTCAAATCTAAAGACAGAACTCTCATGCAGTGATGTCAATCTTCCAAATAGAATACCAACAGACAGAACTTTAAATATATAAGGGTGATTTATTAAAATGAATATATAACACAAAATAAAATAAAATAAACACTTAAGAAGGAACAAATGTCAGAGATATACTAAATCAATGATGCTGTCAATCAGGAAAGAAGATATGAATCCTCAAGGAACATTTAAGCATCTGGAGTGGCTATAGAGGATTAATTTCCGAATTAACCTACTTGTAAAAGGTCAAATCAAGGGGGGAATTATTAGAGAATTGAACCAAGACACACTCAAGCCCATCTGAAAGAATATAGAATCCCCTCTAACGAAGTGTCGTCTGGATTGGGCCTCATCTGGTCCGAGCTACTGGAGAATCTGAAGGACTGTTCTGGTTCTGGGTGTCGTCCCAGAGGCTGAAGTCCACACTCTACCCAGCGCGATGGATCCAGAGAGGTTGTTCCGATGTGGTCCCAGGTTTCCCGGGAGAGAAGTATCGTCTTAGGTTGGACTGGCAGGTTCTGTTCAAGGTGAAGCTGGAGCTTGGGCGTTGGTGTCTCGATTGTATAAAAAAAATTGATCTGTAACTAATTCCAAAAATCAAGAATTCGTTGGCAAGACGAATACTATTCTGAAATTAATAAGAAAAAGTCCATGTGCTATGAAGTAAATCTTTAGCTTACTGGCTTTTATCGGCGGGCATGTCACAAAAAACTTAGATAAAAGAATTAAGGAAAAATATTGGAGCCGAAAATCACAGAAGTGTGATGAAGAAGGATAGGAGGAAGAAGAGCACGGAAAAAACCTAGCAGAGAAGAGAGCGCATCATGTGTCTCTCTCTGGTTTTACTGCTGATGAGAATTTCAGAGTAGGAGGGCCTTCTGTGGAAATCCAAACTTTTATCAACTAATATTTGGCCAATATTAAGTTGTATTTTGATTAAACATACAATATAAGCACTCCAACTGGATAGGAAATCTCATGGTGATCAATTTGATACCAAATACCATATATCCGGTCAGAGCAAAACAAACAGTGTCCTTAAAGGTCCACAAAAGTCCACAAACGGCAATATTCCTCCATACTGCTCATGCGCTGTAATCCACCCTCATGCTGAACAACACATGTTTATAGTTTTGGAACATCTAGGATGCACTGGGGAATCCTCGCTGTCCACTGACATTGATATCATGACCAAAGGTCAGCACTCTGCAATAACTAGGAGCGTAGAACAACAAAAAAGAACCCAAGAAATTCCCCATTCTGCTGACCCCTCTTGTGTCTGTCCACGGCTCCGTCGCTCACAGCAGAATGTGGGATTTCTTGTTCTACGCTCCTAGTTATTGCAGACATCGATTCGCTTGTTTGGTCAGCCACGGCTCTTGAGCACCCGTAAGTGTATCATAGAAATGCCAAGTAGTGCTGTTTAGGCTATAAACATGTGCTAAATGATGTCGTTTCGAGTAAATGGTGGACGTTACCCGCTCAGGACACTTGGATTACAGCACACGAGCAGTAAGGAGGAATATTGCCGACTTTAGTGGACTTTTAAGGCCACTGTTTGTTCGGGCTCTGACCGAAGTCATGATATCAATGTCAGTGGACAGCGAGGATTCCCCCAGATCTCCGGCTGCATCCTAGATGTTCCAAAACTACTCCACAGTGTTGTTCAGCATGAGGGTGAGTAGAAAATGAGGCCAAATTGTTGTTTGGGTGTAGTATTCCTTTAAGACATACAAGTCAACATGCCTTTAAGATGGTTTGCAATGAAAACTTAAGGTGTAGAAATCCTATTATAAGCATTCTTCAATGAAACAGAGTGAAATGAACTAATGCAGAGTACAGGCACATTCCTGGAGGAGAAAGATCTCTTCTCAGTCTGTCAGCAGCCTTCACAGATAAGAAAACTTTTTGATAACTGGCATTTTTAGAGCTAAAAACACACAAGTCACATCATTAGAAAGCATTTGTCATGACAGGATAAAATATTACATTATTAGATTTGTCCATTATTTTATTTAAACAGTTTAGAAGTTTTGTGGTTTTCTGTGCTAGACAGAGACCACATCTGGAGTGGATGAGGGGTCCAGGATGGCCAGGGAGGTCAAAGGTCAACTTAGGTGCCACCTAAGAATAATTTAAGACTTGGGAACGAACGGTCCTCGGACACATTATCAGGTCTCAGCCAATCGCTGTTTAGGAAGAAAAGTAAACATCCACACCGATGTCTGTTTGGGGTACCTTGCAGTCATTAACGACAGACTTGACGGCGCCAGATGTCTCTAGGAGTTTTTGCGATCATGGTATCCATGAAGACAGAGAGTCCAGGGAGGAATGTCAATTTAGAGTTTCTATAAATTGATCAGTTTGATCTCGCTACACCTGAGCAGAGCCGATTGAAGGCGAGGATTTATCTTTCTCGGTGTGTCTTCACTAGCTCAGTTTACAATGCTAACGATGCGTGGCTAACATATGCTAATATCTACTGACAGAGCCTACCTGCTCCGACCAACAACGTTCAGTCGTTAGCCAGTACAGGCACAAACTAACCAGAGTTATTCAGCAGACATCTCCCACTATAGTAAACAAAGCTATTACCTGTTCAACCAGGGGCGGAACGGCCAGTGCTGAAGGCTGTTCGCCAGCCGGCGCCCAGTGCTGCAGCCAGAGCTGCGGTCGTTCGCCAGCCAGTGGCCCGTGCTGCGGCCGGAGCTGCGGTCGTTCGCCAGCCGGCGCCCAGTGCTGCGGCTGGAGCTGCAGTCATTCGCCAGCCGGTGGCCCGTGCTGCGGCCACCTGATTTGGCTTAGTGTTTATAACAACAAAATGTGTTTTTCAATCCTTTGTAAAGTTTCCATTGGTTTGCTGTTGTTTGATCAAACCTTGACTGTCTGGGGTTGGAACAGAGTCACAGTTTTAAGAATAACTTGACAGATTTTTGGCTTTGAAGAAAAACCTCAGGAATTACACCTCATAAGTCATCCTCTTTTCTCTACAGAAGGTGGAAGAATCCGTTTTTAACAGGCTCAGCAGGTAGTGCTCGTGCCTCACAGAAAGAAGGTCCCTGGTTCGATCCCCGGGTCGGGCAGGGCCTTCCTGTGTGAAGTTTGCATGTTCTTCCTGTGCATGTGTGGGTTCTCTCCAGACACTCTGGCTTCCTTCCACAGACAACAACATGCTCATTAGATTAATTGGTGACTCTAAATTGCCCTTAGGTATGAGTGTGAGCGGGATAGGTTGTCTGTCTCTCTATGTGGCCCTAGGATTGACTGGCGACTGGTTCAGGGTGTACCCCCTCGGCCAATGACAGCTGGGATAGGACCCCCACCACCCCGAGAGGGATAAGCGGTATAGAAAATGAATGAATGAATAACTAGAAAAGCACTCGGAGAGCGCAGACCTCTGCCAGCGCCACAGTCCTCACCCATATTGTGATTTTGACCATAAATATTAGTCCTATCTTTATTTCATGTAAATATTTAGATTCCTTGACCATGAAAATGCACCATTAGCAATCGGTTTCATAATTCTATTTTAGTTCAGTAGTTATTCATCAAAATTACATTTTCGTCATGGCTGCCAGACGGTGATCCGGATCAACACCAAAATTGAATTGCTTCTTCCTTTTCCCATGCTGAACATTTCATCAAAATCCATCCATAACTTTTTGAGTTATTTTGTTCACAGACAGACAAACTCTCCCGAAAACATAACCTCCTTGGCGGAGGTAATTACTCCTATTCCTTGTCCGACCATTTGCATCATGGCTTCATGAGGATCAAATGCAGCTCTTTTGCCCTCCTCTTTGTAAATGCTTGGTCGTGAAAGGGCTTGGATGCCACGGAGGGCTATGATAATGAGCTCTGCAGTGATTGGCTGCCCAAACAATGCCTGATGGGATAAGGGAGGGATACAGAGTTTCAGTATTGTCAAGGCATCTGCCTCTGAAGGGCAGAAAACACAAGTAAGTGGAGGCTATAAGGCTGATACATAATAAACACCAAGAATTAAAAAATTGGGAATTTTAAGATGTATTGTCTTTAAAGGCTGAGCACTCCTAACCAGAGTACACAGGAGAAGATGATTTAGCAGGCTGAATCAATGTGCACAGGTGGAAGAACACATAGCCATTTGCTGCATCATAAAATAGTGCTTAACACAGAGACTTCCTAGAGGAAAAATAAGGGCTCTGAAATTATTTGACAAATTGTTTATTCCACTCAATCACGGTGTAGTGGCTTGTTTCTCTGGGTCTTTCAGCTGTGAGCCCCTTTAGCCATTTTACTGACTGTTTACAAGTACCTGATACAAATGCAACCTGAAAAATACTGAAATATCCCTTTTAGTTAGTCAATAGAAAGTTAACTATCCTCACAGAATCATAATAGAAAAAATAACTTAGTAATATCTTTTAAAAAAATACAAAGGAACATGCCAAATGTTTAAAACCCATGTGCTGCGGTGTAAGCGATTGCAAAGTTTACATTATCCCTTATGATTCTTTATGCTTCCAAAGCAAACTTGTTAAATCATGTTTTGAATCAGCGTCTGGGCGTTAACAAGATACTCAGCTGCGATGTGATGCTATTTTATGAAAAACAAGCATATTAAAATGTAAAAACATCAGAGGTTCCAGGTTGTTGTTGAGAGCAGAGCAGGTGATTAATGACTGCTGTCAGAGCACAACAGCGGATACTGGTCTGCAGATTACATTAAGGCGTCGTTCACACGGTTCATCCTGCTTTATTCAGGAAATGTTGCAATAACCAGTGTTTGGGAAAACAGTATGATAAAAGTTGCAGAACTGGGTCTTCATAAACAGAACTTTAGATGAGAAAATTTCCCAGAGGGTCAAGTTAAAAGCACAGATGCTTAAAGTTGTTGCAATAACTCTTCCTGTGTTGCTGTTTTTCTTGAGACTGTTTTCAGCTCTGATTGAGAGCACTAAAACACATTTTAATGCAAATACAAACATGATTGGGGATGATTAGTTTAGATTCATGGAAATGTTTTTCCATCATCGAGTAGCATATGGAAAATCTGCTTTTGGCTGACTTGGTGTAATGACTGAAAGACCCAAAATGAAATAAATGCTGATATATATATATATATTTTTTTTTTATTTTGCTGGCTGTGTAACCTTCCTTTACTGTAAGCATGAGCAGAAGTTATATGTGTACACTACAAAATCTACATTGACAAATTAACACAATCATAGTAACACTAACTCTATTGATTAACACTTTTATGCACTGTTCGGAAATATTTTTTATCTGCAGTTGACTACATTAACACTGCAAAGAGTGAACATTATGGTTTTATACCATGTGTTAATGTGGAAAATTAGCTGAAATAAAGGTACAATTTTTGGTTAGAGCACGTATAAAAAGATTAACTCTGTAAGTGTCATTTTCAATTTCAGAGTTCAGCATGAACAAACAGTGACACCTTTGAATATGATTTACTGAAGCATCATTTTTACCATTGCTTTTTCCACCAACTCCTCTTTTCTATGAAGACATTTGTATGGATTTGACTCCAACTACAGTAACATTAACACTGTGCCTGCTGAAATTTTGCCAACATCTAAATTTGAACTCTTATCAATTTGCTGTGTTCTGTCATACCCCCACTGTATCACAACATTGCTATTCTAGCTCTTGAGTAACTAAGGAGAGACAAAATTGTCACTGTTGAAAGCTAAGTTCTTATAAAATTAAAGCTTGCTTACTAATCTACACCAATAATTCCCAATCCAGGTGCTAGGACCTCCTGGGGGATTGCAAGACACCAAGAGGGTGTCTTAGTTGTTATTGGAAAACAATGAAAGTTCCGAATGATCTAAAATTGCACATTTTACCTATAAGTTGAAAAAAATACACTTGAGTTTGGTCTAAACTAAAACAATAGTCACTTTTGTTGATGAGATGTATGCTGATATGGGTCTGATTTGTAACAAAACAAACAAAAAAACATTCATAATGTTGGGGTCTGTTGCTCTTTAAAGATCCACACAATCAAAAGGGACTTTGTCTAAAATAATCTGGTTTAGAGAGGTAGGGGTAAGGATGTGTTCAGATAGATGGCCTATCAATTGAACTTGCTAAACAAAATAGCCAGCACCCAATAAACAAGTTGGCTAAACTAATTCTCTGTTTATATTTTATCAATTTAGGCAGAAGGTGCCGGTCAGATGCGATGTCTAAAGTGTAATGCATCCACCCTCCACTAGTAGCCACTATTACTCAGCTACAATTGTAAACCAAGTACGTTAAATGTATGCTGTGAAATAAAGGAATAACATCAATAATATTTTAAAGAAAAAACACTATGTTGCATGTCAGATTCACATTATATTACATTCAGTGCAGAAGAGTGGACTTGAAGCTAAAAGGAGGGGTGAAGTTTAGCACTGCTAACACTTCCAGCATTAGCGTTTCTGTTTTTTTCCCACAACTTACCTCTGAAGATGGGGTTGTTGTGTTTCCACATTGTCCCCAAAGTTCACAGTGAAGCAGAAAATGCTTAAAAGGCTTAACATAGCAGTGTGAATTGGACTTAAGACACACATGTTTTCATGTCAACTTGTATAGCTTGATTAAGTCTAACACTATATTTGTGTATGGACTAATTGGCATCATGTAAAATTTACCTATGGTGATAACCTCCACCAAGGAGGTTATGTTTTCGGGAGAGTTTGTCTGTCTGTGAACAAAATAGCTCAAAAAAGTTATGGATGAATTTTGATGAAATTTTCAGGAAATGTTCAGCTTGGGAAAAGGAAGAATTGATTCAATATTGGTGTTGATCTGGATCAGGGTCTGGCCACCATGACGAACAATTTGATTTTTGTGAATAACTACTGAACTAAAATAGATATCATTATGAATCCAATTGCTAATGGTATGTTTTCATGGTCAATTAATCTAAATACTTACATGAAATAAAGGTAGGACTGATATTTATGGTCAAAATCACAATATGGGTGAGGACTGAAGTGCTGGCAGACGTCTGCGCTCTCCAAGTGCTTTTCTAGAGTCCTATTTGTTGCTGTTTTAAATGACTAAGTATTGTTTGAACATCTTATCAGAGCGTTCATAAAGGTGTTTCAGACACACAGATGGCACACCATATTTTGTTGTGTTTTGGTCTCCATTTGCTATTTTATAGAGGGAAGCTCTCACGAGACGCAGAGTACAAAGTAGGCTGATTATCTGCCTCTACTATGGGTGTGTTTTAGCCAAAACATTGATCAATTCAATCACTGTCAGCTATGCACAGATTTAGACAGCAGGTTTAGTTGTTCAGTAAGATAAATTTGCAGCTATACTTGAAGAATACAATGAAAACACTGTATGAAAAAACTGAGGCTCAGAGTCAAGTGCTTTTTTTCAATGAAGCATCCACTGCATTAGAAACAGACCAAAAGATGAGTCAGAAAAGCAAAAAGAAACCTTAATAACTGTTGAAATCTCAAGTTGAAACTGACAGGATTAGTCTTCTTTATGTTTACGATAGACCTGTTTATCATTTATGTAATACCTGTGGTCTTTAAACAGTTTATTTTCTAATCTTCCTTCAGGAATCCTTCAGTGGATTCTGTATTGCATTTGTAAAACAAATTGCACAGACTGATTTTCTCAGAGAATTATAATTGGTTAGATTTGTTGGTATGAACATAAATATTAGAATATAGCTCTGTGCTTCAAGAAATTCTTGAATCCTGTGTTTGTACTTCTGGTTTATTTAATATTAATACAGAAGGATGCTCGACAAAGAGGCATGCTGTCTCTCAGCTCTCCATCCTGTTATGACTTTAAGCTAACTTTTTATCAAATGCTCGGTTATTTGAAATAAGAGGTGTGCTAACGTCACACTAAATACTTTGACACAGAATAGGGCAGATTTACTTATACTAAATCCTGATTAACAACCATTATCATTGTCAATAACAACCAGCACCCTATAAAACATTAATATATGTAAGACATTGACTCTAAATCTTTCTCTTCTCCTCTCAGATTCGAGGCGTGGGCCCTCTGACCAGACGAGGCTTCTACCTGGCCTTCCAGGACATCGGTGCCTGCATAGCACTGACCTCTGTGAGAGTGTATTACAAACGCTGCGTGGGCGTGAGCCGTAACCTGGCCGTGTTCACTGATGTGGTGACGGGGGCAGACTCGTCCTCTCTGGTGGAGGTCAGGGGACAGTGTGTGGATCATGCAGAGGAGAGGGACACACCCAAGATGTACTGCAGCGCTGAGGGGGAGTGGCTGGTGCCCATCGGGAGGTGTGTTTGCTCTGCAGGATTCGAGGAACACAGAGACTCATGCGTGGGTAAGTTAACTCTGGATGATCTCTGTCCTTGACTGTCTGTTGCTGTTCACATACGCTCTGTTTTGTGTTTACTGGTTATTATTGAATATCCAGGACCAGCAGTATGATATTTAATTCTGGTTTGACAGAACTGTCTGATAGAACATCATCTGCTTTTGGATTTAATTAAAATTAAACTATTAAAGGGACCAAGTGACCAGGAGTGATATCAGCTTACAAACCAGTCTCAGTTTTGATTGGCAGTCCAGAGCTGCTACAGGCTGAGCTGCTGCCAGCATCTTTAACAGATGGTTACATCCACTTTTTATTAAGGTGGGTTTAATTCTGTGTTGTTTGTCTGCTTGTTTTGTCTTCTTTTTTTTTTACAGGGGGGTAAATTATCTATAGACATGTCCGCCTCTCCAAATCAAAGAGTTTTAGTGATTAACCAGAAAAACAATGAATAATGTAACTTAGAAAAAGAGATCAGCTTCTCTCCTACGCTCATTAACTCTCAGGGATTAAAGTTCTTCCTCGCTACAGCAGATTTCTGTCACTCAGGAAACATGATGAGGTGGGTGCTAGGATTGCAAATCATGTTTTTATTTTCAACCAGGTACTTAAAACATCCTTTTATGTTGATTTAGTTTGACTTTTAATATTTAAACCTTATGAGCTATGAGTTTCCCTGGAGTATCATCCTTTTGTTGTTGTTGGATTATGGAGCTTTCTTTAATATCAGCATGTTCTGCCCTGTTATGTCTGAGCTTTTCCTCAGTATGCGACATGACTTTAACTTCTGTGATTGACTTTTGATTCTGGAGGATGTTAAATTCATGGTGTATTGGTGTATACCTTGACTCAAGTTACCTACAGCAGAATTAAAAAAACACAAAGTGCACCTTTAAGCCTTTATTGAAGGGCACAGAGTAGGTGATACAACACAGTAACAAGTGGTTCACGGCAATGTTGTTTAGTTTTTGAAAAATGTAATATGACATCAGCTTTTTTTATATTAGCTTTTAATTATGGACGTTGCATTTCCTGATGAAGTCTGAAAAGATAAACAGGTGTTCAAGGTCTGTAGCAGGTTTAGGTTAAGTTTTTGTACCTGCTGCAGTTGGATCCAAAATTTTACACCTCAGCTTTTATCAGACACTTTAACAACACTGTGTAAAACCTTTCAATCCATTACATTGTATACACACTTTTAAACAATAGAATATTTTTTTTTATTTTTTTCTCCAATGATAGAGACAGTATTTACATGTATTTCCTGCATGCGAACAATAAAATGTTGTCGGTTTTATAAATTTATTTGTGCTTTATTTCCTTATTTTGTGCCTTTCTTGCAGCTTTGTGTTGAACTATCTGCAGCAAGAGCTATTTTAATGCAATTGATTTTAGTAAAACAAAAATATAATGTATGAGCTTCAAGAGGTAGACACCTGAAACGGTTTTCACTTCTCAGGTGTGCCTTTCCAGGGTTAATTAATGGAGCTTCTTGCCTTTTTAATGGGGTTGGGACCATCATTTGTGTTGTTCAGAAGTCAGGCTGATGCACAGCCGACAGCCCTATTAGACACTTTTAAAATTAATATTATGGCAAGAACCAATCAGCTAAGTTAAGAGAAACGAGTGTCCATCATTACTTCACTGAGAATCTACAATATAATAATTAGTGATAAAAATAAAGAAAACACATTGAATGAGAAGGTGTGTCCAAACTTTTGGCCTGTACTGTATATTTCAATAGTATTTTGACTTAGTTTCTGCAGTAAGTTTATGCAGCCCCATCATTATTTTTATATCTTGCATCATAAGCTTATGTGTGAAAGTTAAGTGGTCTGAGTCCACAGACCACCAGTAATGATTGTTGCCAGGTACAGAAGTTGACTATCGAAGCTGCTGACACACTGACACATCACTCAGAAACAAAGTAAAATGATTATGCCCTACCACTAAATGCAGCTGAGAACCAGCAAATAGCTCCTTGAATTGGTTTGAGCTGGTTTGTGAAGAAGCAGTGACATTGAGGCAGCTTTTGAGAGATTGAAGTGTTTTCACCAGAGGGTCTGGGACTGAAGAAAGCAGCTGACACTGAAAAGTCTTTGACAGTCAGGGTGTTGAGAATCAGGGACTTCATTGGTTTTGATTGATGAAAATCACTGCCAGGCCAAATAACGGCAGCTGTGGGCACAGGCCTTGAGCTCACCTTTTTTATTTAACATGATTCGTGTCTGACAAAAGTGTCTTGAACACAATATTTGGCCAAGTAAAAATTGTTTGACCGCAACTTTTCTCAAACTTAAACATCAGGAAGAGTTATGTGCTGTTTCACTGCATGATTTTCAGCACCCCATCTTTATATCCACCATCTCTTTACATGCATTACTCTGTTTGTAATCTCACACAGCACACACAGACATCCAGTTATTTTTCAGAAAACTCTCAGAGCTCACAGAAAAACCTTTTGGGGAAGTGCATCAATACTTTTCTTCAATCTCAGGGTCTGTATCATACAGCATGTGGATTCATATCAGCTGATTCTCTGTGTGACTGACTCGTCTGTTGTAAGCGTGCTGATCAACTCGTGTTTCGCTGAGGTTAGGCTACTGGTCTAAACATGTTTCGTGCTTCATTCAGCTGACCAGGGTTACAGTTCATTGTCTTCTCTTGTGTGCTATATTGTAAATAGCAATCAAGGGATGTCTGATGACTTTGTCTGAATGTTAGTATACTTCTCTCTGTATTTGTTACAAGATCATTTACATCATCATTACATCATTAGCACTAAAAAATAATACATATTCTGGTGTCCGTGCAATATCTATCTACCTATCTACCCATATCTACCTCCTGTGCAATACTATGTGAACAACATAGAAATACTGAGAACTAGGAATTGGACTATTTTTCATTCATTAATATTTGTCATCTACCTCATATTGTACACTCAGCCTCAATTGTGCTGTGCACAAGTCTGTGTCATCTTGTATACATCTTGTATATTTAAAGCCGCCCCGAAACTTGTTGATTTTTCTTTTTCTTTTTTACTTATACTATTTTTGTATACTTTTCTAACTTAACTACCTATTGCACTGAACGGAGAAGCTCTCCAATCTCGTTGTACATTCTGTACACTGACAATAAAAGCCATTCTGATTCTGAAGATGACAGAGCTGTTGACCAGTGACAGTACAGAGCTCTGTCAGTGTGAAGGAAATGCCAGTAGCCTTACGGTTGATTTTGATTCCCATTTATAGACTGTAGGCCTTGAAGTATTTGGTGCTGTTAAAATGTGGCCCATGGATCCTTAACCCAATACTCTCTCTTCTCAACCTTTTTTTTTATTCGTGAAGTAGAACAAGAGAGTCAGGATGATAAATTCATTCATATCAAAAGCTGTTACAAAACTTCATTTAAATTTTTAACAATGATCAGTCATGGGTCATGTCATTTTGAAACATTGCAGCAATAGTTGTCCCTTATGTACTTGTGCTTTATCCGTCTCAGTGTTGTATCTGGATTTGTGTGATAGTGTTTTTTATGTTTCATGTTTTTACCAAAGCAAATTTCCCTTCGGGACAATAAAGTAAGGTTGAAGTTGAAGATGAAGGTTGAAGACAACAGAAAAAATAAATTAAAATACAATAAGATAAAATAAAATGATAATTATCAGTGACAGAAAGGCCAAAAACAGACAAATAGCAACATAAAAGGAAGGGAGGGCAAAAGCCAAAAAAAAAAAAAAAAAGAAAAGATAATGAAGAAGCAGCAACAACTAATATTGTTTGTAAGTCTTACCATATACAGCTCCGTTTACACATGTACTATAGTTTAAACCTTTAGAAAAACACAAACACACAAAAATCTGTTGCTCCATTTTAACCCACTCCTATGTTACATTTTATGGAGTGAAGTGTGGGTTTTTTTAAAAAGCATGAACAAGAATGTTAACCCCTTTTTTATATAATATCATAAAGAGAGGATGTTGGCTTATGATATTAATTTGTCTTTCCTTTCCTTCCCCTTGTTCAATATTTGGATTTCTGGTTGTGACATTTAGCTCTTTCTTTTGTCCTGTCACTCAAATAAAGTCATTAAAAGTTAAAAAAAAAAAAAAAAAAAAAAAAAAGCAGACATACAAAAAAGACAATAGTGAGACAACATGTTGAAGAAGAGGGGTTGGTCAGGCTGCTTTGTTGTTGAGGAAAAAAGTGGTTAGATTTAAAAAAAATTTGAAGTAACTGTTTTAATTTAGGACAGGTTATGTCTTTGCTAACCGTCCTGGTCCACTTATAGTTTTAAGATTACAATAAAAGACTGAAGAGGCAGCACAAATGATTGATGATTATTGTAACATAAGTTTTTTTTGTTGTGTGACCTCTGCAGCAGTGATGTGGCTAAAATCTGAATCAGACTTGAAACAAAAAACTGTGATGTCCTTGTTGACAGTGGCGTTCAGTGTCATTAATGAGGTGTTAGCTTCACTCTAAAATACATTTCCTGTCACAGCTGACTACCAGCTCTCATTATTTCTGACAGTAAAGCTCAACACAAACCTGGAGACAAGCTCAAACTTACTTTGGCAGGATTCCCCTGTGTTTCAGTACCAGAATGAAAACAGACATTTGTGAACACAGCTGGCCTTGCTAATCTCTGCTGTGAGGGAAAACACTGAATTAAGATGAAATAGTGGATGAAGAGATGAGGGTAACGCAAACTGTCATCTCTCCAGAGACAGCAGGAAGTTAGTGAACCTTAAGAGTGAGGTGAGCTTCAGCCAGGCGGAGGATCCGAATGGAAACTAAACCTGCTTCATTTCTGCGGCAGTACTCAGGCTGTGCTTGATTTCTGAGGTGATCTGTTTAAAGAGGAATGATGGGCTCACATACGTGGGATGAAAAACATGTCAGAGGAGTAGACCAGAAAGAAAACAGAGCTTAAAATAATGAAGTTTGCTCAGTATGAGGCTAGGAGATTTTTTAATTTTATTATTTAATATTGAGTGATTTTCAAACAGCATATACAGAAAGTATATAGACAGTATGTTCATATTGACTGTGTTTTTGTCCCACCTGCCTGTTTCTGCTCACAAAAACAAAAACTAAAGATGGAAAAAACATTACGATTCTGCATCCACCCGCCCCCTACTCACTTACAACAACAGTCCTGTCATCAGTACCAGAATAGAAGGACAGGAGGACAGGAGTTAAACCACTGAGAAGGCTGGATGTTGAAATAAGAAATAGTGGCTGGATGATTCATGTTCAAGATCACAGTCAGTGTTGTTTTTGCTTTTTTGGCTGAAAGTGCCAGTACAGGTGGAAACTGAAGGTTGAACATTGCAAATCTTTTTCCAACTTTCACCTATGAGCAACAAAGTTATTTATGATCCATCTATGCTTTACCTGTATCCCTTTCCCCTTTTAAAGGGGGGCAGAAGATACCCTAAACCGATCACCAGCCAATCCCAGGGCCAAACAGAGAGGCAGACAACCATTCACGCTCACTGTCATACATAATGGCAATTTGGAGTTACCAATTAATCTGATGTGTGCGTTTTTGGTCTGTGGGTGGAAGCCAGAGTTTGCAGAGAGAAACCAAGCATACAAGGAGAGAACATGCTAAACTCCACAAAAACAGAGGCCCTGACCGAAACAGGGTTCGATCCAGCAACCTTCTTGCTGTGAGGCATGTGCTGCCCCACCATGCTGCCCAGTGTATTATGATGACTATGTAAAATGATCAAGCCTGCTTTGAACTCCGATTTATTAGGAAAGCAAGAGCAAGACATGTATTGATTATTGCAATTCGGCTAAAAAATATATATTAATCAATCAATTTTGCTCTGTATCACCCACCATAACCAGAATTTAATGACCTAACTACACCCATTTTGTCATGATATGAAGTGAAATTTCACCAGTTGTTGAAGTCAGTGTTTTACATTTTGTTGATGACAGAGACTAGCAGAGACTAAATTATCAAACATCTGCCTCTGTTAGGGTCCAGTACTCAGTTCATGTGTTTGACTGGTGATCTCCTTTAAACTAGTGTCATAATCAGCATTGCTTTTACATTCATAAAATGGAAACCTGTAATGCTCTTGGTTGTAGTTACATATAACTAAAACACAACAGAACTAAACACAACAATCAAGAAAAAAAAAGCCCTTTTCCAAGCATTATCTGCATGAATAATGGATTTTTTAAGTTTATTGTAAAGTTTAAACTCCATGTTATGGCTAAGTATGAGGTAAGGCCACTACAAAATATGTATTAGTTTTATTAACATGAACATGTGAAGTCTTTCTCCTCTGCATCAACACACAGCTGCAATCAGGTCTTCTTTGGACAGTTGTCTCAGAACCTCTGTCCCTCTTTTCTTAACCTCTGACACAGATGCTAAACGTGTTCTTTTGAGCAGAAATTTGATCTTAGTAAAAAGGTCAAAGGTATTAGAGCAGGTGAGGACGGGTGATCCTACACTTGATTTGTTTTGGTACCAGGAACTGCTTCCTGCTGTTGTCTTAATGAAACCATTCCCCACAGCTGTGGTCTTTTTCTTCAGACTTTTCAATACTTTTCCTGGTTGTTATTGTGTTGATTCACTGTAGACCCTTCAGGAACTCTTTCCCCCTTAATGTCAGAGAAAACAATCCCATGGTCTCATGTCTGAGGTTTAATTTCATGTAATCACTTCTTCAAAAGATCATTAAATTTGTTCCAAAATTACTCCACAAATTTACTTTCATTTTTTCATTTTTGATCAGGAGTCAGACATTTTGGGACCATGTCGGCACACTCTTTTGTTATGTTTAATATTTCATGTAAAACACACCAAACTGTATCTTTATCAGTAGAGACAATTTTTGCTGTCATTTTCATACTCAGTTGTTGATCAGGGTTTTGATGTTTATGGGACATTTATCGTCTTCATCATCGTCTCTGCGTTCATGAAATCTTTTGTGCCATTCACACATACGTGCTTGTGACATGAACTGTTCCTCATATACCTCATTTAATGCATGAAAAAATATGACTCCATTCTGCTCAAGCTCAACAAAATTTGAAGCTACGCTGCTTAACTTTTAGGCAAATTATTCAAATTCAAGGCTGTATGCCTGATTTCCTTGTAGATTTGACCAAAACCAAACCTTTGCTGTGAAGGGTGTTAAACATTCTTTTAGCCTGGTCAATTAAAATCCTTCAGCTCTGCCTTTTTTTTTACCACTTGAAGAAAAATTAACTTTCTAGCATCAGATGTGCCCCTGTACTCAACCATTTAAAGGTTTCCTCAGAGCTGGAGCTATCAGCAGAAATGTCTCCCGTTAAAAATCAACACATGATTTTAGAGATGTTTGAACCTTTTCTGATGAATCAAGAAGTCCGTCTGAAGCTCTGGCTGCAGATTAGGAAAAAGGACTAATCAAATAAAAAAGTTCAAGGTTCGGTCAGGAGCTTTTTGGAGGTCAACCACGTCCTCTTCGTGCCCGTAAATGTTGAGAAAACAGATGTGTGTTTGAAGTTTCTCCACTTTGATGAATGAGGATGAGACACAAAGATCATCCATCCTCTTTTATTTTTACTCCACGTTCTGTTTGTTTTTGTCGTCTTTGATATTTTCACGGGGTTTTGATCGGTCGACCTTATGTGAAGACCTGTGCATATTTTAGGTTGCCATGGGTTACAGTAATTAAAACCTATTAATCACAGAGCGCTGGATAATTAAACGCTAAAAGCAGTTTGTCAGCTAAACGAGCTGGACCAGACACGCTACAGTGGTTTGCTTGCATCCTCCTTCCTCCCCGTCGTCGGCCCCCTCACAGACACACCTACACACACAACAGTGGACTCTCCCATGTATCTTACCAAAGTGAGGGCAGCACCAGACGTCCACCTGGTGCAGCGCAGTGGGAGCTTCTCGTCAAAATGTGTTTAAAGCGTAGGAGGTGGTGTGTGTGCTTCTGTATGAGTGTGTCAGGTCAGAGGGCTGCTCTCAGACTCTCTATAATTAGTTGCAGGCAATTAGTATCAGCACAGAAATGCAAAACACAGCTCATAAAGAGAGCAGAGAAGAAGAAGATGGAGGGAAACATCACCTCCAGGCATGTTTGAGTTAATGGAGCTGAATTTACCCTGACTTTTTTGTTTTGACACAAGCTCTGTTGTAGTTAAGTGGTGTTAAGTAAAGCAACAAAAGAGAACTTTTACACTTACAGAAGTCCTTTCAAAGTCAATCGAAGTGCAGGAGGACACTCAACAGAAAGAATGGTGTCCATCCCACTCCCTCAGAGTGGCCTGGTTGGGTGCATATAGCACTATGTATGTTTGGCAGCTCCCATTGGAAGTACACTTTGACTTACAGAGCAGGAGTTGTTTGCCTCTCTGCGTTTCAGATGCAATTAGATAAAGTATGTGGCTGAACAGGATGCTGAAGAGTGAGGCTAAAACAGGGTGACAGAACGAGAAGGCTGAATGGTGTTATTATTGGACAGGACAAAAACCAACCGCAAAGAGAAAAGGGTTAAGACATTACAATTTCATCTGATTTTGATTCAGTTTAGCAATTCCACTTCATAATGATTCAAAATGATTGATGACTAATCCACAATACCTTGGTGAGTAATATACTGAGAGACTAAAAATCTGCATGCTATTGCTTATCCTAGTTAAGTCTATATATACTGAAAAGATATATATATATATATATAGTTATATATATATATATATATATATATATATATATATATATATATATATATAGATAGATATACATATATATATATATATAAATCTTAACCAATTTATTAGACAGCCTGTCAAAAAAATCTGAAAAAAATAAACATCTGAGATACCTTCCAAAAAGCTGTTTGGTACTGAAGATGTTATATCCATTGGACATACATTTATAAACTGAATTTATCTTTTAACAAAAAATTGAGAATTTTACTCTGCATTTCTGAGAAATCAGGAACTAACCAGGCATCTAAATCAACCCCATCAACCAGTTCAGAAATACAAGTAGTATACTCCATAATATATAGTTACATCTTAATCAATACATAATAATGTGGTTTTACTAAGTTTACTGTTTTTTTTGTTGTTTTTTTTGTAGAACAACAAATTATATGATAGAGGATAAGGGCCACATTAAAGAAAATAGTACATAATGTTAGGAAGAAAAGTTACTACAATAAAGTCATAAAGTTACAAGAATAAAGTTGTTAAATTACAAAAATAATCTCCTGAAGTTACAAGAAAAATTTAATAAAGTAAAGAGAGTAAAGACAAGCTAGAAAACAAACGGTATTTCTCAAAGGTTGTACTGGAAGAGCAGCGATTCGCCTACACAAAGAGGATGAAGGAGAGTGTCTTCTTTTTTAAGGTATGCCTACCTTAATCTAAAGTTTTGACAAATAGACTTCTCAATTTCCTTATTCTCATAGCTTTGGGACTTTATTCCCGTAATTTTATGAGCTTATTCTTGTTACTTTTGAACTTAATTCTCATAGAGTTTTGAGATTATTCCTGTAACTTTTCGATCTTAATTCTCGTAAATTTATTTACTTTTTGTCATGGCCCTGATCCTCCATCCTAAAGTCCTAATCCTAAACAAAATTATTTATGTTTTAGCATTAAAAATAGAATTTCTGCTAAAGAGTATCTACATAGTTGTGTATTTACCATTACAGTAGCATAAAAAATAGTTATGTCAAATTTAGAGTAGCTGTGGCATTAACCCTACATTGCACAGTGGTCTAATAAATTTGAGAAGTGTTGTATATATAATTTTAAACATGTTACAAGGTGCTATTTTCTCTGTTATTAGTTTTAAGCAATTTCAGATTGAAGATGTTGATAAAAAAAATAACATGACATAAAGTTAAAATCAATTCATATTTCTATGGATATTCAGAAATGCTGCCGGTGTCAAAGGGGTTTAACTCCCTCATCATACACCTAAAACTCACTGTACAGTGACATCCCTCTTATAACACTGTGCTCTGCAGGGTCTCTTTACAGTAAACAGAGATAAATGGGGCAGTTCTGCAAAAATGTACTTGAAATATTAGTTTACATGATTTGATGAATAGAAATGTAAAACTGAGACATGATGTTGGAACAGCTTCTTCTGCTAACTGTGGCTGATAGCTTTAGCGGACACGGACAGGAGGTCATAACACCCTGAACATTTGCTCCCATTTCTGCTGTGTGGAATGAAATGCTTTGTCACACCGTTATTGCTGCCTTGCCTTTATAAAATGTCTCCATTGTTGGAACTGTCGTTATCTTTTTAGTGTGTAGTTTAACCACATACTGCTGCTGGTCAACTATGAACCTCCTCGTAAATATTTGTACACACTCATGACTTCAGGTTTCAGCGACACCACAGGTCCTAAAAATTATTATTTATTTGCCTGCCAGGAACTGAAAAGTGGAAACAAATCTCATGAGGCATGTTGAATCTATGAATCTTAGAAACTTTATCTCAGTGTCCAGGCCTGAAGAGAAACAACATGACTGCAGATATTGGGAGCCAAACGTTCTGGTCCATGAGGCCAGCAGCAGTCTCAGCAGTTGATCAGACTTTTGAGGCTAAGGATGACACACATTTAGGAAAGCAATGAAAACATTTAACAACTTTGTACGAGCAAGGTTTCCTTTTATCCAAAACACATTGCACGGTACCCTCATGCCTCCCCCTGTGGGTGTTAAGCCCACAGGGAGGCGGCTCCATGTTGATTTTTGGGCTGAATCCAGCAGAGCCCCAGGAAGAGAGGCCCGGCTACCAGACACTTGCCCTCCAGGTCTGGCTCCGGGGGGGGGGGTTCCCTCTGTGTCCCTGCAGTGGGCGAGGTTGCTTAAATGAAATTGGCAGTTCACAGCATTTTACTGAAGCAGTCTTGGTCTAGACTCTCCCTGGGGATGCCTGGAGTACCCCATAAGGAAGAAAGTGTCCCCGTGGAGAGGGACGTCCATGTTGACCTGCTTGGCCTGCTGCCTTCGCTCCCCTGCCCTGGATAAGTGGAGGGAGATGAATGGAAGTGAAGTAGACCAAGTTATTTACATGATTTAATTTTAAGATCTGCTCTGCTCAGCCTCGGTCATAAAAATGTCCCCTAAACAAAAGTCCATGATGGTCCCTGATGTAAACAATTAATGCAGTCCATGAAAACCCACACAGGCCTCCGGATCTCCAGTCAGTGCCTGTTTAATATTCTGCTGTCAGTCTTTGAGAGGTCAACACTCAGTCCTTAAAAGAATTAGAGCTGGACATTATTAAATTGGTAATATCAATACAGCTTGAATATGTCTGTCCATGTTTACTGCTGGTACTCACGTCATCAGGGTGGGCACATAAACAAGGATGCTAAGGGGACACAACAGACCCCCCTCCTGTAGGTTTTTGTTCCACCCTCGTTCCTCTGGAGTAGACGTTTGTTTGTAATACATGGAATAGCACTGATCAAAAAAGTGTATTTAAAGCAGCACTTCATCATTTCATGGTGCCTGTAAACCTGTTGTTTCACTTGGAGGATTATCCTTACTTATATTGAGGATGTTTCGTTTGTTGTCATGGTGGGGGGTTACTATTACCCATGAATTTACATTGTTTCAATGAATAATTGAGTTATAATTTAGTATTGTATCTGATTTGTAAGAAAGGAGCTTTTTTGCTTCTTTCTGTTCCTTCTCAAACTGTTTGCTGTGAATGTGTTTGTACTCACATGCTTAATTTGTTAATGTACAGTAACAGTACAGTTTGGTACAGTTTGGTTTACATGTTACTTGTTGGATTTGGTTGTTGTTGTTTGTTGTTTCTTTATTTCCTTTTGTTTTGTTTGTTTTTTAAGTTTGAGATAAATAAATTAAAATAAAAATAAAAATCTGATGTGAAAGTATGAGCACCATAAGAAGGATCAGATTTTTATTCAGTGCTGTACGTTGCTGCTGGTCAGCAGGTTGTTTCAGTGCTTTTTATAGTTTTTAAGAGTAGCAGATGAACTTTGTTGTTCTGTTGCTGGTAAAAGAAAATTTCGTGCGTGATGTTATCCAAATAAATTACGTTTAGTTTTTCATAAGCAGCTTTCAAGGATAAGAGGACAGGTTCAATTCTACAGCGAGAGACGTTAGAAAAAGTGTGTATTTAAAAAAAAAAGTAAATTCTGTGCTGACTAATATTAGTGTGAACTTATTAAAATATGAAGTATATGGCAACAATCTAAGTTGTTCATACTTACTTGAAACAGCATGTTTTAGACACAAACACATCCGTATGAGCTTTAAAACATATGCAGTACAGCACTGGATTACTTTCAGGTTCATTGAGTGATCAGTAAACAGATTCAAAGTGTTCTTTCTATCTAGACGTGTGATGCTCATTCAATCTGAATGCTGAAGCTCCTGAACGAACTTATTCAGGTCTCACTAGTTAAAGATGCATTTCTTTAGTATTCAGTAATGCTGAATTAAGTTCAGATCCTGCGTACTCCTCTACTACTACACCATGCTGTAACTCAAAAGTGCTGCTTCCTCCCCAGAGTATGTGTGACCTAAAAGCTGCTGCATGAGGCAGGCGTACAACAGCAGGCAGTCACGGCAGTCAATGAATGAAGTGACGGTGGAGAATCAGACTTATTTTTACACTGTACAACAAGTTACACTTTTATTTTATATCAAATATCTCTAATTTAGCTTGCCTTTAGTCTAACTATAATTTTTTTGACATGTTAAAAAAATGGTACATTTTCTGTGATGAAGATGCAGAAGAGCGTCATCATTTTCAGATCTTTAAAGGACTTTGATCATTTGATAAACAACATTTTTTGGTTTTTGATGATAATTCATCAAAGCTCTGTGTTAAATTAAAATAAATTTGAGGACAAATAGAGGAATTATACTTATGTCGCTTTTAAGCTTTACTTTATATTTGAACTGATCTTTATTTCTTATGCCAAATGAGCCCCCCCCCCCCCCCCCCCCCCCAAACTGTCTCACTCTCACACACACACACACACACACACACACACACACACACACACACAGACACACACACACACACTCTGACTGCAGAATTTTGGCCTGCATGACGCCCTGTTTCTGTCTTTTCCATTCTAATTTTAAAGTTAAAAACAGAAAAGATGCATTCATTATGCCATCATTATCAAAATGATAAACAGTGATAGTGTTGAATTTCTCAGGTCACACATTTTCATATTCATTGTTAAAAGAGCAAAATACTAAAAACAATATCTCCTTTCTTGGGAATAAAAAAATGTTTCAGTCTTACACAAATAAAAATACTTAATGATAAACTTTAAATTAATATAATAATATATTGTAATTAATATATTATTATATAACGAATTAACTTTAATCATGGTTGAATCAAACATTATGTTAGGTGATCTATATTATTTTACTGTATTGTTTGATTTCTGTGTTTATTCTATTTTAAAGGATAAAAATAAATATTCTTATATTCTGCTCCGATGAAAATATTTGTATTAAACTTAGATTATATATATGAACACAGAACTTGTGTCATCAAAATCTTAAATTGTTGCATCCCTAAGTCACACAATTTCTATAATTAGTTATGAAAAAATTTAAATGAATAAAATGCAATAAATGCATGTATGATCCTAAATCAAAAATTATTATCTCGTACCAAAACTCAGTTTACATATTTAAAGATATAACCTGGGGGATCATTACAATCCCTTTTTAAACTTTATTTTATGTCAAATATAAGTCATGTTTACAATCTTTCTCCCATAAATATTTGTTTGTATATCAGGGTGCTTTCAGAGTGTCACAATAACAATATAAATGTATTTATTCATCAATAACTCAAGATATTAAGGCCTAGAATTATGAGGTATTAAATGAAAAACCAGTTTTCATATTATCCTCTGGCCTTCGATACATCATGTCTATTAATGTCTTGTGTAAATATATATATTTATATATATATATATATATATATATATAGATATATATATATATATATATATATATATATATATATATACACACACATATATATATATGTATATATATATATATATATATATATATATATATGTATATATATATATATATATACATATATATATACACACATATATATATATATATATAGATAGATAGATAGATAGATAGATTGATAGATAGATAGATAGATAGATAGATAGATAGATAGATAGATAGATAGATAGATAGATAGATAGATAGATAGATAGATAGATAGATAGGCTAAAACCCTAAAAATGTAAAACCTGTGGATGTTTTCAGTATTTTGGTCTTCACACTGACACTGAGTCGTCAAGTTGTTGTTTCTCTGTTGGAAAGAAATGTGAGCAGAGCGCTCTGCAGGGAGCCCAGGAGGAGCCGCAGAGAAAGTCACAGGAAAGAAAACGTTGGAAATTCTGGTAGAATTTCTTTGGTATATTCCAAAAAGTAATCTTAATTAATTTCCTTAATGGTCTCTAAAAGGTCTTAAATAGGCTTGTTTTTGAATGTGTGTAAGAAGCATGTAAATATAAAAAAAAACATCCATGTAAATTTAAACATAGTTATATTATGACAGTCGTCAATGTGTAACTAAGACAGATTCTAGTTTTCACATTTCTGTTTCAACACACTGCTGCAAAAGAGCAGATGTTCTAGGGTTGGTTTGCTTTAAAGAAGAATAAAAATAAATAAGTCCTCTTATTCGTGATAATCCTGCAGATGGAGGAGATGTTTTCACTTCCTATTTTATTTACCATTACATCATAACGCCAGAACGGGAAGTGGATTTGTGCCGGAAGAAAAAAAGCAAAAAAAAAAACAACCTAGTATATCCTGTGTCGATGTCTCGTCTCTTCTGGCACCAAACTGGGTCGTCGTGCTAACTCATCCTCGCCAAAGCCAGCCACAGTCACGCACACACAGGACACAGACAAGACACGGAGAAGGAGCGGAGGGCACGAGATGGTGAAAGGAAGACGGCTTAAGTGGCGAAGGTCTGAGAAGACATGGCCGTGTGTGAATATGTGTGTATGTGAGCGTGCTTAAGTGGTCCTCCCCTGACAAAGGTGCAGGGCCTTTGCTGAGAGCACGGCAGGGTGCATGTGTGTGTGTGTGTGTGTGTGTGCACGGGATTGCGTGACATGCCGTTAAAAGTGTCACATGGTGAGGAGCTATGAAAGGCGAAGGGAAAAAGAGCGAAGGGAGGGAGAGGGACTGGTGGAGTGGTTGACTGGACCCCTCGTCCACTCGAGTTTACGTCAAAACATTAAGACTCCCCCGTGTGTAGTCGTGTATGTGTGTGCAGGTGTGCTCTGTGTGTGTGTGTGTGTGTGGTGTGTACTGTATGCGTGCCTCCCGGTGCCGCTGAAGAATGGGCTAAAGTGCCCCATACAGTGAGAGCGATCGAGGACACACTGATACGAGACACACACACTTACTCCGGTCACATCCACTCAGCTCAGCCGGCCTACCCAAGCCTGACGCAAGCGTGTGCACGTACGCGCACACACACACACTCAGAGGGATGGGGGAGGGGGTGCGTAGCCCCACATGTGGGTTAGCTCAGTGCTCGGCTCAGTCAATGGGCCACCGCCTGTCCTCCTGCTCTGTGAACTCAGCTGTGACTCTGATAGTTTGCGTGATAAATGGTCCAGTTTGGAAATTACTTAATCCAGCCGCCACTGTGGAGGTTCACATACCGGCTCAGTGTTCTCGCCATCATTAACAGAGTGGCGGCGGGTCGCCACCCTAACGCGACCCCCTGCCACTCCCAGAGAAAGGCTCAAAGCGCTCGAACAATTATGCTCTTAATGTGCATTTGGGCAGAGTGTGAACGTCTTTTAATTTCAGTATCCTGCACTAAATCTCTGCTCTGCTCTGCTTAGCTTGTTTTCCTGCACAGGGTGAGTTTTTCTCTTTGACGCCATCGTTAGCTTCTTTTCACCGGGGTCAAATCTTCTTATTTCTAAAATTGATACTTCTCAAGGTTTATGTAAAATCTCTCGTCTACTGTATGAATGAATGTGAGATTGTCCTAGTTCAAATTCATTTCTTTTTACTTTATTTTGTTCAAACTTTATGAAACCCGCTCACTAACATGAAAGGTAACCAGTGGCAACAGCTGACTTTCTGTGTGTGTGTGTGTGTCTACTGTGACAATCATCTCGCTGTGCCCTGAAGATTTGTGAAGTCCATATAGCAATGTATCATCTGTGCATTTATCATTTACTGCAAAATATGTCGCCTTATTTCATCTTACTGGACATTTATTACACGTTTTTCTTTCTATGTTATTCAACATGCAACCCTCTGCACTGAAAACTGGTGATTGCAATATTAACATTAATCTTTATTGATATAGCCCATTTTAAAATCAAAATCAAGTCACAAATTTGATTACAAGAAAAGCAATGATTAAAACAAAACAATTATCAGAACATAAAACACAGGTGAATTGTAAAATAATAGGCAAGGAAAATATATTTTTTTATGAAATTATACAATGTGGCTATGTTGCTTTATAGAACTTTTTTACCTTTCTGTTTAATTACTTGCATCTATCCTTTCCAAGATTTTATAATTACCTGTGTGCATTGCTGTTATAATCAAATGTATGCTCTAGGGTTCAATTAAGGATTGTTTTATTTAACTTATTTTATCTTATCCTTTACATCTTGTCTTATTTTAACATATATTATCTTATCTTGTATTTTTTATCTTGTCTTATTTTATCTTATACTGTCTTATCTTATGCTCTGAAAATGAAACAAATAGTCAGTACTTAAGAAGCATTTATTTCCATATGAAAAAATAGCTCTGTTGCTTAAAAAATTTTAAAACATCCAAGTGGGCACTTTCTTTTGTGTTTTATAGAGTTCAGTGGAGGGGGGTATTAATAGTTGTATTACTTCACCTTTATTTGTTAATAACAGTTTAACAGTGTCAAAGGAACTATTGAAACATTCAGATCAATATGTCACTTAATTTATCTAAATGGACATTTATTAAAAATGATTTTGTTTATTTCGCTTTACTTGCAATCTACTGCACATGATACCCGACATTATATTGAAATAAAATCTAACCACTTTAATAACTTTTTTGTTATATTTTAAAATATTAAACTTTGTCTATTTTTTCTTGAATTTTATTTTATGTTTAATATCTCCTGCATACTTCTGTGCCTTTTGCTGCTCCAACAATTTAATTTCTTCTCTGAGGATCGATAAAGGATTATATGGTCTTATCTTGTGATTTAGCGATGAAAGAGCAGTGAGTTCTGTAACATTAAATATCCTTAAAACATCCAAAGGAACTCTTTCTTTTGTATTTTTATAGAATTAGGTACAAACACTTTCTCTCTGTCACATGCACAAAAACAGGGAAAAAAACTCTTCAAAATAAAAACAACTAACTAAAATGTTCAAGCCTCTGTTACCCATGAAGGTCCACATAACTACAAACATCTACATCTCTGCAGCTTCAAGGAGAGCTCAAAGGAAAAGCTGTTACTAAAATATATCAGTCTCTAAAGCTCAGTGGTTAAGGATTTTAGTTAAATTCTAAGTAATATTATAAATAAAATATGAAATATGACAACTCAAATGAATTTTGCTGTCCCTTCTATGTGCCATCGTTTACATGTGTTGTATGAACACTTGGGTCTTCTAGTATGATTTTTGAGGTTTAGGTTTCAACTAAGTTTTTGTTACAAATCATGCCCCTGTCCTGTTTCTGTTTTTTTTTTTGTTTGTTTTTTTGCTTGATGTCCGAGGCCCCAACTTACAATTTTGTACAAGCCCTGGTTTTTATAGAATCCAATTTTGCAAATAAGCGTTGTATGAGAAATTATGATTGTATAAACCTGAACCTGTTTTTATTTTTGTGAAAAAAATAAATTGAGTGATTGATTGATTGATTTACAGGGATGGGTAACTTTAATGTTAACTAACCCTCCCCCCTCCATGGGTATGACAGGTATTTACAGAGAACACTGAGTTTTGAAGCTCACGTTTTTGCGTGTCTTTCGGGGACTTCAGATCAGATTAAACCCCTTAAAAAACAAATATAATTCAGCTTGCAGTGCAGTGTTTTTCACAGTAGTAAATTCAAAAGTAGTGCTTTTTTCTTATATTTTCTTGAAATAAATTAGGCAGTGGTGCAATAAGACTTTTTGACCCGTAGAATAAATGACAGTTTTTCCTTCTTTTGTTTTCTTTAAAGGAGCATCCAAGAAGAAGTGACCATATTTCAATGATAGTATTTTTTACATTAAATTTCATTTCATATTTTACTTCCTTGCTCTTTAAATGTGCACAGCTTCAAAGAACCATAATCAGATGTGAAAAGTGGTGTTTATAATTGATCTGGGTGTGATTTGTATAAAGATCTGTGAGGTTAAAATTCTAATTTGTTTTTGGTTTTATCTCCGATAAACAATCTTGAATATGTGAGTCTGGTGTCTACTCACAATGAAAAATCTGATAGCCAATGTTGTCCTGATAAGGGAGTGTCTTTAGCTTGATTGTGCTTTACAGGGTTGAGGTTCTTCATGCACTATTACAAAGATCAGACCAAAAAAAAATGGCTTTGAGTGTTGAGGGTTAATGCAGGTATTTCCTTTAGAGGGATTAGGAAAGTTGTCCAGATAGAATTCAGTGTTATACACACAGTTGGAGGGCAGCAGCACAAACTGCAAGATCCTCATAATTTTATTCACACTTTATTAATTTTGATAAAACATACACATATATGTTTAAAATAAACCCAAATGTTCAGTCATACTTTGAAAAAAAATGCAAATATTAAGACTATAAAATTAGCTCAACATAGAATTCAAGCCAGAATTTTTTACCAACAGATCTTTTTTTTTTTATTCTAGAAATACATTTAGTAATGCTGATACAAATCTTTTAAAGAAACAAGATGTCAGTTAAAAGATATGTTAACTATATAATGGGAAAATTGTATTCTTATTTTCACGGCTGATTTTTTTCTTCATGTTTGCACTTTGTTAAATAAGCTTGTTTTTGTGTGGCATGTTCTTTTTTGGATTTAAACATAAATGAAAGGTAAAATTTGTCAATATAAATGCCAATTTTGTTGCTTATTATATGTACATAATAATAATCTGTATAATAAAATAAAATAAAATAGGACTTGTGTGGCCCCCTGCTCTATATTCGGATAAGAATCTGTTACACGTTAACAATGATTTTTTGCACAAACATGTTGTGCCCTGAGTTTTAGGTATATTTTTGGATGTGCCGTGGGTAAAATAGTTTGAACGCTACTTGTGCAGAGCGACAGTGGACGGAGCCAGAAAGAGGTCAAGAGAGTGTGGGGAGGGGGGTTCACAATAAGCTAGCCTTGGGCTAAAAAGTAACCCACCTTCCTGAGTTCCTGTGCCCTGACTAAGCCATACGGCCGTTGGCACACCCACTGTGTTTGTTTGTGAGGTCTGGAGAGAAGAAACGAGGCCTCCAACTATTGACACCCCAGAACAGTGTTTGTGTTAAATGCCCCAGACGCTAAAGCAGGATGCTCTTACCTTTCAAATACTTATTTAAATTATGTCAGAAAATCCCCTCTTCTGGATCACTTTGGTAGATTATTCTTGTTTTGTTTGCTCAGAAAGGGACTGGAGTCAGATCATTGATGGTTTACTCATCATCCATTACTTTTAATGAAAGAGCATCATTGATGAGCATGTTTTAGCAGAAAAAGATATGTATAAATAACACCTCATCCTGTCCCTTTTTCATGTGTTGGAAGATTTTTCAGTTAAAACAACACAGGAAGGTTGCTGCTTCAATCCTTGTGTTGTTCAGGGCCTTCTGTGTGGAGTCAAGATCTATTCTCCCTGTGCATGCATGGGTTCTCTCCGCTCATTTGGCTGATTGGTTTCTCAAAATTAAAAAAGGTGTGAGGGTCAGCATGATTGGTTGTCTGTCTCTCTGTGGCCCTGTCAACCAGTTCAGTCTGTACCCCACCTTTCCCCTAATACCAGCTGGGACAGACCACACCCCTGCAACCCCGAATAATATAATAAACAGTATAGATGGATGGATGGATGGATGGATGTTGTTGTAGTTTACTATGACATGAGATCCCCCTCCTTCATCCAGACAGCCCACTCTCAAATGCATGTGTGATTAACTATCAGGGACAATGAGGGGTCAGGGCAGCCCAGGCTCTGATTTTTGCAAAGGGAGCAAGAGGATTAATGCAAAAATAAATAAATAAATAAATAAATAAATTATCATGACAAAAAATATATATATATTTTGGTGCATGTTTAATTTGAAGGGTTTTCTGAATTTTATTTTATAGTTGTGGTTAAAAATTGCAGAATCTGCTTTGAAAATGTTTGAGTAAGTAACAAGTAGTTTGCCTTTTTTGGCTCATTCAGCATATATTAATATGTTTAGTTGGTATAGTTCTATGCTCTCAAAGGGGATTACGTGAGGTTCATGTCTATAAAGAGGATTTTAGTTCATCTGATTTTGGTCAAGCAATCAATCAATCAATCCATCTTTGTTTGTAAAGAGCCAGTTCATAAGTGTTACTTCGAGACACTCCACAACAGGGCAGGCTTAGGACAAACTCTTCATTTTATGGATACACACATATGCATAGACTCATTTAAAATCAACATGTACATATATACAAATACATGTATAAATCCATATAGCCAATCATGAATCCCTCCATCATGGCGGCAAGACAAAACTTTCTGTTAAGCAGCAGGAAATCTTGAATGTGGATCCCAGTCTCATGATGAACAGCCATCTTCTCTATGCTGTCATCATCTTTACTGATCCTCCATGTCTGGGTTGTTGGGGAGGTGGAGCCTTTCCCGGCTGACATTGGTAAAGAAGCAGGGTCCCTGAACTGGTTGCCAGTCAATCACAGGGCCACATAGAAAGACAGACAACCACTCATGCCCACACTCACACCTCAAGTCAATTAAGAGTCACAGATCAACCTAAAGATCATGTTTTTGATCTGGAGGAAGCTGGAGTGCACAGAAGAAAACCCGCACACGCACATGTAAACTCAACACAGAAAGGCCCTGAACCACAGAGGGTTGAGGCAGCAACCTTTGTTGAGGCATGTGCACTACTTGCTGCACCACCGTGCCGCCCTGATTCTGGGCAGTTTTTATCAAAAACACGAGAGAAATGAGAGAAAATTGAGTGGAGTATTTCTGCTCATATCTCATCTCTCTCTTACTTGTGAAGAAGAAAAAGTGCTTTACAGTCTTAACAGTCTCTTTTAAAGAAGTGTTTAGAGAACCTGACTACTACAGTTTCTGTTGTGTGGCTTTAATTTGTTGAGAAAACATTACATTTTTACTGACTCCACAATACCAAAAGGCAGAACTGATTCAATTATCGATCATGCATTAAGGCGCAGGGCTTATTGCTAATTGCTGCATTTAGTTTTTGAATAAAAGATTTTGAAGGCTTTGTCCGATTATGGAGGCTTGATCCAACTTCTTTTTCAATCCAAATTGCATACTGTAATATTTTTGTTAAATCTTCATGCTTATCATCCCTGGTTATTTTGATCTTTAGATTAAATTTGTCCTTTTGTACAGATAAAACCCTGGCCAGAGCAAATAAGGAGATTTAGGAAATTGCCATGTCATTCAGAACCAACTCTACAATGCATGCAGTTTATTTCTGGTGTCTGATGACATTTGAATCCAAACAGACCGTCTCATGTTTTATTGAATATCAGATTTAGCATAAATTTGGATTATTAGCTTTCACCCTCTGTAAATGGCTCTATGTGAGCTGCAGGATTTAACATTGAAATCATCACCACATTGGGAAGGACAGCCTTTTTAAATTATGAACTGAATTCCTTTATAATGATTGTCACAAATCCTTAGACATTCTTTTGAACCTTGACAAAGCAACAATCAAAACACAGACTCAGTTTTTTAACTTATTAATGAAGAGATATTATACTTATCGGTCCATTTCCAGTATATTCAAGAAGGGAAAATGAGTAATATCTTGTGGCCCTTTATCTAATATTCTGCTTCAATAGTTGTTTAATAATACTGTAAAACCAAACAATATTTACAAGTGTTAACATGTGAATATCCTATGAAGTATTTTTATTAAGATAGTTTTATTTATTCCTAAAGAGGCCAAGACTTGAAAGAAACTTTTTTTCAGATGTACAAAAGCTTGTTCATCACTTATCTGTGTGCATTTGAATTCATTTTAGAGAAATGTTAACTGTGTTATAATTTTTGTTGTTGTTGTTGTTCGGTTTTTGGTTTGTCTTGGTGGTGATTCAACCATTTATTTATCAATCTGACATCATCGCAGCATAGATATGCTGATGAGTTCAGGATGTCTGGGAAAACAAGAAGATGTTTCTAGTTGAATTCTGCTTACCAGGGTAAAGGCTCTACAGGAATTATAAGAAATAAAATCCCAGCTGAATGAAAACAGCAGAAAATGTCTTGGAGCTGCAAGGGTTATTTTTCATTTGTGAAACATTTTCTCACTCTCTGATAGCGTGACAGAGAGTTGTTTTAATGGCATGGGACACACTGAAGAGTTCATCCACCTGTAAACCAAAAGAAAACAAATGTTTTCCTGTTTAAAGTAATTTTGATTTATTTTTAAGATTATAACTTCACTTATAACTTAAACATCATTTTCCAATCTGCTGCAGGATCCAATCTCCCGTCATCCAAATCAAACTAATGTGTGTTACACAGCCAAACAGCTATGTTTGTGTCTGACTGTAATCCATCACTTCTTCCTCTTAAGCAGACAACATTTATTGGCTCCTCCACTCTCTGAGGGATGCTGGGATTGCTCAGGGCCTCCGTGACTCCAAATCTCCACCCTGTCTGACAAAAGATGAGGACGCGTGTAAGAGGAAAGAAGAAGAGGAAAGAAAAAAACAAGTAAACATGAATGAAGGAAGAAGTGACAAAATAATTCTCAAAAATTCAAAACTGAGGAAGAAGGTAATATAACAAAGTGAAGAAAAGAAGTGAAAGAAGGTGTGACACCTCACCACATGATGTGATCATAATCTGTCACTGTTGCACCAGAGAGAAATATCAAGAAGAGGAGGCAGCAGATGACAAGGAGGATTTAATATCACCATTATTTAATAATTTTTAGCCCACAAACAACGGAGCTTTGTCCTCTCTCAGCCCATCAGCACCTTCCCCCTCTCTGTCACTCCTCCTCACTTTGGGTATTTTTCATAATTTTTCATGAAGAGCACGCCAAAGACAAACACACACATGTACACACACACACATTCAAGCAGCGGAGATGGAGCTCTGCACTGGTGTCCCTGTTGACAGGGTGAAGCCCTCTCATTGGCCCTTGGCCCTTAAGGTCCCGACAGGTTAAAATAGCTGACAGCTGTGTAACGACCATCCTAAACACAGCTGTATTATTGAGGATTATTATCATGATTATGATTATGATTATGATTATTATTAGCCATTTTTTTGCATCTATGTTCAACAGCAGCTCGGGACCAGAATTATTTTTTCAAATGTTTTGATATGTATTTGAGCCGATAGAGCCACTAAAATTTGACCCCATTGCTTTGGCAGTCTTGGCTGGTCCATGACAGGAAAGTGGTCCGACCTGCCCACCCTCAAGGTTGTTATAAAATTGTCACTATTAAGCAATTAACATACAATCCTTACTTCTCATATTTTATACAAAATATAAGCGAAAGTTTTGCTTAATATGGGAAATGCCACTACATACCAGATTTGAAACAACAAAGTCCTTGTTTCGACTCCTTCTGGCTGGAAGTTGGCTGCTAACTGGAAGGACTGTGGCTGGCATCAGGCTGGGAGGGGGAAAGTAAAGCAGCTGCATCTGTACTCCTTTACAGTTTGTAATCTTGTATGATTAAATGTGACCTTATTGTGAACAAACAAGCATACAACTTCAAGACAAATTGCTAAGCTGTGGGGCTAGCAGTGTGATTTCCATCCTGCTCTTCTTTTTATCAGTTTGTTGCGTATGATATTCAGGTTACACTGTTTAGATGCTCATGGTTTGCCACAAATCAGCAAGTTAGTCCTCCGTTTCTTATGTCTGTCAAACATTATTTTACTCTTGTTGCCTTGGCTAAGTTTGGCTCCTGCTTCAGTCTGTTTGCTTCCTGATTGACTTTATGCCAATGTCACAAACACAGAGGACGTGCTTTGCCGTCCTTTGTGTACTCCACACACATCAGGATTCCAGGTTATAAATATTACATATATTCTACATTTACAATGTCAAGTCTGGGCAGCCCTGATCCTTCTCTGAGAGGTTAAAATAATCAGGTCTTGTGTGTATGTGTGCACTCTTTTAGCAGAAAATACAACAAAACATTAAACCAGATGGGTAAAGGTTAAAATTTTTTTTTTTCATGCATTAGACAGTTAAGATGTCAAAATATATAATGGAGTAAAATAGGGCAGGTCAGTGCCATTTTAAATCAAAATGTGACTTTTGAAAAAAGATTTTTCAACTGCTGAATCAAACTACTGAAAACCACACCAATTCCAAATAACTCTTAAAGTGAAAATACAACAAAAGCATATGCTTTAACATTAAATCAAAACTACGATGACAGAATGCATCACTACGTAGATTTCTTTATCCAAAATCAACAAGACTTTTATTTTTACAGAGCCTGTTGAGGCTTTGTCAGAATTTGTCATATTGGCAAAAATCCCATCTTTGACCAAAGAATTGATTTTAGATTGTGTTTTTATCAAGCTGGTAATTTTTAACCCTCTAAAATGATCTCAATGTTGGTACATAAAACCAAATGTACTTAGATGCTCTGACTCTTTCTAGTTGTACCAATGAAGATTTGAAAATGAATTTGTGCACAATATATTTAAAATGTTTTTCATGGATAAAATCGTGGTGAAATGGGGGTGCACACACATTGCTAACAATGACCTTTAGAGAAAGTATGCCCTTGGTGTGTTATCATTGTTTTACATAAAATATGTAAACTGAATTTTGAGAACCTCCTGGCTGACAGGCTCCCTGCAGACAGCTCAGGTTTTAGAGTGTAACCAGGCTTAATGGCAGAAGTGATTCTCATGTAGTGAACATTGTGAATCCGCTGTTTCTCCGCACAGTCCTGGCATGATTTCCTCCTCACTGTAAAGTTCCTAATGAAGATGCAGTTAAGTGATTTGGGGAACAGATGATTTGGTGAGAACTTCATTATTCCCCGGCTCACGACCACTTGAGTGGAACACGATATTCATAATTGCTGTCAGAATCAACTCGTGGCGGGCCGCTATCGAGAACGTATAAGGAGCTCAAATTGAAACGGTCTCCAGAGAGGGGGAGACGGGGGAGTACGCCGTGTTCAAATTAGTTTCATCCTCCTGGCAGTTTGTAAACAACTGCTGATCAACAACACTGTTAGTGTTTGCAGGCAAATGACACGAAGGCCCCAGAAAAACACCCGCTCCAACAGCCTGGGGTGGCTCACTCGATCACACACACGAGCATTCACACTGATGACCTCACATGGCCTGACCCCCACTGAATCACACCTGAACACCCCTCAACCTAAATACTCTTATTACTAACATCACTAAATACATAGATAGTCTGATATTTTTCTAGCCAATAAATCAGACCTAATCTGAACTTTTGTCGTTTTATGTGATATTTAGGACACTGATTCCCCCGATAATGATAAAGATATAGACACAAACACTTAAATGCAGAGATCTGAAAATGCTCTGGTCTGCTTTGATGTATATAAATCAGGCTGTCCAGTTATAGACACACTTTGATCATTATTCAGCTTTAGATGAAACTCTCATCAGAGTCGAGCCAAAAATAACTTACTTTCAATAGTAATAAACTGATTATCCTTAAATGACTGAGGATTGATACAAAAAAGTAAAATAAAATACTGTAACTGTATTTGGATCCTGCACCTTGTAAAAAGTACTAAGTGAGTTCAAAATCACAAGATAAAACAAAATCAATTCTCCAGACAGTGTTACAATATTTGCTGATATTACAAAGTTTGCCTTGATACAGTATGATTTCATTTTGATACGATATAGAAGTGTCAGTTAATAATGGTCATACTTTATACAAAATCTGCATGGTTATATTGATAATATGAAAAGTAGTTTTAACAGTTTTATTTCGTCAGTGCTTCTATTTAAATAGAAAATACATCAGTCTTCTTTCATGTAATGGCATCATACTTGCAACTCGAATATAATGAGCATACTTTTTACATTCACATATTCACAACACGTATTCATGAGTATTTGTGATCATCTGATCTAGACTCCATTTTCCGGGCACCAGTTGTTTTTTAAAGAACTTATTTTTCTGTTAACCTAAATCATTTTTCAATGTTAACTTGTTCCTTTCTAGCAACAATCAATGTAATGGTTTTGTCTTTTTCCCCACTTTCTAAAACGTATTTCAGTGTATTTACATACAGTAAATAGAAGAATAAAGAATAATTACCTTTGTAATACTTAAACCTTTATTCATTGTTATAAGTTGCATTTACCAGTAGTTTGTGTTTTTTTTATGATTTTGTGAGGTTGTCAAACATTTGTTGAAGTTTATATTTATTTTCTGTTTTGTTGCTTTCAATAGACATTGGGATGTTTGTATTGACACTTAACATTGGATACAGTGCTTTAACACACAGAAACACAATCTGGGCACCAAAACAGACTCCAGACAGCAGTAGAGAGTGTGTGTGTGTGTGTATGTACACTGCTAGTGTTCAGTGCCTAAAAAATGCATTTAGAATATGTTTCTGATATTAAAATTTTTTTATCAAAAATAATTACTTTTATTATTTTTAAATTATTTGATAAAAATAATTTTAACCAAAAATAATCACAATGTTTCAACATTGTGATGCTTAAACACCTTTGTTTTTCAAAATGCTTTGTTGTAAAGAGAGTTTAGAAGATGACAGGAAAGCACTGAACAGCTCTGTGATTTGCACCAAGAACTTAATAACTGGCCTAAATCTTCTCATCCATGACTCAAGCACTGGACTATTTTATCAACACTATTGGCCCTTTTCCACTATCACGCCTTGGCCCTACTCTACTCGGCCCTAATCGATTTGCAGCGTGTTTCCACTAGCTCGGTACCTCCTAAAACAAGCTAGTTTTAGTACCTACTCCGCTCTGGTTCCAAGAGAGCTGAGTCGATACTAAAAGATGACGTCACTGACTGCCGGCTACTGATTGGTCAGACAATGTCATCATATATGAGTCATGATTGAGCATGCTAGCGGTAGCTACCGTTAGCTTACCCTCATACGTCTTTTCTTTGCAGCTCGATTTCTCTCGTCCTCGGCTTCATTCTGTTGTACAGCTTCCAAAACCCTCCTGTGCTTCTCAAGGGGTATTTCTTCTTGCCGCCTGCAGCCTTCTTATGCTCTCCATTTTTTACTTGGTTTGTGACAAAAAGCCACAGATTGTTGTGTCGCGCTCAAAATGACGTCACTGCAGTGCCGCTCAGCTGTTTACAGCGACATTGCACCCCGTTGGGCAGGCGACTGCATGGGGCTAATGGAAAAGCAGCACAAGGCGAGTAGAGTAGAGCTAATGGAAAAGGGCCATTTGAGTGTGTTCATGTAGTGCTGCAGGCTCAACCCTGCAGTACAAAGAAGCAGAGCTTAGAGAAGAGGGTGAGGGCTTCATCTACCCAACAGGATGGACCTGTTATGCTTGACTTTTGGTGATCGTAGGCCGTAATTGTAATTGTTATTAAAAATCAATTCATCATCCAGGTCTATTAACAGGTATGTCTACAGGCTGTCCAGTGTGTTAGATAAAAGTTAAATGATAATCAAACAATGAAATATACTGTGTGGGGTGCCAGCCTGTTCCCTGTGCTCACCGATAGCTCAACATGTTCTTTTCCCATGAGTAAAAACAGGACAACCATACGAATCTAAATTTAGGTTGTCAGAGAAATAACTGAAACAAAAACCTGTTTACCTAATTGGATATTATTACAGCTGACACAAACAGCACAGCGAGTGGCTGTTCATGGCAATCAGCTAATTGAAAATCTCTCAATAATCTGAATTTAGACTAAAAGGTTTTTCCCACAAGCTGCTAATCACCCCGTCGAGCTCACACTGTAGTCACAAACAACACGGTGCAGCTTCTGTCACAGAGCCATGTCAACCATACTAATGTCGCCCAACAAAAACTTAACAAAAGCACCAAACATCGGCCAACACAGCTGCAGCGGCTTCATGCTGAGCTCTGGGAAACGAGATGCTGAGTGTGTGTGTGCATGTGCGTGATTGTGTAAATGTGTGTGTCTCATTAAAAGTGTAAGCAGAGTACATCTGTTTGTTAGTGTGTGAGCGTCAGTGATGAGGGATTTGTTGGTACTGTGCCAAAACTAATTAGTCCTTTTGTGTGTTTGGTTGGTCTTTGTTGGTGGGTAACCAAGAATTCTGATTGGTCAGTGAGAAAAGGATGAGGAGGAAGAGTCGAGAAAATGACGAAGTAAGGAAGAAGAGTGATCAACAAATGAAGAATAAAAGAGATTGGTCAGAGAAAATGGACAGAAAAAAGATTCAGTCATGGCTGGGAATTTTTTTTTTTATGTTTTAAAGATCAACATTCACAAAAGAAATACAGGTTAAGACTGTGTTGTTAGTAACAGTGTGGCTTACTTTACCTTAAAATGATGTCTAATTTTCTTTGCCTCCATCTAGCTATTGGTGAATGTGGTCTTAAAGTATTTTTCTAAAGTAGACTAAGGCTAACCTTGCAGTGCAGATGAACCTGCCTGATGCATTGTCTACAATCGTGCATGTCCATCTTTCCAAGATCCAATCTCCAACAACTTCACTGCTCAATTTCAGACGTCCCAATCAGGGAAGAGGGGTGGAAACTAAAGTTGTGGTGACAGCGGAAAGTGACAGGATGCTTGAAAACAATGACGCAGCTGAAGTGGTCTCCATGGATGCTGCAATATCTGTGGTGTTATCAGAAATGTCTAATTTCTTCTTAAAATAAGAGCAAAGAACTTCTTTTAGCTTTTCTTTTGGGAAATCATGTTTTTTGTTTCAAATCAGAGAAGGAATTTCAGGATCACAACTGGAAAACTGGGAGAGATGCAGAAATCCTCCTTGCATGATGCTGGTTAGTCTATGGTAGCCTGGAGTCATGGTTACTAGAGGTGTAACGAAATTTCGTGCCACGAAATTTCGCGAAATCAAAAATGACGAAATAAAATTCAAAGACGCACGAAATAAAAAAAGCGTGCACACCACTGAGACTGGTGATTTTTTACCCTCCTCGCCTACCGTAGCAAAACACTAGCATCAATATGGAGGAAGACGAGGTCGAGGAATTAGCTGACGCTCCTTCGTCGAATAAATCGGTTGTGTGGACCTATTTTGGCCTCCCATGTAAAAGACGAGAGAACGGTGAGAAGATTGCGGACAAACAACAACCATGTGCAAAATATGCCACTACAGTTCGCCGTATACTGCGGTGAGCACAACTACCAACTACCAACTACTTTGAACAGGAGACAGGCAGCAACTGTATGTTTGTGTAAGTCAGCATAAAAAAACAATGTTTGATTTTTGCATCTACTGTTGAGTTGACAGAATTTGATCATACTTGAAGATCAGAAGTATATGCACTGTTATAGGCTAAATATTATAGTTCACAGTTCAGACATTTATAGGTCTAAACTGCAGCTCTGAGGACTGCTGTTTGTTTTCTCTTTCATTAAAGAATGTACTTATCCTGATTGATACAACAACAAATCATATATTATTGAGATTTTATGTTTGTATTTGCACTATAGTCTAAATAAGGGGAAAAAGCTACAGTTTTGTTTTTTTCAAAGAGCATTTATTTTGTACTGAATCAGCAATATTTTTTTATGTCTTCATTAGGAAGAAAATAAAGAAAATGAGATTTTTGCACAACTTCCTACTGTTGGGGAGTTTCTATAATCTTTATTTTGTATCATGAGTATTTCGTATCGTGAGCCCTGTTTCGTATTTCGTATCGTTTTGTGAGTTGACCATTTCGTTACACCCCTAGTGGTTACCCATAGATACCTATATATGCTCTCCTCAGAAGTTCACTGGTAGAACTTGATGAGGTTCGTGTCACATTTTAGTGGTAAATGATACATCTGTGTCGTATAATTTAATGTAAGATGATAGTCTAAGAACTGGAATGTAGTTTAATCTAACTGCTAAGAACAGGATCTAGCAGCTACGTTATACTGTGGCTTGATAATGATTGATCAGTTATGAGTGTGACTGGCAAAAACGATCATCCAATCATCAGCTGCAGTTGTTTTTGAAGGTTCTGCCTCTGAAAACATTTTCTTTGGGCTCTTCTCCAGATGGACAAGTGAAATATCTGGGTAGCGGATATATTGAAGTGGTGTGTTAGATTAAGGCTCCCCGCTCAGCAGAAACATTTTAAAGCTACATTTCCACTAAGTGATCTCGCTTGGTTCTGTAATGTTTGGTACATCCATTGTTCATGCTGTTTATCTCTTTCATGGTTGCAGAGCTCTTTCTCAGGTGACATTGAAAGAGAGGCAGGGTACACCCTGGACAGTCACAAGCCAACCTCAGGGCCACAATGAAAGACAATCATTCACACATCACCCAAAGTTAAGGGCAACTTAAAGTCATCACTGTACTTATCAAGCATGGTTCTGGTCTGGGGAGGAAGCCAGATGGTTGAACCAGCAGCCTTATTGCTGTACACATGCACACTACCAGCTTTGCCACAGTGCAACCCTCTTCCAGCCTAATCTCTCTTGTGTTTCCACAGCTGTTCCCTGACTCAGGAACCAGAGAGTGAGTTTTCTTATGGTGACCCAACAAATTTGACAGACTGAGTGACATTTTTGCCCCAAATTAATGATACTCTCTGTTACTTAAGTGGCTCAAAAATGCATATTTGCATTAATTATTGGCTAAAATGCATTTAAGTCTATAGACAACAATAATACTTAAATCATCCACAGAAATGACATCATGTTAGTCTGCAAATGGTCAGTTTCACATTTCAATTGTGATTTTTAAAAAAAAAAAACCTGTATATCAAGCTGGTGTGTTTCAGAACTGTCTACAATTCTTAACTCCTCCACAGAGGGAGTTATTTGGAGTTAAGTGTATTTCACAAAGACATGTAGAGGTGCTTTGGGGGAGCAGATATTAAGCTGATTTCTGGTACATACAAGGTATGTCCATTAAAATAATATTATTTCTCGTTCCTTTCTGCATCAACACACAGCTGAATTCAGGTCTTTGGCTGATCAAAGCAGTGCAGCAGGTCTTCTTCAGACAGTTGTCTCAGACCCTGTGTTCTTCTTTTCATAACTTCTAACTCTAAAAGTGTTCCTCCGAGGAAAAAATGAAAAAGTCACAATGCTGAATCATGAGAACAGGGAGGATGATCAAGCTCTGTTGTTTGTTTTGGCCAGAAACTGCTTTACACCGTGTAAGCTGGACTTGCCTTAATAAAAGACAAAACCATTTTACCTCAGTTGTGGTCTCTTTCCACAGACTTTTTCAAACATTTTTTTTTTTCTGGAACCTGTTTGTAAAAGTGTTGATTCACTGTTGACCCCCTGAAACCCACCCAGCAAATAGTGATGTTGTATTTTCAATGCATTCTATTTTGAGAAGTGCTGATATTATAAGATCCAACTTTCCTATCATGTAATCATACCTTATAAAATGGAGTGTCCTCCATTTTTTCCAAATATCTCTAAGATTTCTTGCATCTTACTTTTTGATCAAGAGTAAGAACTCTGGGACAACTTTGGCACAGGATTTGGTCATTTTCACATTTTCAGGTAGCATTTACTGCACTGCCTCTTTATCAGTGGAGGCCATTCTTGCTCTCATAATTATACTGTGTCTTCGATCATTTTGAGTGATTTATTCAGTTTGTTCCATGTATTTGATGTGCATGAACAATGTGAACAGTCAAAATTATATTATATATTATATTGTATACTCAAATTTAAAGTTTACATGTGGACTTCAGTCTGTAGCTACAAAGATGTCGCTAATTGAATCTTACAGAAGTTGAGTGTGAATAGTCTCATTATTTAATTGCCACACCTTGTTTCCCCAGCCCTTAAAATAAAGGAAAACAAGTGGTAAGAAGAGGGAATGAAGCTGAAAGGGAATTAAAGAATATAAGAAAGGGTTTAAAAGATGTAAAAACAAAGAAGAGAAGAAAATGAAAGTAAAAATTTAATGGACTGGAGTAAAAGGTGTAATAGAAGAAAGATGGAGAAATGAGGAGGAGGGGAAAGACAGATGGGTTGAAAAAGGAAGGAAAGGAGGAAGGAAGGAAGGAAGGAAGGGAAGAAGTGAGCTGAGAGGAGGAGGAAAATAAAACTGTGAAAAGATGGTATAATAATAATAAATAATTTCAATACCGTTGAGCAATCATCACGGAGAGGAGGAGTATGAGAGAGAGAGTGCGTGAAAGAGAGCGAGTGATAACAGAATGAATCATATCTCAGCCAGACACTGCACTATTGTGTCACTCAAACTTCCATCCAATCTTTGTTGTGATTGGCCAAAGCCCTATCTCCACAGCAGGTGCATGGGGCTACACATCAGTATACAAAGCTTCTCCGCTGATGCACACACTCACATACACACATGCATACCAGTGTTTTCAGATACACAAAGACACACTCGCAAACAAATCCTCTTATATGCGACCCATATGAATGCTTAATTCAGGAATGAAAACACACACACAAAAGGGCCGAGAGCTGCGGGGTGAATTATTGATTGAATGTGTGCCACCCTTGGCCCGCTGCAGCCACCCTCGTCCCAGTCCAGTGTCTAAGAGCTATTAGTGCTGACAGTAAAGAGACAGGCAACATGATAGCAGATCACTGAGAAGCTGGCAGCCTCCGTCTGAAGGGACTGCGGGACTTCTTCAAATGATTTTCTGCCCCGACTTCTTGTTGAGTTAAACTGATGTGCTCACAGGGCGCTGTCATTTACTTCTCCCTCCTCCAGGCCTCCAGTGACGTTTGTATAGATGTGGATGGTTGAATGTGTGTGTTTGTGTTGTGAATTGTAATAATGTTGACATTTAAAATAAGACATGATGTAACATTATTGGAAGGGAGACTAACTTTTACTTAAAGTTTCTTAAACAAATGAATTTATATCTGTTCATAAATTATAATTCTTTATTAAGAACATCCTCTAACGAAGTTGACCATCATCTTAGTTTCATTAGAATCTGGCATCATTAATAACAGATATAGTTCTGTTATTGACTTATTGACAAAGATATTGTTTTTATTTGCTGTACACTCCAAATGAATCGAAGTTAAGCGTTGTGTACTTTGACGCACTGGCCAGGGCATGAACCAGGATAAAGATGGGAAACTATGGTCAATATGAAGACCAAATTATTGTTATTCTCAATTTAGTTTTGTAACTGTTTCTATTTTTTTTTTTCCCAATTCATATAAAAACGGAAAAGCACTCTGACAACGCAGACCTCCGCCAGCGCCACAGTCCTCACCCATATTGTGATTTTCACCATAAATATTAATCCTACCTTTATGTCATTGACATATTTACATTCCTTGACCACGAAAACATACCATTAGCAACTGGATTCATAATTACCTCCGCCAAGGAGGCTATGTTTTCGGGAGAGTTTGTCTGTCTGTGAACAAAATAACTCAAAAAGTTATGGCCAGAAATGTTCAGCATAGGAAAAGGAAGAACTGATTCGATTTTGGTGCTAATCCGGATCAGCGTCTGGCCGCCATGGCGAAAAATGTTTTTTCTGTGAATATCTACTGAACTAAAATAGATGTCATTATGAATCCAGTTGCTAATGGTATGTTTTCATGGTCAAGGAATCTAAATATTTAGATGAAACAAAGATAGGAGTAATATTTATGGTCAAAATGACAATATGGCTGAGGACTGTGGCGCTGGCGGAGGTCTGCGCTCTCCAAGTGCTTTCTAGTGATATCTGTTTTAGTTCAGTAGTTATTCACAAAAATCAAAATTTTCATCATGGCGGCCAGATCAACACTGAAATCAAATCAGTTCTTCCTTTTCCCATGCTGAACATTTCCTGAAAATTTCATCAAAATCCATCCATTACTTTTTGAGTTATTTTGTTCACAGACTTACAGACGGACGGACGGACAGACAAACAAACTCTCTCGAAAACATAACCTCCTTGGCGAAGGTAATAAAACAAAATAAAACAATAAAAATAAAATCATGAAACAGCTGGTTGTCATGGGTTGAAAACATTTCTTGTTTCCCACACAAGTTCTGGAGTACACTGTCGGTCTTTTTGTTGTATATAAATTATCCCGTAGGTCAGTACAAGGGATGTAAAATATTGAATTGTTATGCTATCCAAAATTTTTGAACATATTCTTGCCAATACTACCAATACATGTTGCTTTGGATGTGATAGTTTATGGGTAAGACACAGATGTAAATAAAATGATTCCTTCTTGAAAAAACAAAACCCTTGATTTTAAATGTACCCATGCAGTGATGATAAGGTGAAGCATCATGGGAGATTTGTGTATTTTGCTGATATAATTGTATATATACTGCCGAGATGTAGAAAATATCGCAAAAAATGTAATCCTCTGATACGAGTATTCAACTTTTTAGGCTGATATCTGCCAATACAGTATCAAGCTGATATCATGCATCAATATGCAGTAAAAAAATTTTAAGCTAAGGTTTTGAAACTAAGGTAAATCTTTCAACACACTAAGTTTTATTTATCATATCCAGCCACTTGGTCTTCATTGGAGGATCAATGTGCAACCATTTGCATATTATGGTTTTCCTGCTGCACCCCAAAAGTATCTCTAATAGGTTCTTAACTGTTTCTTTTACACGAACAGTACCTACTAAATATAATGTGAGGTCCAACTCCACATTATTAAGTTTAATGAATCCCTGATTTAAGGCAGACATATCAAGCTGAAGGCCCATCGGCCAAGCCTGGCCTGAGTTACGATTAAAGACGGTCCTTAAGATGCTTCCACATGTCTATATTCTATGACGTCTGTCAAATAAAACTCCCACCATTCATACTACAAATCCCAAAATGCAGCTGCCATCAGCCCTTCCTCCCATTGCTCTGAAATCACTCTGATCAATGGTCATCACTGGTCATTTTATTTCTACTTTTTCAGTTTGCTTGAACATTAGTATGCTGTTCAAATTCACTTGTTTGATTTAATAATAATGTTGATCCCATGGAGCCGAAATCGTAGACTGTACTTAAAAGTTTTCCCCTTCTTTGATTGAGTTTGACACTCCAGCTCCAAGGGACGTTGAGTTTGCAGTGGTAGTCTAAATCTCATATCTATCTCCAGTTCTCCTCTTTAAGTTGCATGCCAGATATTTTCTCCTATTTTTGTTTGAAGTCTTGAATTCATAAGTACTTTCATACGATCTGCAGATGGCCTTTTTATTTAGGCTTTTTGTATATGCATTTGAAAATTAAATTAGGTTATAGCCATTTAATGTATTCTGGATGTTTTTCATAAAGTGAACCCTGACCTGAAGGTAACAGTAAAAACTCTGCTTCTCTGGTCCAAATGCCTCTGCTAAGCCCTGATAGCTCATTAGTTGTCCCTTGAGAGATGTGATGCATCTTCTGACCCGCACCTTAAATCTTTCATCCAACCTGGCAGGGACAACTCTTGGATCTCAGTCTCTGAGGGCCAAGTTAAAAGCAGAAGTATGATATCAGTATGATGATAAAAGTACCTGTTTTCTGAACATCTGTAATAAAAAACAATAAATGTCTTCCTTTTATCAGTATGCATATTTGTATTTCCAAGCTCTTTTTTAATGCGGTAAACGTGTTTTTTTTTTTATGTTTTACCAATATGTCCCATTTAGGAGAAAGATAAGGATAGAGATGAAAACAAACATTGAAAAATGAAGCCAAATGGTTTTGGCATGACAGTTTTGATTATAGTCTCTATAAAACAGCCACTCTTCATTAAAAATAGACCTCAAATAAAGTAAGAGACTTAATCCATTCACATAACATGGTCCACAAAATGCTTTAAATCTACTTCACCACTGTCCACACTCTCACTGTGGTGGTATGAATCTTTTTGTAGGTCAAGCAGCATTTTACAATAAATGCACCAGAGGCATAGACATGCAATTATGTTTGTTTCGAAATAGATTGGTTCAGCAATGAAATATTTTTGTAGGCTAACACCAAAAAGCATTCCCTCCACTGCCAGCTGACTAAAAGCCTATGGGGTCATTGCTGATAATAAACAAATCTCAACAGCTCAAACAACTTTGTAAGAAAACAAAGACTTGTGAAACTTAGATGTTCTGTCCTTTGTGATTACCCATTAAAAGAAAAAAACACTATTCACAGTGTTTTAAGATTGAATGTTATCAGTGACAGTGAAAACCTATTATTAAAGGAGACATATCATGCTGATGCATGATTTAATACTTACATATAATATAATGAATTTGAAAACAAGACTTTACACCCCCTTAATTTTCAAAAAATGAGATATTGTATTTTTTCTGATATCCTAGAACGAGATTTGATGCCTCTGAAAATAGGTCATTGCGAGATGTCCGCGAGATTTCAAACGTCGTGACATCACGAGGTACCTTTCTGTTTATTGGAGTAATCTGATAAAACACTTCCTCCTCTGTGATGTCCGTTAGCCACAAAACCGTCACCGAGGAACACATCCACCGGCAGGGGTTTATAGTTCCCTAGCTCACAGTCACTCATTACCTGCTCTGGCCTGTAGGGGGACTCAATACGCACTCGCTGTTTTGAGCCTGCCGGAAAATACAGTAAACGAAGAAGGACAGGCTGGCTCTTTCCCCGATAGAACTGACCAATCAGAGCACAAAGGGCTGTGACGTTGCGAGGTAACTTTAGGTCATCCTGAGATCCTCGTGTTTCAACGAGACCTTGTTAAAGGCCTAAAATGAGGATTTTGAGAACTCTACTGTGGGGCAATGAAGGAACTAAATGACTTGTACTGAGGGCAGAAATGCTTTACAGGCATCCTAGTCTGGCATAGTGAAAAGGAGAAACAAGCATGATATGTCTCCTTTAAGCTACTGCCGAACTACAACATGGGAGTTTGACTCAGACAATATCTGAAAAAAAGTGCCAGAATGTAAATTCTTCATGAAAATTTCTTTGATTAAAGATGCTATGAAGAGTTTGTAAGTAATTACAAAATAGTCTCACTTTTAGATATATGCCTGATTGAAATACACACTTTAAGATGAGTTTTATAGCATCCAAATAGATTATCTATAAATGCTATTCTTTAGCTTCGCGGTCGGGTCGGGTAGGGCTGGACTGGCCCGGATACTCAACTTCAGGAACAACACAATTAAAACTAGTGCAAATTTATATTATTCGCACACGTCTTAGAGCACCGGGCTGTAAGTAGAGATATATAGCCGGCTACAGAACTACGATACTAAGTTTTCAAAAAATTGCTTGTTGTCACACATCAAAAACTACCGCTACGTGACTAGAAAGAGGTACATTACCTCGTCTCTTTGCGTCCTGTAAGTTGTTGAAAAAAGAAGTTGTAAAGCAATGCAGAGTTCTGAGGAAGGTCCGAGCTGCATTCATTAGCATCACAACAAACACTTGGGTCACATCTTTACGACAGTCTTCTTTGTTGCCGGAAATAGATTCTCCTCATAGCACCTTTAAATGACCTGGTCAAGTTGTTCCTTGTGGCTGTGGCAGTAGTGCATGAAATATTGATTATTCCAAAAATCGTCAGATATGCTTGAAGTTTGTTTCTCAGCCATGTTTGTAGTCCTTACTGGCAGTTTGTCCGCACAAAGGTTTAAGATTCAAATCCAGGCAACATCAGATCCATTTCATCATTTTCCATTAAACATAAAAACCTTGTTGTGCATGTGTTTATCACAAGCCTTTTTTTAGACTTTATTTTGAAAGCAGTCCTCTGAATCTCATATGTTTCAGGCTTGGGAAACAGGAAGTGATAATTCTCATCCATGTTTTTGACTCATTCCTGCACCACTATAACTTCTCCCAAGAACAGGAGTTGGTATGTTCTGTCTCAGGCTGTCTGCAATCTGTCTTAGCATATTTGAGCATGACTAAGATTCTGCTTTTCTGTTAGGGAAGCAAACAAACTGTGGATAAACTCAGCACACGCTTCTTTACAACCGACATAAATCTGAATGTATTGAAAGTCAAGGGATTAAACAATGTTTTTACAAATGAATGCTAAGGTTTCAAAATAATACATATTTAACTGTTGATAAATGATTATCACTCTTGTGTCTGTCTCTAAGTAAAAAGTTAAATTATCTTTTTGCAGTCTAACAAACATAAGTATTTCCTGTTTAACATGCTGCTTTGTCTTTTTCTGTTCCTTTAAATGGCTGTAATTAAAGTTTACAATACAGTCAAGTAAAGTAAAGCCTCTCATTCCCCATAATATACAATGTCCTTCTTGATTCCCTTACTCCTGGTGTGACCTTTTTACAATCTGGATAAGACTGTTTGAAGGGATGATAGTGTATTTTAAGAACCTAAACTTTGCTTATCTATGAACTTTTATGGCTGCAGAAAATTGAAGGACAGTTTAAAGCAGCAGGAAGAATATCAATCACTACATTTTACAAGGCAACCACTTTCCCCTTTCACGCCAGAGCCTGACAAAGTGGTGAAATATATTGAATGGTCCATCTGGTGTTTCAGGTTGTTTCATCCTGGCCTCCTTAACTTAAAATGACTCGAGGGTGAATCAGGATCAAACCATCAGTCAATCAACCAATCAGTCAATCTTCATTTGTATAGTGCCAGTGCATAACAAGTTACCTCAAGACTGTTTACAACAGAGCAGACTGAAGCCATACTCTTCATTTTATAGAAATACATAAGAATTTATGATAGTGACAAACCCATGGACACCAAGATCATAAATCTGTCCTCATCACTTTTGTCTCTGCTGAATCTAAATTTAGTCAAGGTCTGTCCCTTGAGATTTGGGATCTCATTGTCAAGAGGGTCCTCATGTCTATATGGTTTAAAGTTATTTATTATGGATGTATATTCAATGACAATCATAGTTAGTGATATCATTCTATAATTACTATTAACATCCATAATGATAACTGGTTTAAAGATATGAATTTATTTAACATAATAAAATCCCAATTTCCCCAGGGCAATATTTTCCAAGGAGATTAATAAAGTTCTATCTAATCTAATCTAATGTCATTTCTGTCCATTCTTGATACAGGATAAAGCATTTGGAGTCAGGTGGGTCCACAGCAGCAGGTCATTGGTTGCATAAAATCGCATGAATTTAATCCTTTAAGATCCAAGACCATAGATTATAGCCAGAAAATTCTAATTTTTTTGGAGCTGAAATGTTTGTTTCATTTTCTGCTAAATTCCATAAAAAACAAAAAAGTCAGTAAAATTCAACATATAGATTTTTCGTTTGATACATTAGGCGTTTTTGGCAACTGATAATCCATTTGAGGACATTTTTATCATTTATCTGATTGTATTCAGATGTTTTTTTTGTAATTTGTTGATCATGTTGAGTAGAAAGAGGTATTATAAAAGTATGTATCAAATATGATACAATTGGCTTTATAGGGTTAATTTTGTGTGATAATAGAGGAAAATCATCACAGTGTGACCAAGGTGCACTACATTTTATTGTACTCTTCTCGACTGATCCCAGTTTATCTTTACAAAATGAAGAACAGCATTGCAGTGACTTTAGCTTATGAGATATTTTGTTTTATTGATGAAGCAGTGCTGTAGAAAAGAGAAAATGAAACTCATTTATCCTGCCTCCCTCCAAAAACAAAGCACCTGCAGCTGTGAACAACTCGTATAAGTCAGATTAACTGCTGCTTTCAGACGACATACTGTTGAGCATCTTTGAGCGAGACCATGTCTGAGGCCTGGTCTTCTGTCTGTGTCTGCCACTCCACTGTCATTTTGTTTTGTTTATGTGCACCGGGAAGTCCTGATGAGAATTTTTGTTTGGCAGAAGTTTTGCTTTAACACTCTCTCATATCCAAAAACACGGGTCCTAGAGTTGTTCTGTCTGTTCCTCCTAATCCAAATGTCGACTCCCTCCTGGTCGTGTGAGCTGCTTGATGAATCGGGGAGGACTTGTACCTTGTTTTGAATGTTAAGTGTCTGAACCTTCTTTTTTTCTGGATGCTGGAGACGGATATGTTATGACTGGAGCTGCCTGACAGACCAGCTGTGACCGTATTAGCACAGTGTGACTCCTGCCTCTCTGCGGTATCTCTCCTCGCACACTTTGTCCTTTTCAAATATATAAATAATCAAAAACAGTTGATTAATTTCCCCTCTGATGCATTCAAGCAAATTGCTAATGTCGGAAAAAGAGAAAAGTTTTCCTCCCTTCCTCCCCCGCCCCGTCACTCCTCTCCCCTGCTGCCTCTCCCCACGCTTTTCCCCTCGCTCTTCCTTTTCCGACACATGCACTTCACACTGTCTGATCTTCTCAATCTGCCGCTGATACGCCTTTCAGAGAGCCCGGCTTTTTTAGTGCAGCCATTCCCCTCAACCCACTCCCCTCCTCCCCTTTGCCACCCACTCCCCTCAGTCAGAGGCAGTTTAATGGTGACAGCCATTCAATCGGATAATTAACATCCGTTTAATGCTCATTAACCGGGATGTATTTGTCTCCTTTGATTTGTAATTACCAGGGCTTTTTCACAGGAAAACAGCGCGTTAATGTTTCCTTTGTGATGGCTTCATTGATGGGATTGATTTGAACTCAGCAGGGAGGCCAACATGGAGGCAGGGAGGTATATGTGGAAAAAACATTGATGCATAATTGTTATTTATTGTAGTTTGAAAAACAAAGTAGGCAGAAATCCAACTGTTGGTACGGTAATGCCATGACAAATAATATTTCTTGTCAAAGCATTTATTAACAAAGGGAAAGTTTGAATGAACAATGTATTTATTAATTTTTTCTATATTTAAAACTTATTGAAAGAATAAAGAGGATGCTTACTTAATTTTTTGTCTCAAATACAAAATTGAAAGTTGAAGCACAGGGTAGTAGCTCTTTTGCAGTTCAAAGCAGATGAGCAGAGGTGGAATGTTTTTTATTACTGGTATTATTATTGTCATTATTATTATTATCATTATCAGTGTCTTTATTATTATTATTATTATTATTATTATTATTATTATTATTATTATTGTTGTTGTTGTTGTTGTTGTTATTATTATTATTATTAGTAGTAGTAGTAGTATTAGTATTAGTATTAGTATTATTATTAACTCCCAAGGATTATTATTATTATTAACTCCCCCAGTCTGTGTGTTTGTGTTTGTCTGTTAGCAACATTATATAAAAACTACTGGATCCAATTTTTTACAAAGCTGTGGTTTGGTCCAAGGAAGAAGCAATTAAGCTTTGATAATCCGTCTGGACCCAAAATAATCCTTAAATTTACTGAAAATCCCATGATTTAACACTGGACGGTATTTTGTCCCACCCACAGCCCTATCCAATTGGTTAGTCACGACAAGGCAAACAGCAAATCAGCAGTCAAAGCTTTGCATGCAGTTCTACCCACAGACACAGCAGAGGGAGCTCTGTGGTGCACAGCACCAACATCTGTAGGCAGCAGCAGATTCGTTCAGTCAACAAGTTACAAGACCCACTACACACTTGGTCACTGTACTGAATGATATTTACAATTCTTGTGGATTTATATTTTTCATTCCAAAGTATATATATGCATATAAAATAAATGTTGGGTGGAAATCACATTTTATTGGTGAAACTGCGGTGCTTGGTGGCGGTCAGCACTCTCAGAGTGCTTTTCTATTATTTTTTATAATGTTATTTTCAGTCTCCTTGGAAAATATTTAGGAGTTTGATGGTGTTGGTCTGAGACCAGATGTTGACATCAACTGAACAGGAGCCGAAGATGAGTTGTTATTGGCGAGGGTTTCTTAGGGCTTGTCCTTCGCAGCACAGTTTGTGTCAGAGAAATCCCTCTGCTGCGCTGATTATATCATGCAGCCTGTCCCCATGGCTGGAAGGTTGAGCAGTCTCCCTTAAAGAAGCAGTCAGTGGCACAGTTTTACTGTTTGCCAATGTTTTGTTCAATTTATCATTGCATTTTTTTCAAGGAAAGATGGTTATTGTACATACCGGTTTATCACAACAGCCCTGGTGCTGTGTTACAGGTGTACATCACTGCTAACACGTCGCTGTCTTTCTTCTTACATTTACCTCAATATAGAGTTTCAATATGAAGTTTAGGCTCAACCATGATAAATCTTTTTAGAATTTACCATATAACTGGTTTCTGTAAAAAATCAGAATTGGATGACTTTGTATAGACATGTTTGTTTGTATTTTTTCCACAGAAGTAACTAATTCAGCTTTTACTTTGACAGGCAAAAAGAAATAAGTGTAAATGAATGCCAGTCCTCTTTAATAGGTTCATGTCTATAAATCCACATGGAATATGATTATAAAATCATTCCAGTCAACATGTAATTCCACCCAGTGCTGCTTAAATGCAACTTTATCTTTATTTTATGGCACAGTACACTTGCTCAATGGCGCTCACTATGAAAGTGTGGAAACAAACCAAATCCAGAGTAAACTCCAGAGTATAATAAGGCAATGTTGTGACTTCACTCCTAAACTGAACCAGCAACCTTGGACTTAATTTGACGGCTCTTAGAGAAGATGTAAGTCCAGATTCACTACTGCAGATTTTATCAAAGAAAATGTTTAAACCAAGTTATACTTTAACATTACCAATGGTGTTCCAGCTTTATTCTCAACATTTCTACTGTTTCCCTGATACTGTGATGTCTTTCTTGTCTTTTAGACCTGCTAGCTTTAATCCCAACATTTCATATTTTTTATAAAAGTGCACCATGTCAAAAATAAGTTAAAAAAAGTGTTTCCCTCAATAAACCTGTAATACCTGACCCTAATGCACCTTCATATTGTTGAATTGAAATATGCAGACTTTCTAAATAAAGATTGTTTTCCAAATAATATTTATGTTTACTTCCTTCTAAGTAACCAGAGTCCAAAGCTAATGAGCTAAACCAACTAAACCCTCCACCTTCATCAGCTCCATCCGGTCTTCACCTCTGGTCATTTATCTCCATGTACCTGGACAGGACACTGACTGAATCAGGCTTAGCTCAAAGTGGAAGGGCAAACCCCCATTTAAAGGGTACAATGGTTTTAGGCAGAGGAACAATCCAGCTGTTAGTGGACTGAGAGGAGGGTCTGTGTGGATGTGAGTGTCCCATTTCCACAGCTGATCTCACCGACACGTTCATCCATCACTCAGACAGCCTCAGCGGCTCGTTAGCGGATTCATGTTCTCCCCTGGGAACTTGCTAAGGAGTGTTGGGCTAACTTTGTCAGAGGATTTAGGAGTGTGCTCACTTCCCTTCAAGGTTAATACTGCATAAGGTCTAGGACTTCATGACTGTGAATGTTCTTGGAGCACAGGTAGAACTTTAAATCTGCACGGAAAGTTTCAGTGTTTGCAACTAGGGGTTCAAATCACCACTTTCAGCATAATACATTAGGATTTTAAATTTCTGGACTACACTACAGTACTAGCCGATATTACAAAGCCTTGGGCCTCTGTGTAGCTCATAATTTAGATATATTAACACCCACAAGTACACTCAGAGCATCCATCAGACTCCAGACACAGGCTTTCTTCTTTCTGGTCACCTACAGAATCTGTATCAGATGCAACAATTGCACTGAAAAGGCGATTCTTAAGGTGAATGTGTGACACCAGTGTCAGTCATATATGGTTAATAATGTAAACAAAGCTAGCATAGTCCTTCTTGTTGTCATTTAACCCTTTAAAGCCTGAAAACACAAATAATAGCCAGGAAATCTTGATGTTAAGGAGCTAAAATGTTTATTCCACTTTCTACTATAATCCAAAATAATACTAATTTCCATAGAATTTAACATATATGCTTTTTGTATCTCATTTGATACATTAGGAGATTTTGGCAGCTGATATTCCACTTGAGGACCATTTTTATCATTTATTTTTTTTGTGTTCAGAGGTTATTTTTCAGCAGTTTCTTGATCATATTGATTCGATCGAAGAATCATAAAAGTATGGATCAAATATGATAAAGTAGGCTATAAAGGTGTGTTGTGTAGAAGTTGGCAGCATTTCGCCAAACACATACGGTGAATAAAGTATAGATTGTTTCTATTTGTATGTGAAGTCTGTCAAAACAGGTGTACAGTCATACCCATAAAACTTTTCTTTTCTTTTTTTTTAAGTTAGAAAACCTTTTTTTTGTATGTACCGCGGAGGGCTCCCCTTTATGGAGGCTGACAAAACGACAACCATGTAGTCCACTGGTGGGTTTTGGGGACAAAAAGAGCTAAACGTGATTTTAGAATACAAGTATAAAAAAGTATACAAAAACTAGAATCATCATCTTCACTGACCTATAATCCGTAAAAAAAATAGTTACAAATATGAATGAAAAAATCCTCACCTCGTAACTGTTGTAAATGATGCCCTGTTCATGATCCTTTTTGGTCTTCATCGGCTTTTGGCGCTTAGTGATGTGATGTTTTAGTTACGGACAGACTCATTCCTTTGGTTTACTCTCTTCATTTCTCACATAATGCTGTGAGAGTCATGTAGAAACAAAAGCAAAACTTTGAGAAATGCAAACAGAACTTTGAAAAGCGCAAACTAATCTGTGGTTTATGTAAACAATATTTTGGTCTGTAAATAAAACCTGAGGATTTGTCAAGATAAAATATTAATCACAAATCCATTTATTTTGTTCACCTATTTTTGAAATCATTATTTTGTTTGCAAATGTTTTTTGTTCTCAAATCTATTCTTTTTGATTGCTTCATAAAGAAACAATACTCCATATGTTTCAGATGATTATGGAATCTGTTTGAAATTGAACTTTTATATATATATATATATATATATATATATATATATATATATATATATATATATATATATATATATATATATATATATATATATATATATATATATATATATATATATATATATACACATATATATACACACACATATATATATATACATTTATATATATATATATATATACATTATAGTTTCTCACTACCTGCTACATTGGTGTGTTTGCTTGCTAAGTTTTTAGAATTTTCTGTTGTTTTTTTTCCATTATAATTGTCTTCAGGGTAAATAAACAAGCAAACTAAATTGCATAGTTTTTGTTTCTACTCTCTCTTACATTAAGGCAGTATGCCCTTTCATTAACTTTGAGTTAGAAGAGCAGAAGAGAACAGCCAGATCAACAGTACACTGAAGGGGCATTTAAAGAAGCACAGAAAAACAGCAACAGAGATATGTAGCAAAGTGAACCTATTTGTTTGAAAAATTTAAAGAGGAGAGATGTTAAACAGACCGTTGTAAGTTGACCTAAGCTAAAATGCCATTACCAATGGTCAGAATGCTGCAGTAAGGTTAATTGATGGGTATGTGACCATCAGAAGCTGTTAATGGTTTCAGCTCATAAGTCTTCGTTTTGGCACAGTGATGGTTTTGCATAATATAATTCTTCACTATTTTAATTCCACCTTTTACTCCTTTAACTTCTCAGGTTACTTTCCACAGCCACAGAGTCCCAATGTTCCTCCGCACATTTTAACTGCCTTTTTGGAGAAAGATTTTTTTTTTTTTTTCTGTTGTTTGTTTTTAATGAATAAATGCACACATTGTTTTTTCCAGATTAACTCTATTTTATCCTTGAAGCAGAGTCAACCCCAAGCAGTAAGGCAAATTGTGAGCTTTTCCCAGCCATCCCAGCTTGTTCTTAAGACCTTGCTCCCCTCAGCGCCTCCCCTCTCCTCCCTCAGTCTCCTCACGCGTGGGAAGATGATGTGTTTTCTTCAACTCCTCTTTTTTCCCAATGTATTTATTTACCCACTTATACAGGGAATAAATCAAGGTCAGTGCACAATGCCGCACACGGCTATTAAGATTCATTGTAATGCAAATTCTCCTGTAGAAAGTGCACTGCATTGACAGGAACTGACACGCCGGGCAACGCGCAGACAGGAGCGCACCAACACACACATGCAGGAGACACACACGTTTACCAGCTTATAGATTCTGTAAACAGTTTACCTAAAGGAGAGCCGACAAACAGAGAGGAATGTGTTTCTATATTTCAGAGTACCTTTATCTTCTCCAGATCTTTCACACCTTAAAATGTTCAAAATCCATCAGTAACCATTAAGAACATACATTTTCAAAAGACCTCTCATCTGAAGTTTTGCTAAAATATCTATCTAAGTTGTCAAGTATCGAGGGAAATTAAGTTTCTCAAAAATCTTGAAGACATCATTAAAGTTTGTTGGAATCATTTTTCTGGTTAAGCAGAAGAATGTCTTAGACTTGAATTTGAAGAATGTCCATATGTTATACTGTTTTGAAGCAGATACTTAACCCTGAAATGTCTTTCAGGACTTTAGTTTCTGTCTGAAAGAATGTGAATATTTAGCTTTATATTTCTGCAGTTTAGCAGGTTTAAAAAAATGCAATGTCTGATTGAATGCTGAACAGAGTCTGTTGGCATTGATTCCTCTGTTAACTTTTATGTCGATATTAATTTTTTAGGTTAAAAATTACTCTTGTCAATACATCCTTTAATGTCAAAAAAATTTTCTCATTTAATCCCTGCACTGGGCCAAAGTACATGGCATTGCTATTCTTTTTTAATGACAAAGACACCTCTGATGCTGGAGTTAGTTCTTCAAGTTGAATTTGGATTTATAACACTAGAACATTTTTTTTTGTAATAGCCAAATCAACAAAATCTGTAAGAGTTGAAAATGACTTGACATGCAACCTGTCTTCTTTTCATCTCCTGAGACCAAAGCTGAAACAGAGTTGATGAATAAGGTTTTCTCTGAGTCAAACGACTGTATTTGTCCTAAGAAAATAAAAGCTGCACAAATGCTCAAATATTGTCTCATTTTCTGCAAAATGCTACTGTATAGTTATGTTTCGGGCAATGATTTTGTAAATATCGGTCGTGTTTTGGAGAAATACAATTTAATGGGACTTAAACTTCATTTTAAAGCATTGTTTTGTCTTACTTGCACAGTGTTAGGGTGATGCCATGAGTGTAACCCATCTGCAGGCTGTTTTCCAAACATGAATATAAAAGAAAAGAAATAAAAATGAACTAATGTCTGGCGGCACAACCAAGCAGCTTACAAACAACATTTGCTTCATTTCATTTAAAGGTCCCATAGTCCCAACTAAAAATCAACTGAGATACTGAATTTGGCGTGCCCATAAACACCTCTGTTTCAGCCCTGCTCAAATCAGGCTGTTTAAAGAAGGACTTAAACCAATGTAACATGGACAAAAAATTCCTGAACTGTCTATGCAGAAGGGAGGGGCAGATTAAAAATGGTGCCTCATAGCCCAGGCTAGGGATGTAATGATATGGAAATTTTGTATCACGGTTATCGTAACCAAAATTATCACGGTTATCATTATTATCGCGGTATTGTTGCAGTGTGCTCAAAATGTTCTAAAAGTACTTTTACATAGAATTGAAATAATTTAACCCCTTTATTGTTATATTCATAACAGTTCTTTTTTCTTTTTTGTCAATAAATGTGTCAGACTCAGAGGCCAAACAATGCAAACTGCGCATGCGAACCTCGCGTGAGGCTCCTTAATCGAGGGCAGATACATAGTTCTGGCTTTTCCAGGCAAAGAGCAGCATCACCGTGCGTTACTGAGGCAGTGTGGTGATCAAGCACGATATAACGGTAATTTTAATTGGACACGATAACGATTATCGTGGGAAATTTGATCGCGGTTTACCATTTTACCGGTAACCGTTACAGCCCTAGCCCAGGCAATGCAGTCTTTTTGAAACTCCATTTTTAAAAATATAATCAAATACCTGACATGAGCAGAACTCAGCTGTTCGATGTGCAGTGCCTTACAGACACAGGATAAAATAGTTCATAGTTAATAATTTTATTTAATAAAACAATACCAAAGTGCAACAGCATACAAACTTTTTTTATACATTAAGAGAAAAAAAAAAGAAGTAAAGAGGTCAAACTGAAGCCTGAAGTAGGCCTGGGCAAAAATCGATAACATTTAAAAATCGAGTTGGCAAGTCAAATCAATTCGTTTTTCCTGAAACTCGAGTTTAACAAGTTTTTATTTAATTCAACCCGTTCATTTCACATTTGTATGTCACTCTCTGCCCCCCCAAGACATCACGTGCACAAACAACATAGACAACATGGCGGCGGCGGCCGTGACTGGTGAGTGAGTTGAGTTTTCTAATACATACTGTGAGTTACCTGTAACAGTGTGTTACCTGTTGAGTTTCTGTTACCTGAGGCATTTTGTTGCTTGCACTTTGAGGCACTTTTCTCATTACTTTGTACACTTTTACATTTTTTCAACAAGAGTTGAGTTTTCTATTAAGATTTTTATTTCGTTACAACAAGCGTTACATCAGGCATTTTGTTATCTTCATAGTTAATTAAAACAAGTGTTTAAAACTACAGTGCACAGGCACTTTGTGTCAATTTCTGTGTTGATTTATTGACCTGGAGGCACTTTAAACGTATATTTAAAGTATAAATAAATGTATATTTTGGAAATAAATTTACAGTGAGTAGTTATTTCATTTTAAATGGGGCAGGGGCGTTGAATCGAATTGTAAATTGTTTTTTTTTTTTCTTAAATTGAAGATTGGGGGGGGGGGAATCGCCCAGCTCTAGCCTGAAGTGAAAATAAATCCTCATTCAGAGGGAAGCAGTTGGATTTAGAAAATTTTATCAGAAGAGGTGAAGCAGCAGACAAAGTTGCACTACGATGAATACAACCACTGTACACAAATACTGGACACATTTATGATGTGAAACCCCACATGGCGGTAACTTGGCCTATGCAGCTCTTTCAAGCAGAGGTTTGTGGTGGATGATTATTAGACAACAATGCTGTCAAACTTGTGAATACATAATGTTCACACCTCTGCTTTTAACAGAGTAAAACCCTCATGGGACCACCAGCTGTCTGTGGATTTAGCCGTGTAGCAGAGCCTCCAGCACTCTGAACCTTCACCTTTGTCACCTGGTCAGGTGATGACTTCAGAGTAGGTGTTCAGAGTGAGGCACTGCCATCCACTGACTCAACCCTATGTGGGCTTCACTGAGGGCAGGGACAGAGAAATGCGGTGTAGTTGAGTAGCTGTAGTGTAAAAGGTGGTGAAAAAGGCTCTACCTGGTGGATTATTGGGGTTACTTCATAAGCGATAACAGCAGTGCTGGTTGAAAACTGGTGAAGTTGCACATGAAGGTCCAATGTCTTGGTATGTTTGACCATCACAAATTGAGTATCTATTATGTAAAAATTTGTTTTGGTTTGAAATTTGAATAAAAAATGAAAAAGTAATCTCTGTAGAGAATCAGATGCAGCTTACTTTCCCTCCCCTTTCAAAATGCTCAGATCTGAGGGGGTGAGGAGGCTTCAGGAGCCTGTATAATGAGCCGTGTGCTGATTGGCTGCATAAATTATGTCTAATGAAAGAGGTGGGGAGGGGTAACGGACCACAGAGTGGACTTCCTAAACAGTCACGGTGTCTGCCTTTGACAAGCAGAGAACAAACATGTAGGTGGAGCTTGTATAGCTATGACATTATACATTTATAAGTAAAAAACTGAGCATTTTAGGGTGCATTTTCTTTAAAACAGAATCGAGAATTTCTCCGTGAACTGAGAGTTTTGTAAAAGGTGTCATGTTTTCTGCTCCCAGAGCCCCTTCAACAACATTACAAGCAAAAAAAAAAAAGATTTATCAGGACATGGGAAATGTATGAGTAAATCCTCATGAATTATGCTGGGCCATATTCAGATTTCTTTGAAGATACAAGGATGAACAAAGTAGATTTTTGTCTCTTAGGTTTAATATCAATGTAATTTGGCAAAGTCTAAGATCATGGAGTCTTTTTGTTATCAACTGCATGTGAATACATTATGAAGAGAAAGTCTCAAAGGTATTTTTTTGGTCAATCTTACATATTTATCTTCAGACACTGTGTACAAACTGTGTTGCAATTATTACTGGGATTTCCTCACTGACTTAAACTGACGTTTTGGAGGTACAAAGTCCGAAGCAGATGTCATTGGGCCTCATGTGTCTCTTCCCTGTAAGATTCTTGTGAATGACATGATAGAAAACCACCACTGCCCTTTGTCTTAACCCACCTGTGGACTTTCATTGTTGGAAATTTCTTACTTGCAGAGGAACAAAACAGCCAGGTGGTGTTTCTAGTATCTTTTTTATTTATTCAGTGTTCCATTGTCCAGAAAGCCCGATAAGCAGCAAACAGTGAGTTGAGGTGGAGGTTCTCACTGACACTGACAGCCTTCCCTTCACATTTAAGTAAAGTCACATTGTGTGCTTACACCCTGTGTGTAGAGTGTATTTACATTATTACAGCCTTTGCATGTCTCTGTTTCAGAGTGTGTGTGTGTGTATGTGTGTAGATCTCCTGCTGAATCTGTCAGCTTCATCAAAGCAGCCTCTCCTCGCTCCTTGATGAACGAGCTATTCTGATGTTTATCGTGACCTGCTTCTCAACTCAGGGGCCGCACGAGAAACATCAAGGGATGGAGGGATTAACAGGATAAAAAGGAGGAAGAGAAAACAGTCTGGGATAAATATTGCAAACAGAAATACTTTTAGACTCTTGTGCGGTCCCTGACTGTGAAAGAGGGCCACTTTGTCGGCCTTACCATCTTCGTCCACCATGATTCACAGACGGCAGTGTGGAGGTGTTTGTCAGTCAGCACATTTCAGAACATCTGCTCTGTGCTTTACATGGTCAGCAGTAGGTGTTTTATGGTGTGTTTTTTTTAATTCGTTGTGCATTTTGAAGCACTCTTGGTTTGAACAGCAAGACAGCCACAGCTTCATGTCCTGGAGATGTAATTTGTTACCTGAAACCTGTGATGCAGACCAACTGAAGGCTGTTTTTGTGAGGATGCTCAAGGATTAAGGGACCAATTGTATGTCTGGCGCAAAGTGATTCATAAAATCAATTTTCTCTGACCTATAGAGTGTGTTCACAATCAATAATGTTACAAAAAACCTTCTACTGTTCGCAGACTGAATGCCACTGAACCATCTGTATCCTCACTCTGTCTAAGATGATCTGTTTAAGCTCCAGCCTCTTTAAGCCTCCCTTCCCATGTAAGTTAAGACTGCTCTGATGGTTGGCAAGTCTACTTTGTGGTGATTGGTTGGTTCAGTGCTGATTGTCAACCTGTTGTCATTAGCACTGCATTCTACCTGATCTGCTCTGCACTGGGTTTGCCACTGGATGTGCCTGTCCATACTTTCTATGAAGGATGTTGAAGATGCCAACATAATTGGAATTATAATAATAGGTATTCTGCTCTTTGGAGTTAAAGTTTCCGGATCCATCACAAATCTCGGAAGACGTTGGCAGCATTTTTGGCAATCGGGAAGGTTCCCGTCATGACGAAGGAATGTTTAGGGCTGTCAGCACTCATGTGACGTGTGAGCTTAATCATAAGCAGGATGCAATCTTGAACTCGTTCGCAAGATGGATGCCGCTTTGGAGAAGCTGACAGCTTGGTTCGACTGAATTGGCCACCAATTTTGGATATTTGAAACAATACCATCAAGAAAAATTACAAAATTAAAATTACAGAGTCTGACCCCTAAACAATTTGTTATCTTCATTGGCTCTCATCGGCCTTGGTAGGCTGTCATCTCCCCACTCTTCGGGAGGTTTATGCAGACAAGATGCTCAACCCTATCCAACCCCCCCCTTCTCCTGTGACCTTTGGTCTGGATCAGAACTCTCCTAGGCTGTCTTTCTCACCATCAGTTATCAGATGGCAGAGACAATGGGTGGGACTATAGTAGAGACGAGGACACAGGCTTATGTATACACACGCACAAGAAGGCCCACATAACAAACACCCTCTCAAACTCAATACCTTCTTGGCCCCACCTCCCCTCCTCCCTCCCATGTAGCATTGCAGTTGCTGCACTTAGGGGCCGTTTAAATGACGCCGAAAATGGTCAATTCCCCAAACATTTCGTTGTGTTTTGGCCTTCCGTTTAGATGAGACCACGTTGAAACCGAAAACGCAAAATTTTGAAACCGCTCCCCAGAGCGGAAAGATTTGAATCCGCTCCTCCATCCGGCCTCGTGTAAACACAGAGCAGAGCGTTTCAGGGGGAAACGCTGACGTCACCGCATGCGCAGTACTCTTTTAGATGGAGGCTGCGCGCGCATACTAGGAACAACAGCAGCTTCCTTCGTCTGCCGAGTAACGTTTGAGTGTCTTACCGTGCTCGGTTTGTTATCCAGAAAAAACTATCCAGACAGATTTGTTGTCCGAACTGATCTGTTGTCCAAAAAAGAAACTCCTGCTTCTCTGTGCGTCGGTTCGCCATTGTTGTTTGTGAAAGGTTTTCTTCTTCGTTCGTGTGTTGTAGCAGCGCTGCATCTCTGCAGACCTACACCGCCATCTACTGAACCGGCATGCACACTACAGCGGATTTACAGGGGATTAACTCGTCTCCGAGCGTTGTCATCTAAATGCAGAAGAATTTGAAAACGGAAAGGAAGAATCTTTGCGTCTTCAAGTCAGGAGTTTCCATGTAAACGGCCCCTTAGTGTGGCTGCGAGCTCCGCACAGTGTCTAGGCCATGACACCCTCCCTCCCCAGCACCCCTGCCCCCCTCATATGTGCATGTCCTTGAGTTTTCTTGCATTATTTTATTATCTTACCTATGTGCTGAGGCGTTTTTTCCTCAGTCCCACTCTGTGCCTCTCTCAGGAGCCTAGTTTGGAGTTACTTTTTCCCCCTCTTCCTTTCTCCTGTTCCCCCTTTTCTCATCTAAGACAACGGGGCAACACTCTTGCTGGTGACTCGACAGTCTTCTTGTTCCTGTCCCCCTGTATGTGTCACTGTCTTTTGTGTGTTCTTGGATGGGTTGAGCTGAAATGAAAACTTCATTGCTCTGTACCTGTGACATCAGCAGTGACGATGAAGAAACTTTGAACTCCAATCCAGTGAGCTTCGACTGGACTTAAACATGAAGACTCTCTTGAAAATGAGTTGCCACATCTAAGTAACCTTGGATAAATCTGTATTCAGATAAAAATATGATGAGGACAGATTTATGTTATGGGCATCACTGGGTTTGTCACTATCATAGATTCTTATTTTTAGTCCCTTTGTCTCTGCCTGGATAGAAACATCTCCGGATGGATAGGTATATGTAAATTTTTTATCCATACAATGAATAAAGTATTGCCTCTTAATGCTTTTGTGAAGTGCCTGGAGATAACACTTGTAATGATAGATAGATAGATAGATAGATAGATAGATAGATAGATAGATAGATAGATAGATAGATAGATAGATAGATAGATAGATAGATAGATAAATAGATTTGTTGATTAATTGATTGATTGAAAGTACTTATCATGGCACAGACATGTACACAAAACCCCGTGATCCAAAGGTTTTGTCTTTTTCCAGAAAAACAGTTTGTCACCAAGAAACAGCGGATCAGGCAGAGGTGCAGAAACATCAGGACACGAATTAAAAACCAGGATGCAGGAAACAAGTACATAAACACTAGATACTGGTTGGGAAAATAGTGCTGGATAACTATGGTGAACATGAGTTGAACCAGCAATTTCAGGCAGCTACTGGAGCTGTGAAGAAGGGTCGAGAGAGAAGTTCAATGCTGCAGAGTTTTTGTCTTGTGCATTGAAGTACTCTATCATATGGAGGAGACATGCTAAACACACCAAGGGCCATTAAAAAAAAGCACTGAAGGGCCGGTAATATTTCATCCTGAGATACAAACTCACAAACATTGTAATACTCTGAAATGTCAGTTCTCTTTTCCCCTCGTCTTTCCTGCTGTGTGTTTGTTTAGTCGGTGCATGTAACTATGATAACTCCATCTTAGAACAAAAAATGGCAAAGTAATAGAGCATTGCAATGATTTGTTATAGCAATATAATTACGTGTTAGATGTGCAATCATTTACTGTCTGGATCAATCGTAAACGTTATTTGTACTAACTCTTAAATTTCCTAAGAAATACCAGGGTCACCTCAAATTCCTGTTCCCATGTTCACACTTGTCTTTCACAGCATGAAGTTTCCCTGCAGTTTGCAACACAGTCTGTGGATGGAGAAGGGAGGGAAATATTAAGGGGCCAGCAGAGTCATTTTAGGGTTATGTATGGGTGTAAAATGCTTGCTTCTTTTCACATGCAGCTCACCTAGGCAATGTCATGATAATTTGAGGGTTTTCTGTGTGTGAATGGAGTTTATCAAAAGGAACACTGAATTATTAAAATTAGACAGTGTACACCCAGCTTAAGGGAAAAACTTTAGTTACCATGTGTATTTAGTCCTGTCCTGATGGAGTTTGTTAGTTTTTTTTTTTACTGATGACAACAGAAAAGCCTGAGTTCCATGAAATGGAAATATAAAGCAACTATTTTAAGGCAGCTGTATATCGTATCTGATATGGCTGAAGGTTAAAACCATTCAAATGACTTATTTGTGATCAAAAGCAGAAACTGATCCTCCAGTAAAAGCTGCCAAAGATAACTGGATAAACTCTTTAATCTTTCATTGCATCTATAGTAACAAACAGAATTTTTGATGATATATTTTTCATATTTTTAGATGCACATAAGTTAATGAACAGTGCAAAGTTGTGTATCTGTTTAGTCCATTCATTTCATGATAAAGAATTTGTCCAGCATTTGTGAGTTTGTAATTACATTTTTCAGCAGATGGACATTTGTGTAGACATCTTGACTCTGTCCTGGTCCAAATGTGCATTTCAAACACTGTTAGTCTCTCTAGGATCGTAGACATATCAGCCTCATGTTTCTGGATCCAGACAGTTTTGCCTCAGCGTTAGAGTCTTCGGTAAACAGTGGAAGAAATCTGAGCTGATGAATCTTTCTCTGCAAGCTGTTCCTTCACCTCACTAACACTGTTTAATTTCAGACTCCCCAGCTTGTTTGTCCTCAGGCTGAAAATACATCAGAGCTAAATGATATTTAGAAAAACACAAAAGTCAAAAGTCAATTTCACAATGAAATATATTTAATTTAATCTGCAAATTATAATGAAGTTTGCCAGGGTTAAATTTTATGTGATTGTTTCAGGTATTAGCTTGATTTTTTGAGACTATGGTTTTAATTTCATGTCACATGTCAAGCTCATTGCCAAGTGAGTATCAGTATTATTGGCGATTAATAAGAGTTTAACAGTGCTAACCAGACACACCAAATGGACAGCTCAGTATTTTTCACTAGTCCATCTGGGAAAGAGCCCATGAAAAGTATTTAGGAATGGGCAGAACCTTTCCTAGCAAATCCAGAAGGTGATCACTCTGCCAATCACATTCATTAAGGACCAATCAGATAATACAGCTGGCAGGTGCTACTGCAAAAATCCCAACCGTATGCCATGTCATCTTGTTCGACGCTCCCACCCCTTTTCTGCTCTAAAGGACACTGATTGGACCGTGCTGTTTTGGGTGGAGCTCAATCGTAGATTCGAGCTTGGCAAGATGGATGATTCCAGACATTAAATCAGATTAGGGATGTAACGCTATGAAATTTTCATATCATTATTGTGATTATTGTGACCAAAATTATCACAGTTATCATTATTACTGCGGTATTGTTGCAGTGTGCTCAAAATGTTCAAAAAGTACTTTGACACAGTCTTGAAATCATTTAACCCCTTTAATATTATAATTTTAACAGTTTTTTTTAATCTTTTTGTTAATAACTGTGTCAGGAAATGTCCTATAAGTAAATTTGTTTACATTTTTCTAACAAGAAATAAAAGTAAGCAATTCTGGCAAGTATTTATCATTATTATGTTATAAATGCTGAAACAATGTGTAATTACAAGAAAAGAAAAAAAAAACAGATTTGTACTTTAAACAGGATTCTCTATTGTTAATTAGCAATTGTTAATGAACATGTTCAAAGTTTTCAGACGGCCAAAAATAAATTTAATCTATTTTACAAACACTCATAGTTTTCCTGCAGCATTAGTGTCCATGTTATGGCTCTATATATTAGACCATGTCAAGGCCTTTTTATGTATTTATTTAGTTATTTTACTAACAATAGCCCCAGAAGCAATTAGCTCCCTTCATGACTCTCCTCTGGTCTCCCCTTTCCATGGCAGATGTCCTCGTCATCTCCTTTAACATTTACAAATTTTTATTGACTAAATCCATAAAAGACAAACTGTTACAGAAAAAGACGATCTATTACGACGAAACACAGCGAATAAATGGTGAAAGAACGGCAAGAACACACTCCAGATTGATACTAATGCTGTTATTTACAACCTTTATACATCATTTACTCAGAAAATTCTGATAAACCTCCTTTAATTCACTTGGGTATGGCTCACTGAATCCCCCTCCTCTGCTCGTTTACTTGAGGAGTTACAGCAGTTTTAATCACGCGCATTTTTGTCTTTCACCGCAGCTTCATGTTTTAGACAGGGTGACTGTCGTTAGTCAGTTTCCCCCCAGACATCCATGTAAAATCCAAACTTTGACCACACTTTAGCCGTTTCGAGTGGGAAAACCTGTTAAGAGTCTGAGCGAGGCTCCAACTGCTAAACATTCAGAGACTAAACAATGCAAACTGCACATGCGCGCCTCCGTTTGTGGTCACAGAGGCCGTGGTTGATGCTGTTCTTGCTATTGCCAAACCCGCGTTATTGACACAGTGTTGTGATCAAACACGGTAACTCCGTAACTTTAATAGGATGCGGTAATGATTACCGTGGGAAACTTTACCACGGTTTACCATTTTACTGGTAATCGTTACATCTCTAAATCAGATCTGTCTGCTGCACAAGGTTAGCAAAGTGCAGTCAACTATCATAACAACAATATTTTATTCAAAAGACATTTTTGGGATGTTATGCTTCTTCTGCAGAGTCAGGAGAGTAGATAGAAAACAGAGTCAGGAAGAGAGCAGGAAGTGACATGCACGTAAGGAGCCCAAGGCAGGATTTGAACCACCATCTTGACTAATTTCTGTTGAGAATGACAGTAAGATTCCACTTATGGGGTGACCTCTTTCTGTCACTCACTCAGTAAAGGCTCTGAATAGACAGTAAACACACCTGAGTGAGTGCAGACAGGAAGCCTCTGAGGGCGCCTGTCCAGGGGAATCAAGCTGTAACGTCTCCATTTAGTACATTGTTCAAGGATTAGACAAACATTAACACACTTTGTGTATAGAGCTACATTTTAATGGAAAACAGTCCCCTTAGGTCAGCTGAAATGAAGTGGAAGTAAAGTAGGGCTGTCAAACAATCAGTTTTTCAAAAGTTAATTTCAATAATGAATAGTTGTCAATCACATTGTCATGCCACAGTTAAATTTAAACATTGTTATTCTAAAATCCAACATCTTAAGCCTGTTCTGACTGTGTGAACTTTCTTTTTAGATGAATGCTTCTCTGTTACATGAGTGGGGTGTGAAAGTATGACTCTCAGAGGTAGAATTAGCTTTTAGGTGCTTTTCTGTGAAATACTGTCTCACATTCATACATTAAATTGTTGCAGAAGTGCATGCACAAATGTTCTGTGACCCTGGTTAATGTGTCAGAATTTACACTTTTGGCTTCCTTTGTGTAACAAAATCAAGATTAATTTCAAATGCAAGGGATTTTCTCAAGAAAATGTTTGAAACTCTGGATACTTCCTGTTTGTACAAAACAGACATTCTGAAAGAACTTTTAATGCATCAGTCTGATATTACAGTATGAATATTCTTATAGTCCAGGTTGTCCAGGGGGGACAAAGATTTCATGAACTTCAGATCTCTTAGTCGCCTGTGAGGCATCAAAACTCCTTAGGTTCTCTGGGACAGGTTTACTGACAGTCCCCAGCGTCAGACAGAGTGAGGCAGTTTTTAGTTCCTCTGCTCATCACCTGCAGAACAAACATCCAGGGAACGCAAGACTCTGTCAAAGACTCTAAACTCTTTAATAACAGGTCTGAAAACATTTTTATTTACAGCTTCCTCACGAGTTTGGCTTCTTCCTATTTTTTCTTCTTTGGTTTATTTAATAAATATTTTAAAGTTTAATTTCTCATTCTACCCTTGAAATTGTATTTTACTATCTTTTTTGGGGGATTTTTTTAAAGGCACTATGAATTGTTGCATGTATGGATGATTATTGTGACAGATAAAGTCGACTTGCCTTGATTATGCATGAACAGGTTGAGATTCACAATCATAACAAAAAAGAGAGCTTGGAGTTACAAGTGCAGATTTTCTCAAGGCATTGCTGTGCATAGTCAAATCAACAGAGAATTATGATTATAGTGATATATGTTTTAAAAATTAGGTTATCAATGACTTATAACTAGTTTACCACGGTCATCAACTAGATTTGCTATGGAGGCCAGATTTGAAAAACAATTAAATAATATACATTTTGGTTCAACTAACTCATTATTAATCAGTTTATGTTTATTTTCTCCAAGCCCTTAGAGGTGAGTTCAGTTTGTATTACCCATGCTGCTGCCAGCCACATTGTGAAATTAAAATGTTTTGTCCTTTTCTTTCTTAGGCTGCAATGTTTTCCTTCACTGAGTTCGACACTCAATATACTTGTTCTCCTGGTTAAAATAAAAAAACACACACATAATGGATGTCAGGTGTTTGATAAAACATGAAGTAATTCTTGATTGTAGTGTGGTTTTTGTTTGTTTTGCCCATAGGTGTAATGACTGAACCTTTAACCAGCAACATATTTTTCCTCCCTCTCTTTTCTGAAGTTGGTTATATTCTTGGGGCAGGATAGGAGGCTATGGGGGCTATGATGTGGCCCTGTGCAAGTAGTCGATGATTACAGTATACCAACATTTGGTTTAAAGTTGCCAGAATGATCATCCCCTCCTGACACGTTCACAGATACCATGAATCTCCACAGGTATTAAACCGATCGCCTGGTTGAATTTGCACACTCATTATGTGCTTTGTGTGTTTGTGCAGCTATAGCAAATATTTCCATGAGTAATACTCAAGTACAAGCATGAGGAGGCTTTATTCTCAAATGCATTTAAAAATGTCTCTGTTACTAATCCAGACAGCAGCCTAAATGTTCTCTTTCTTAAGATTTCACTCATGTTGATGATCCAATTTAATGCTTTGCAGCACCTACACACCTTAAAGCTTTTCTATAAAGCACACAGGGAAAAGATAGAGAAACAGAAAATCTTTAAACTAACATTTAACAGTTTATAGAAGCATAAATTACCCTGCCAGGAGGAGCTAAATCAGTGTGTGCTGCTGCTTTATGTGGCAGCACACACTGGTTTTGTGTATGTGAGTGTTTGCGAGGTTTACCGCTGCCCCATTTAACATAGCAGCAGCCTATTAGCAGCTGGGAAAGAGAATATATTTATCAGAGTTCGCTCCATTATTAATCAGCACAGAGTTAAAAGTGAATATGTATCAGAGGAGCTGAATAAGGTTGAAACAGGGTCTGGATCCAGAGAGTCCCACTGGGAGTATCAACAGTTCATCGCCTTTTCTGCCCAAATCTGAGCAGAAAGAAGTACCACTTTCATCTTCCCTGCTCCACGGTCTCCACAGTTACAAGGCCTGTAATTATACATAGAATTGGAGGAGGGGGGCAAGCAAGAGGGGGTATGTCCTAAAATGAATGCTTCGGAGGAGATGGCACAGTTAAGAAAAACTTGAAGCAGTGATAATATGCACAGCTTGCTTTACGAGTGTGATTCATGCTTTTCTGGCAGCACACTCTCAGTTTTATCATGGTCTCGGTGATTATGGGAGTGCTGAGCCTTTCCCTTGTGGGCTCTCTATTTACTCTGTTTTTTTTTCTCTCCCTCTCTGCAGCCTGTGAGGTGGGCTTCTATAAGCCGGTGGCAGGAGATGGCCTGTGTGGGAAGTGTCCCCAGCACAGTCACTCAGAGACCAGAGCTGCCCTCTCCTGCCCCTGCGACTCCAACTACTACCGGGCAGCGGATGACCCACCAGCAGCTCCCTGCTCCCGTAAGCAAACACCTGGTGCTCAAGATAGGGCTTAGGAGTGTGGGCCAGAAATGATACTTGAGTATTTTTAATTTGGTTGGCAAAAAGCTCTGTTTCTCATTATTTCTCTCTTGGGAATTATAACTTTGTTCCAACTTTTGGCACTAATGAAAAGCCAGAAGACCTGAGGGCTCACAGGCTTATATGATTAAAGTAAATCGGATAAATATGCCAGAGCAAGACCTTTCAGAGAGTTAAAAAATTATTAAAATTACCTTAAAATCAAATTTAAAAATATGCAAGTAGCCAATGGAAGACTTTAAAATAAATGTGATGTGAGCTCTCTTTCTCAGCATCCTGAAGCTGTGAAATATTTATTTGTGTGAATCAAAACACAAAGCACAGCAGTAATCAACTCTACAAGTAATGAAAGCGTGAATAAGAGTCTCTGGAGATGAACTTTATTTGACTCAATATATTTCAACAAACTAAATAAGGACAAGATACAAAAATAAGCAAAATGGCAAAAGGGCAGCAAACACTATGGACAGTTATAAATAATACAATGAAAACAAATTTAAAAAACAGAAAAGAAACGTGATGTGTGAAAAATGTGTTAAATAAGACAGAATAAAAGTAATAATTATGCAGACAACAGTAAAAAGATACAAACAACAAATCACTCATTGTTGAATATTTATTTAAAAATACTGGTTATTCTATCTTATCTTAAGCACATATTTATATATTTATAACAAAAATATGCATCTGTAGTCATGGTTCACTCGTGCAGGCATGCAAAATATAAAGATATTCACAGTATTATCTATTGATCTGGATCTCAAAAGTGGAAAAAAAACAATAAGCACTAAAATTATAATGAACATTTGAATCTAAAGTTGTTTTCATATTACTGTAACTACAACTACAACCCAACACAGTATTTAAAACTACGTGTAAACATTTAAACATAAGAATCAGTAAGTTCATATCTGAGGAGGGAGCTGGTGCAGTTCTCTTTAAGTGTTTTAGGTTCTCAGGTTAAGTCAGAGATATTCTTTAAATGATACGATGATTTCTTCAGATATTCTTTTTAGGAGGCTCAAAACTAAGATTATGATAAAAAAAATAAAATAAAAAATTGTGTCCTAGATTCTTCACCTGCTTTGTTTGGAGTTTTGTATTTTTATTGAGTTTTCGGGATTTCTTTTTTGTTGCTGTGGAATCAAATAGCTGTTACTATCATTTAATATTAAACAATTATTCAAATGCTCTTAAAATTTTAATAAAACAAGAGTAAAACAAAAATTTAAAAAATCAAGGTACGATTCATTCTTGAGCCTTAACATTTGATAATGCTTTATTTGTATAGCTCTTTTAATAACAAAGTGCTTCAACCATCAGGCAGAATACAGAAGTCACGGCACAAGAGCTTAAGCTCAAAAAGAAATACTGTAACTGAACCTAAGAAGAGTGATAAAAAAAAATAAATAAAAAGTGCCCCCAACCCAAATGTCTAGAAACACCATTGACCACATCGGCACGCATCAGCCCAGGCTTCAGGTGAAAGCCCAGGCACAGCGGTGCAGTCCCCACCAATCAAAGGTCGGCTATAGCATTCATTTAGTGACCCGACCAGGACGATACAAGAACCCAGTTACATAAAACTGAGACCATGAGAATATGTGCACAAAAAAAGGCGAAATAAAAAGCAATAAAGGCAGTATAACAAAAGAACAACAAAAGAACAATAAAAGTTAAAAAGGCTAAATAAGCTAAACGTTTATAACAGACAGACCTACAAAATGAAACAAAACAGTTAATTGGACTAAAAAGACAGTAAAACAGAAATAAAACACTAATAAGAAGACGACATCACATAAAACACGTTTTTTAAGAAGTGTTTTAAAATAAGTGTCTGCTGCTACAAGCCTTATCTCTTATTTATATGAAAGTATCAGTACAATTCCTCATAATACTTCTCTTGGCCTGATTTGAAGCAATAATTTTGCTGAAAATTAAGCCTGGCGTTCTTTAAGCTTAACAGCGACAAAATTGGCATCAATATAACAACATGGTCAACCCATACAGTATGTCTTTTGACAGAGTATCATTAAAACTTCTTATGCTACGGTCACACCGGACGCGAATTGGTGAATATAAACGCGCGTAAAGCCTGTAGCTGTAACGCTAGCGCGCTTAACGCCGAAGCTACGCGCTGGATTTTGACAAGCTGTGGGACGACGCGCGTCCGGGCGCAGGCGCAGTAGAGAACCGGAGTCAGTCGGACACAGTGATAACCCGTGCAGGCAAATCCAGCTGGAAACGAATATTTAAAGAACTTACCTTCAAAACCAGTCTTCTCAGCGACTTTCACCCAAGCCTTCTTCTTTTGTCCCGGTCTCTATAGAGGACACACGCCGAGTAGTGTAGCTCCGGATGATAGCAAACAACGCCGATAAACCTCTCCTCCATCTTTGAGAGGGGGTTTGAGCAGGAGCAGGACGCCGGGACGTCACACATCATTAAATCAAACCTGTCTCCTCAGCGACTTTCACTCAAGCCTGCTCCCTTTTGTTCCGGTCTCTGTAGAGTATACACGCCGAACAGTATAGCTCCGAATGATAGCAAACAGCGCAGATAAACCTCTCCTCCATCTTTGAGAGGGGCTTGAGTGGGAGCAGGGGGCCGGAGCGTCACACGTCATCAAATCAATGATGTCGGGGGGGAATGTCATCGCTGATTGGCTGCCGCGCCGTGAACTGGCGTCGAAAGTTCAACATTTTCAACTCGAGCGTCGAGGCGTTTGGGGCGTCAAAAGCGCCTGGCGCTCCAAATCTTGCCAGCGCCAAAGCGTCAACGCTCCAGGCAGCGCGCGTCGGTGTGGCCGAATCATTATACTCTTTGACTCTTATACATTATGAGCTAATTCCATTACACATGAGCCCCTCTAATTTGTACACAGACCTTTTTATACTCAGATACCACACTGCAGTAAGTTGTGTCGTGTCAGGACCATTTTTATCCAAAAATTCAATCAAACTTGGTTTAGAGTGTGAACTAAGATCTCCATGTTCCTCTTCTCCAGGCCCTCCATCTGCTCCAGTCAATGTCATCTCCTCAGTCAATGGGACGTCGGTGAACCTAGAGTGGGAACGGCCTCTGGATACCGGCGGTCGCAGCGACCTGCAGTACAGCGTGTCGTGTTTGAAGTGCTCAGGGGAAGGAGGGCCCTGTGAGGACTGCTCGTCGTACCCGGGAAGCTCCAGTGGGGGGAAAACAGGAGCGAGCATCGGGGTTGGGGGAGGAGGGCTGGTGGAACGTACGGGCACTGCATCTGTTCGATTTGTTCCCCGGCAGATGGGCCTGACCGAGCCCTGGGTGACTGTGCTCAATCTGGTGGCTCACACCAACTACTCCTTTCGCATCCAGGCCATGAACGCAGTGACGCACCTGAGCAACGAGCCGTCGCTTTACACCATGGCTAACATCACGACTAACCAGGCAGGTAGGGTTCAGAGCAGTGATGCAGAGTGTGCTTTGAGTGCCCATGAAAGTTCAACAGTCATCTGTAAGTTTTGGTACATCATCATTATTTCAAATTTGATTTGTATCTTTTGTTCCTAAAACTGTCATCTAATGTGACTCTTTTTACCTAAATTATGGAGCTTATGAACAACCCTCCTGTCCCATTTTAAAAAGGACGATAGAAAAAAACTGTTGGGATTTTTAATAGACTCCAGAAGTTTAAAGTAGGCTTTACAAGTTTGTTTTATTTCAGATATTTAAAATAAAGCTGAAATTGCCATTGGTGTCAAACAAATAACATTTTACCTTGAAAATGGCACAGGTTTGGGAGCACATTCAGCCAACATCCAGCCCATGGGGGTGCTCAAAGTCCACAATAAAAATGTCCATTTGATGGCGCTTCCTTCACAAGAAAACATCCAATGTCATGATTAGATGGGATTGGATTATATTAGATTAGATTAGTTGAAATCAGATTAGATAAAACTTTATTAATCCCTTTGGGAAAAATCCTCAGGGAAATTTAGAAACTCCAATAGCAGTTGAAAAGTTAATAGAAAGACATATTAAAAATGTAAGACAAAACAATATAAATAAATAAATGTAAAATAAAATAAATATAAACTAAAAAGAATCAATTATGACTACTGACTGGCTACTGCTCCTTCCCACCCTTTGTCTTCCAGTTACTCCTCCTCCCCACAGTGAGGAGTTGTACAGTCTGATGGCCTTTTTGATGCCTTTTTGATTTTCTGATGGCCTACTGGAGTAGCGTTAATACAAACCAGTCCCTACATTCTCTGTTTCACACCTGATTTGCCAGGTTCATGTCTGTTGTCCGGCAAACCCACCTTACAAAGTTATCAGTGGATTATTTTTAAAGTGACCACACTAATACTGTGTTCCAGGCAACCTGTAACTCGTGTGTTTCCCACCTATAACTCGTGAAAATACACTGGAACGGCAGTCGAACTCGTAACTTCCCACCCGTGAACTCGTACCAGATCGATGTACTCCGAGTTATGGCTTGTGATGTCACATCACTGCCTAAACAATATGGCAGCCTCTAAATCATGAAAAACACTGTAAAGTATAAGCTTCTGTTACCTTATGCACTGTTTTCCGCTTCTGTTTCACTCAGATGAGCAAGTTGATGAAGCATAAATCTTATAAAGCCTGCCATGTTGGTTAATTTACATACCAGAATTCCTTGCGATAAAACCGAAGTTGTAATTTGCCTGGAACGCTTTCAGGTCGAAACTCTGAGATTTCAACTGGGAAATTTCCGAGTTATGGGAATAATGCAGAATAATCCTCTGGTTTCTGCACGAGTTTTGCAAAGTGGACCTAACACTGAAGCATTACCGCAGCATTACCACCCCATGTGCAAGTTCTTTTTAATGAAAGGTTCTGCCGTCTCCAAACACAGCCTATAGCTGAACATGTCAACACATTCATCCATGAAATATTAAATTACTGTCAGTTACACCTTTGGTAAGTAATTTCTGTATTTCAAAATGACCTCAAGCATCTGCTGCAAGGCAGACAGAGCAGCAGCTCAGTGTGTCAGCTGCTAAAAGTGATATCAAGAAATAAAACCACAAATATTCAAGGTAACAACAAATGTAGCTGCTACACAAGTAAGGCTCAGAGTGAAATATGGCTCCCCACTTCCTTTTTTTTTTTTTTTTAAGTTGTAGCATTTGTGGTAGTTAGATCTCTGAAAAAATGACAGTGCTTTCATGCATACCATCATGCATTGATTTGATTTGGCCAGCAGCACATCCCCTGACATACTGTGGGGCCCTTTTGTGGGCCATGGGCCACACTTTGGGAACCACTATTGTATAAGGTGCTACATCAGCGGTCATTCTTCATGGACATGTCGCAGTATATTTTGTGTGTCAGACTATTGTATTGGATCCAAAATTTTAAAAATAGCTAATGTTCACTTTAGCTGTTTATTAGCCAGATTTGGAAGCATGATCATGACCATCATCCCTCCAGTGTTATAGTAATATTATTTAAAAAATATATAACTTGGCTACTGTGATTTAGTAGTGAGACAGATTTATCTCTCCATATTCTCTTTTTATTTCAGCTTTTTTTCGTCCCTAATTTGGGATGCCAGTGGTGCCCCCTTTGGATGACCAGGGCATGAGCATTTGCTCTTCATGTATGTGTAATTAAGGCAGCACAAACATAGACATGTCTGTTAACCTAAATGATGACAGACACATCTGCTTTTATACAGATGCAGCCATTTAACTCCCCCTCTTTCCCTGACAGGGTCTTGGCTGGTCTCTGACGGGTCCATAACAGGGCTTGAGGTCACTTCTGAGTGATTTGTAGTGTCAAGTTTGCTCCCAGTTGATTTGGCAGCTGATTTACTGGCCAAGAAAAAGTTGAAGCTGTCCTCTTTTGAGGAAAGCACCATCTCAAGGAGACACCCTGCAAATACATAAATGGGTGTATTTTCAATGTACTCTTGGCACATATTCAGAGAAGATGGGGGACTACCAGCGGCTGGAATAATAGCAATAATGCTGCCACTGTGTACCAGAACACCAGCTTCCAGTATGGGGAGATTTTGGAACATTTTTTGGGTGCTACTCACAGTTTTAACTGTGTTGGCTCAATTAATGCAAAGTATCTAATGTAAGATAATTTACTGAATCAGTGACTAATTAAGTAATGTAAAATACAAAATAAAGTTTCCAAACTGTCTTTGAGGAGTATATGTTATTAAGAATTAATTCTGACTTGATTGTTACAGCTCACATTCGTAATCTGTTTATTAATTAAATGAATTATTACTATATACTATCTGCACAGTGTTACATAGTACTAAACTGGTGAAGGCAAAATGCTGCTATAGTTTTTACTGGCTGTATCTCTATACCTGATATGGATGTGACGTGACAATGCGTAACAAGACAAACTGAAGGGACTTCACACTCAAGTTTGGAGCTGTCTTTGGCTTTATAAAGCTCCTCAGAGAGTATCAGCTTATTGTTTTTTTGGCTGCAGCTTCACTGTTTCGGTTCACTTTCATGCTCTCATAGCCTCATTTACAGACACAGCAGGCAGCTCTTTCAGGCAAAGAGTAGCACCAACTGTCTTGTCTGGTTCACAACTCCAACAGTGAACCTCCTGCTGCGGGTTGGGGAGCTCCTTAAATTTGATGAAATTAATGTTTGTAAGTCATTAAGCATAAACATGAAAGAAGGTAACAACAAGGGCCTTATTTTCCCTACTGCACAACTGTTTCTGCAAACCTGAGGATGTTTAGTTTTGGAGGACTTAGTCTGATTAGAATTGAATAAGTGAACTTGTTCATCAAATTCTTAAGCAGAACAGAACAAAACAACCTAAAGGGTTTTAATGCTACCGAAGAGTGGACTCGTTTCAACATTGGTTCATGAAGTTGTTGAAACAAGAGCACTTTTAGAACGATGAAATTTGTGTAAAAACAAAAAGTGCTTTCATGCTTTTTAACTTCAACAGTATTTCTGTCTGGGTTCAATCTTATCTCAAAACCTTAATAATTAATAATACATTTGAATAAAAGAGAAGAAGAAATGCTGTGGAGTCTAACCCCAGCCAGCTTTCCTTTACTCTGAATCCAGCCTTGGCCCCTCATCAAACACACTTCGCCTCGCATTCTCACTCTTGCTGTCAGTTTTAGTGAAGGTGTCAAAATAACAAACTTTGAAATAAATGTGCTGCCTCAATGAAAATTTCTGCTGAAATGGGAAACAGTTTGGGGCACTAATGCTTTGTTTCCATAAAGAGAAGGTGCAATTGTCAGCAAACAGAGCTCATGTTCAGGTCTGAGACTTTCTCTCTCTGTAATGTCTCTAAAACACAAATATAATACTGTCTATGTCTGCAGAGTTACCTGCCATCATTCACTCAAGTCTGCTAAGTATTACTTCCCACAAAGTGATAAAGACAGGGGAGCGGTGCAGAGGAGAAAAGCAAGGACCATTCCAAGAACCCATGACTGATGGAGGGGCTTAAATTATTTCATAAGAGCACACTTTCTCCTCTCTATGCTAAAAAGTCCTGGTCTGTCTTTTCGCTGCTTTTAGCAAGTAATTAACAATCTGGAGGAGGCAGGACAAATGCACAAAACAGAGGGTAATGTTCATAGATCAGGCTTAAAACTGGACTCAAGAGAGCCTATGTGGACTCAAAACACATCTGGACAAGACAATTTCACATTTTTTTTGTAAAATAATAGTTGAGGGACTGTTTGAAAGAAAGTGAAACATTAAAAGATAAATAATTATGTTAATAATTATTTACTTATATAGTACTTTTAAGCAACCTAGTTTATGCCCTTTAGTGTGATATGCGTCAGAACCTGCAACCTTCTGATTATCAAACAAGCGCGCTGTCAGACTGCGCCCCTGATGCGTAAATGTCAGGGTAACACTTTAGAGGTCCGCAAATTTCATTGCACTTTGGTAATAATTTGACAGTTTTTTCTTATTTCTTTGAAATTACCCCCAAAATTTCATGAGAATTTGGTGAAAATTAGCACATAACTTTAAAAAAAAAAAATGTCCAAATTTATTGTCGCGAGTCACAATTGGTAGGTTAGTGTTTTTTCCAGTTTCTTTGAAATTTAGTCCAAATTGCAAGGTAAGAAGGGGACAATTAGCAAATAATCTATTTGAAATTAAATCGCAACCCACCGCAAAATGTTCTAGAAGTCTCCCAACATTTCTGCTATTTCCATAGAAGCAGGTGATAAATAGCTGCTTAGTTCTTGAATACAGAAGTTAGGTTTATTGTTTCCTGTGGTTATTACCTTTGAAATGTTAAGTGAATAATTCAATTTCCCAATAATAATAATTGAGATCACATGCAACTGTTGTTTAACCAGTTTGTTCCATGAAGACCTATTATATCTTTGGCAAAGGGTGATACTTCCAAAACCATTTTGTGGTGGGTTGTGGGTTGTGATGTCAGATGAGACCATTTTGAGCCTGTAACCAGAAAAAGTTGATTTCAACTCGTGAACCGTGACAATGCTCTCAGACTCAAAAAGGTTAATGAGCTCTTATCTGCAGAAAAGCACCTCTTTATCTCACTTGATGCTCATCAGAGAAATGAAATGATGAGTCTTTCAAAGACATATGGATGTAACTTTGGTTCTGACAGGACAGCAGCCTGTATCTGAGTAAACTCAATGACATGCACAGACGATGCATAGAGCTACAACAGGAAAAATGTGCTTCAGTGCTGAACTCTCCATCCCTTCTTCATACTGTCTGTGTCTTCTATGTCCAGCTGATTCTGAGTGTTGATTGTAGTTTACAAAATAGTTGAAACATAGAGGATGAATGCTCAAATTGATAATACAATGATGATTTTAAAATTGTTTCAGGGAAAGTAGACAACAGAGATGCTAGAGTATTTTCATTGTTGTTTTCACCACAAAGACTGACCATTGTTTTATCCATTATTTATCCATAATGTATTTCAATTGGCATTTAAAGGGTTAAAATAAAATAAATAATTACATATTGGTATTTTTGATTAGAACTGAAGTTGACGGAATGATTTGAGCAAAAAAGTAAAAAAGATATTAATCTGTCATATTTTTATAGCAGCTTTGGGAGAGGACAATAATGACCGCTACTCAAGGGTAGTAAATCATGAATTAGGCACTGCCAAAAAGTTGACAATGCATGAAAATCAATTTTGTTATTGATCTTAAGTATATTTAAGCCTGATCTTTGAAAAATATCCTCAGCCCTTCAACATTTATAATATTGACAATAACTCAATTTTTGTGTATTTTTACCTCCGCCAAGGAGGTTATGTTTTCGAGAGAGTTTGTTTGTCTGTCTGTCTGTTTGTGAACAAAATAACTCCAAAAGTTATGGATGGATTTTAATGAAATTTTTAGGAAATGTTCAGCATGGGAAAAGGAAGAACTGATTCGATTTTGGTGTTGATCTGGATCAGCGTCTGGCCGCCATGGCCAAAAATGTGATTTCTGTGAATAACTACTGAACTAAAAATAGATATCATTATGAATCCAATTGCTAATGCTTTGTTTTCATGGTCAAGGAATCTAAATATGTAGATGAAATAGAGGTAGGACTAATATTTATGGTCAAAATCACAATATGGCTGAGGACTATGGCGCTGGCGGAGGTCTGCACTCTCCAAGTGCTTTTCTAGTTTTTCATTAAAATTCGTACATCATGTAATCAAGTTGGCATTTAAAGGGTTCAGATAAAATAAATAATTAAATATTTGGTATTTCTGATTAGAACTGAGGTTGACTGAATGATTTGAGCAAAAAAAGTAAAAAATAATAATCTGTTATGTCTTTATAGCAGCTTTGGGAGAGGACATTAATATCCTCTGATAACCTCAAAGGGTAGTAAATTTGTTCTGCGGTAACCTTTGACCTCTGACAAAAATCAAACTTTTAATTTTAAGACTTTCCATGAAAAAAACCTTCCTACAAAAAGTCATTCAATACCGAGTAACACTGCCAAAATTATGGCCAAAAGTTGAGCAAAAAATTGTCTGTAAGGACAAAAATGTCCCTGATTACCCACAAGGGTTAACTCACTATGAGCACATAACTAAGCAGCATATAGTGAGTTGTAATGCCAAAAAACAGCCAGAAATCTTGAGGAAGCAACTCCAAAGTAAAAACCTTACATTTATTATTTTAGATGTTAAGGCAGCGTGGACACCAACCTTTTTAAAATTAAGAAAGCATTTTACTTCAATCCAGTGGGGACTGATCATTTCTAATAATCTTCAAGTTATTGAAAGACATTGTCGCCTGGATGAGTTTGGCTGGATTTGTCCGACTTGAAACCAATCAGATCTGGCAGAAGGCAATCTCGTCTGTCAGATTAAACTCAACTTTTCAAAGTCTGTATGAAGTCTGCTCCAACAGATGTAGCTGTCAGCACTGTCCAATAAATCATATCATGACTGGGTGTATCTGATGAAATTCAACAGTATTAATGTGACTGTGTGATCTTGTTATACATGGAGCTCATTCACAGACACATGTTGAACTGACAAAGCTGTAATCTCTCCTGTTTTTTGCTCAGCTCCCTCTGAGGTGTTGGCGATCCGTCAGGAGAACACCAGTCAGAACAGCGTGATTCTGATGTGGCACGAGCCCGACCAGCCAAACGGGGTGATTCTGGAGTACGACATCAAGTACTATGAGAAGGTACGTCTGTCTGCTTCATCGGAATTTCACAGGAACCGTTTCACATGAATACTAAAGCTAAAGCTACAGCACGACACTGCAAGACCACAAGGCAATGGGTCAAATGTCCTCCCCAAATCCCCCCTTCTGGAAAAAGCCAGCAGAGGTCTGATTATATGAACCTGTCACACCATATGGACACAGATGGGAAACAGCCCGTACCAAGTGTTTGGAAACAGGCAGAAACATTGAAAAACATATTTGGGAGGAGATTGGATGATTGTTAGATCAATTAAATGTGTGCTAAATGTGTTAAATCAGAAAAAGCAGTAGGTAAATGCTAGTGGCACGGTGTAAAACACAAAACATAATCCTCTTTGTAGAACAACCTCTCATCAAACATGTCTGCAGTTGAGCAAAAATATCCTACCTATCAAGAAATGTTTTCAATTTTATTTTTATTTTTATTTAATAAATCCTGGTTTCAGTAGGATATATATATATATATATATATATATATATATATATATATATATATATATATATATATATATATATATATATATATATATATATATATATATATATATATATATATATATATATATATATATAAATATAAATATATATATATATATATACATACATACACTCAATATATATATATATATACACAATATATATATATATACATATACACACATAGGTTAATTTGATCATTGCAGCTATGACATCATGATGATGAAATGAAACTTTATTTGACCAAAAGAGTTTGTTAGTGAGCACTTCTACTTGCTGAGATAATCCATCCCACCTCACAGGTGTGCCACATCAAGATGCTCATCAGACACCATGATTAGTGCACAGGTGTGCCTTAGACTGTCCACAATAAAAGGCCACCCTGAAATGTGCACTTTTTTTGCTTTATTGGGGGTCTGAGGACTCAGAACCAGTCAGTATCTGGTGTGACCACCATTTGCCTCATGCAGTGCAACACATCTTCGCATAGAGTTTATCAGATTGTCAGTTGTGGCCTGTGGTCTGCAGTTTTGAGGCTGGTTGGATGTACTGCCATATTCTCTGAAACGCCTTTTGAGACGGCTTATGGTGAAGAAATGAACATTCAATGCACGAGCAACAGATCTGGTTGACATTCCTGCTGTCAGCATGCCAATTGCACGCTCCCTCAATGCTTGTGACATCTGTGGCATTTTGCTGTGAGACAAAAAAGTACATTTCAGGGTGGCCTTTTATTGTGGACAGTCTAAGGTACACCTGTGCAATAATCACGATATCTGATGAGCATCTTGATGTGGCACACCTGTGAGGTGGGATGGATTATCTCAGCAATGCAGAAGTGCTCACTATCTAACATTTAGACAGATTTGTGAACAACATTTGAAAGAAATGGTAATATTGTTTATCTGGAATGAATTTTAGATCTTGGAGTCCATCTCATGAAAAATGGGAGCAAAAACAAAAGTGTTGCGTTTATATTTTTGTTGAGTGTATATATATATATATATATATATATATATATATATATATATATATATATATAGATATATATATATACACACATAGGTTAATTTGATCATGCAGCTATGACATCATGATGATGAAATGAAACTTTATTTGACCAAAAGACCCTAATTTTAGTTGGAAATTTCATTTACAAGAGTCTCCTGGCCACAAAAGGCGGCAGCACATTTCTGAAGTTACAGACATAAAACAATTACAGACACAGATATATAATTATCAACCAGTTTAGTTTGAGTCAGAGCAGAAATTTTCCGTCAAAGCATCTACAGCCTGGTTCATCTTCAGTGTCTTTAATCTGCATTTAAAACGATTTAACAAAACCAGCTCTCCAAGACACAGTTTCCCTTGTAGCATATTCCAGTCTGAAGGAGCAGATCTGAAACTTCCTTTAACCATTTTAATGCAAACTTCGTGGACATATAGCAAAAGCAGATTTTGTGACTGCATCACAGAACTAAGGCTGTGGCTTCCAAAACTTTTTACATGAACACATTTACTCAAGCATGATGTGAGCAGGCCTAGTGTAGCCTTGTAAATCAGGATACGCCAATGTTATAGTCTGAGTATAGTCAGAGAGACCCACCCAACCTGCTCATATAGTGATGACTTAGGCTACGTTCACACTGCAGTCAAAAGTGACCTGTATCCAATATTTTGGCTCAAATGTGACCTGTATCTGATTTGTTTTTCTGACAGTGTGAACAGCACAAGTCGCATTGAATCTGACATTTTCAAATCAGATCCAGCCCACTTTCAAATGTGGTACTAAATCAGATATGTATCCGATTTTGTTGAATGCGACCGTCTGAACAGCCAGGTTGTATTCAATACAACTTTGACGTCATTCTACAGCAACAGTTCACCTCGGGAGAAATGTTTTCAAAGTCACTCCATGGCCAGAACGTAGTCAGAGGTTAATATAGACATGATTATTAAAAAGGATGCATTTTTTTCTAAAATAAAGAGTTTTAGTTGTTTTTCCAGCTCCAAACTTGATTAAACTATGCATAAAGAGGGGAGTGATGAGAGAAAGTGAGAGAGCGCTGGGGTGATCGAGTGGCGTCTCCATTACAAGCACAATAAATGATAAACATAAATGAATCATATGTTTGTATTATGATCTCTGCTAAACTTAGTTTGTTAAAACTGCACCAACTTTTTGAATGGATTTATCAGGCTAAAATAACAGTTTACAGGACAAGGAGACACTGATGATCCACTGCTGTCCATCCCATCTGTGCGCACATGTGCACTCCTGTATTTTTCTATGAGACAGCATCAGTCAGTGGACAGGCTGCTCTTTTCTGATCTGCTCTCAGATAAACTAAGAAACATCAGAAGAGATAACAGAACTAAGTTTCACCTCTTTGTTCACCTGTTCAGTCACTGTGGCTCTGAGATGTTTGGCTCTCCAGCAGCGATCTGTCATCGGCTAGGGTTGGCGGGAGAGAGCGTCCGCCTTTAGGTTCATATGAAATAAAATATAGCCATAGTTACTTTAATAAGAGCTCACTCAAGGTGAGCTGCTGTAACATCAGGTTCTGCGTTATGGGAACAAACTTTGTCAGCATTGTGAAGCACAGTTTTGATCTCTCTGTGTTTGTTGCCCCTCATCACACCGTGCTGTGCGTGATGTCGTTCATCTGAACATGCATGTCACTTCTGAAGAGTGAGCTGTTCACATCACAGTCTGCAATCAGGCCACATTTACAGGTGTAATCTGAAGAGCCAAACAGAAAAATCGGATTTGAACATTAAGGGCTGGAGTGTGAATGTAGCCTTTGGGCCTTAAAATTTGTTGTGAACCTTAGCCCTCAATGATAAACAGGACCCAACAATTTAAAACCTGAATGGTCTAAGGCATTGACGGTGATTGGCCACAGGTGTAGCAGCCACTTCTGTTTGAGACCTCCTGCCCCCTGCAACAAACTGACAAACTGAAACTAGACCGTTTTTGGCAGTCTATCTTCACATTTCAATAGACTTTTTTTCTCCTATGTACATACCTGTCACTTGAATTAGATGTGAGAGGTACCTCCATATTTACTGGAAAAAATATCAATGTCTGGTGCTATCCAATAACAGATTGACCACGCCAGAGCAATGTATTGTCATTTTAATGTTTGGTCCAACCCTAGTCACTAAAGTGTGGTATTCCTAAACTCGAAAACTAAAATTTTCTAAATTAGAAAATATTGAGAGGACTTATATGTTTTTTACAAAACAAAAAAATATATTTTGGCAGTTTTTATAAGGAAAGAATGTATTGCTGCTACACCTGAGAGCACTGTCTTAACAAGGCCGGACTAAACAGAGTTGAGTAAATTGTAAATGCAGAACAGTGGTGGTTTGATAGACACTGGATAACTTAATCCCAGAAAAAGATCCTGCCTGCAGTCCGGCTAATTGAAAGACAACGAGGGTCGAGAGAGGAAGAGAGGGAGAGAGGGAGAGAGAAAGACAGAGAGAGGTGTAAAGAGGATGAGACGGTGTGGATTCCAACTTAGCAAAAGTGACAATGACAGCGCGCGGCTGGCGAGTGAATAAGCCTCACGATGAGCTAATTGCTGTGAGTGTGTGTGTGACTGTGCATGTGTGGTTGTATGTGTGTGATGATAGAAATCAGCTAATTGCAGGGGAGGCAGTGCAGGAACAGGCAGTCTCATAGCCCAACACGTAGGGTGGTGAGGGGAGTGCGGGAGGATTAGCTCGTCTCTCGCACTGGTGTCTTAATCTGGCCTCGCTCGGGGGGGAGAGACGTCTGTGGGGGATTTCAAGTGGACAAGTCAGCAATGTGCTATCCTAAGGCTTCTCCACTACTGTACCAAACAAGCATGAGTCACAGCGAGGCGGGCAGACTCTGCAGCAGCACACGAGCAGGGGATGATAATGAAGACAAAAAAAGCTCTCATTTCTGCGCCCAGCACTTCTTCATAATTAGGCTCTTATCTTTTCTAAGGACACATGAATGATTCACTTTCTCTGTTTGTATGCACCTTGCACTTCTTTCTTTTTATTGCTGAACTTACTTTACTTCTACACTGGCAAAGAATCGTTGTTTAGAAGATGCTGCATTAGGCAGATGAAAACAAAAGAAGAGAGTACTGATGATGATGAACTTTACTGTTAATCAAGACTTCAAAAATACCCCAAAACAAACACTTTTTAATAACTGGATGTTACAAAACCCACCTTCCTAGATAATAGCTGAGAATTTACTTTAGAATGCATAATGCTTTGTAAATGAAGCTTTTATCTGCAAGCAGGCATGAAAATAAGACAAACAGCCCTGTCAGTGTTCTGGCTGGTAGAGACAGATTGAAAGATATCTGAGATATTTACCTGCCAATTACATTTGACTGGCAGACAAAGCTTTAGTCATTTATAATCATTTAAGATCTGGCAAAAACTGCTCATTTCCATCATTTGGTATATTTTCAAAAAGTCTTGGCCATGCATCGTTTGTAGATTATCTTGTAAAAACAGATTTTTACACCACATGTGTTATCAGATTGAATTATTGTAATACATCAAGTTTATTGACTGAAACTCTCGAGGGCCGTCCACGCAGAGACGAGATCAGGAGTATCCACAAAAAGTTTTTCACCCACATGAAGACACCCATTTTGGGAGCCTGAAAATATGTTTTTAACCAGGTCCAGAGAGAATTAATCTCAAAAAACCACTCTCTCATTTCCATGTTGTGAACAAATATGCATAGTTTCAGAAACACTGATCTCATAGCTTCGCCTCTCCCTTAAAGGGATATGCCTTCTGTTTGTTTTCACGTCTTGCCTCAGTCCCAAGTTCATGACAAGCGGATAGACACCATCCTTTTGACTGTACATGCTCTCCAAACACAAGTTAGCTTAGCTCAAACACAGGGAGTCAATGGGTAGTACCAGCCTGCCTCTGTCCACAGTCTAAACAGTCTGTGTGCTTTTTGTGGCTTTTGTTCATTTTGTGTTATGTTATGTTATCTATTTTTAGACTAAGATCAGCACTTAACGCTTTTTAAAAGAAATGCATACGATACCAAACCACAAAGCACATACACACTGTGGACATGCTGTGTTTTGTTGACCTACTTAGAAGCACGTCTATGGTGGTTTGCACATGCCCCCTGCGGTTAGTTTTGTATATATATCTTTCCAATGGATGTTGATGGACACATTATTGAAATGATGCAGTGTTTATGTAAAACTATTCAAAACCAAAATGAAAGAGATAATTTTTGCTTCAATGTGGACAGGATCTTAGAACATGAATCCAACCCCGATCAAAGTATCATCTAGACTAGTTCAGATTTTTAGGCTGCGTTTACATGGCGCCGAAAACAGTCAAATCCGATACGTTTTCATCGCATTTTGGCCTTACGTCTACATGAAAACTCATTGAAAACGTAAACTTTTGAAAACGGGCTCCAAAGTGGAAAGCTTTGAATACACTCTTCCATGAACCTCCGTGTAAACCCGCATCGGAGCGTTTCAAGGTGAAAAGCTAGCATCACCGCATGTGCAGTACTCTTTCACATGAAGGCTGTGCGCACATACCAGGAACAACAACAGCTTCGGCCATCCACCGAGTAACGTGTGAGCCTCTTACCATGCTCGGTTAGTTATCCAGACAAAACTATCCAGACAGATTTGTTGTCCAAACTGATTTGTTGTCCAGAAAAGAAACTCTGCGTCTCTGTGCGTCTATTCACCTTTGTTGTTTGTGAAAGTTTTTCTTCTTTGTTCGCATATCGTAGCACCGCTGCCTCTCTGCAGACCTACACCGCCATCTACTGAACTGGCATGCACACTACAGTGGATTCACCCGTCTCCGAGCATCGCAGAAGAATTCTAAAACGCAAAGGGAAAATTTTTGCGTCTTTAAGTCAGGAGTTTCCATGTAAACGTAGCCTTAGACACATTCTACCCCTTCTTTAACTGAAGAAGGATTTTGGAGAAGAGGCAAAACATACAGTGGCTGAGGACAGAAAACAGCATACAACAGCTCGACAAAGATTAACAAGAGGAAACCACCTTCAAATAAGTCTTTATAGCAATAGTTGAAATTACAACCAAGTTTTTTTTATTATTATTTTAACAGCCAAACCCAGAAATGTTGTGTTTTAAGCCACAGCTTAACACAACTCAGGATAGAAAGAAATGCTTATTTAGTGATGGCTAGAATGCAAAATGAGCACTTCTATTTTAGAGGAAGAAAGTGTCTTTGAACCTGAATATGCATTCATGATTTTAATGCAGTAATACAGCACTGTAATCCTGCTGGATATCAGAACATGACTCAGTTTCATTAAAAAACACGTCCATTTCATCACTGTCAGGTTGTTGTCCTGTAAAAAAGCAGAGATGTTAATGTGCCATGTTTAAAACCTCAGATAAAGTTCAGGAATGATCAGCAGCTGACTAAACCCAGTATCAACCTTCTCCATACAAAGCTGTTTGTTATCAGGACTTGTTTAGTGGCCTGCTGTTTTTTGGCACAACCTCTGTTTGGGTGGCTTCAGAGCCAGAGAGCAGGCGTCCTGCTCCAGACTGTGAGAGTTGGCAGTCATGGACACATTGAAGAGACTGTTGTCTCCGACAGGCTCCATCCCAATTAAACCCCTGCTGACAAATCAAGCTCCTTCATCCAGTGGAAAATCACAAAGTCATTTCATACAGCAGTTCTATATATTTATCAAAACAAAGTATTTATTATCAAAAAAAAAAAGATTTAGAGTAATCAAAGCTCTTTTTGACAGTGTAGTTTATTCTCACAATATTGTATTACTGTTCTGTGTGAATCATTTTAGAGTTATATTATTTCAGATAGCAACATGTAATTATCTAATTTTCAATTTAAATCATTTTATTTGTTTTAATGTATAACCTCATGCCCTATTTTATAAACTTTCAATTTTACCTAAATAGATTTTGAGTAATTCTACTCAAGTTTACCTATTTCTCAAGTGTAAGCATGTTTATAATTTATCTAATTTTGATTTTTCTCTTTTGATTTATTTGTACCTTTCCACTTGATCATACAAATATGTTACATAATCATCTTTATTTTAAAACATTTATTTTGTTTTTATCTTGGTGCATACACAGATGTTGATGAATTTATTTTATCTTTCTCTTTTTCAAGATAAATAATTTTTAGTGTTTTTTTCCACATTTGAAAGCCCACAGGTGAACATATAGACACTGAACAGAAAACATCAGACAAAACAACCAGCTGCTATTTGTCCTTCAGTTCAGAATCAACAAGTGTTCACTTGGTAAAGTAGTCCCTTTGCCTAGTCCTGAATAATGTCCATTTTTCCTGCAGTCCTCCCTCTGTGCTTCTTTTAGTCTTTGTCGGTTCATCAGTGTCATTTTTTCCATTACACAGATTTCCTCTTCAGTCTCTAATTATTGGTCTTGAGTAGGAGGATCCACTCACCCCCCCTCTAAATTATAATTGATTTCTTAAGCTATTACCAGAATTTTGACACATATCTGTCCCTGAATCAAACATTTCCTTCAGCAATATTTAAACTACACTGATAAAGATTTTTGTATATTTTACAGAACTTTGTGTGCACTTTTCCAAACCACATTTTCAAAAAATGGACGAATGATCCACGACTCCACATTCTCCCCAGCTGGATGTGTTGGATGATTCATATTTGAGCATGGGTGTGACAAAAATAAATCCAATTTTCCAAGTCAACACCCTCACAGTTTTTGAACATTTTTGTTTTTTTCTTCTGAACAATGTCTTTATTGTTTTTTATTGCTTATTCAGAGCAATTTGTACAAAATTGTATATTGCAGTTTTATTAACATAACAAATAAACATACACAAAGAAAATTGACATTTTACATTCATTTCTCCACCCCTGACGATCATCTTTATTTCTCTTACGTTTTTGATGATGCAACCAAGGCCAGCGAAAGTCCTTCAGACTTCATCTAACATTCAATTTAAATTAAATAAAGGCACAGCTGAATAATTAACTGCACAAATGCTTACTGAAGCATTTTATATTTCTTGGTGTGTTTTTTCACATGTCATTCCAGTGGTCATCTGAGATAGCTGTACTAAAATAAACCATTTATATATTGAGTTGATCAAAACAATATTAAGATGAATCACACCATTCACTTTCCTTTTAGGTCTGTTTCGATTTCCTTTTTGTGGATAAAATGTAAAATTGTGTTTATCCAAATTAAGTGAATCTTCCATATTCTGAAAACACTTGAGCTTAAGTCCTTCATCACAGACGGCTGGCTTGTGCTGATTATTAGATGCTATAATAATGTGGTTTCTTTGGTTCATATATCTTTATGTTTGTTTTGTGGCTGTTTTGTTTTACAGGACAATGAAGAGCACAGTTACTCCACTCTGAAGTCTAAAAACACAAGCGCCAAAGTGTCCGGGCTTAAGCCTGGCACCAAGTACATCTTCCAGGTCAGAGCCAGAACATCAGCAGGCTGTGGACGCTTCAGCCAGAACATTGAGATCCAGACTGGAAAAGCAGGTATGTTTCATGATCAACAACACAAACAATAATAACAATAAACAAACAAGCTCTGTGCAATGGAAGCCAAACAGCAGTCAAATGCTTTTACATGCATAAAAATGTTCATTAGGAACTGCTTTTATTGTTTTTTTTTCATTAAAAAAAGAGTTTAGTTTACAAAATCCTGGGCAAGATTAATATATTAGTAATAAGAAGGAAATAAAACTATTAATCAAAACAATAAATAGCAAATATATAAAAAAAACATGAATGTCTATACTTATGTCACAAATTAAGTTGTTTTTTCAGGTTGTTATTTTCTTATAGGACATTACTTCTTGGGGCCAAATCACATTTTTGTCTCCTGGTATTATTTTAGAAAAGGAAAAACGTAACAAATTTCAGAACGAAATTAAAGTTCAATATTAATTGATTAATTAAAAAATAATAATATTAACATGTCAATCCCTAGTCCTAGCAACCCAGCAGAATAACATCATTGTAATACACCTCACCCTGTTTATTTGAGGAAAAAGAAGGTATAACTCTAAAATGGCAATTTAAGGACTGAAAAAAAAAAATACATTTTTTGGAAAAAATCCTAGAGGCCTTTTTTCAAGAGGCCTTCCCACTGAGAGCAACTCCCACAGGGTTCCTCTGTTGCCTGCATGTGGCACATTTAAAGTCTGGTAACAAGCTGCATCAGTCATTGAAGGAGTCCATACTGCTGTACAGTATCTGTCAAGTCCCTCCTCTTTTCTATCTTCTCAGCTCTTTTTTCTGGTTGATTTGACATCTGACATGTTAGCTAAGGAAAAGACTGAGGTTTCATCATCTTGTGGGGGGAAGCATAATGTCATGGAGACACCCTGTAAATACATTAATGGATGTCAAGGCACAGTCTTTGAGAGGTGGGGGGCTGCCAGTGACTGGACGTTGGCTGGTGATTGGCTGAAAGCTGGCAGTAAGCTGGCAGGGAGGGGAAAATTGATGCAACTGGATTTGTACAGCTACAACACAACGAGCAGTCCTGGGTGTTTAGTCTGAGATCCTTTAAAGTCTTTCACTTTGTTGTTGATATATTTTCCTCTTTATTTGAATTATAGATGTCCTGCTCAAGTTGTTCTGTTTTTATAATGTGTCTGAATCGCTTAAATATTTTAGATTTTTGCTGAGAGTTACACATTTCTTTGCTTATATGGTAGCAATTCCAAAAGCTGTTTCTTTCATTTGGCACAGATTCTCAGAGCCAGGCTAAAGTATGGTCAAGGGCTAAAATGTCCTGGGTGTAAGGGAGGCTGGTAACGCCTGAGTCCATCCCTCTGTTCCACTGATCTGCTCTTTGTCTCAGGGTCACTCCCACTATCAGAACTGCAGCCCATATCCCTTCTTCAAACAGCCGCACAGAGAGCTGAGGTCAGGTGGAGGCATTCATAGGTCTGTCCACCTGAGGCAAGAACAACTCTGGAAGTTAGGGATCACAAAGAAAAGCCCTTTTATTAGAGCATTTTTCTCTCCTAATAGGGGATTTGGCAGATAGCATAAAAAGCAGACTCTGGGTCTGCAAATCTGAGCCTCCCGCCTGGTTGGAGTCCCAGCGCTGTTTCTTTGACTAATAGTCTCCCTTCATTCTGCTGCTCACTGGACCCCGACTCGCCTCCTCTTGATACTGATTCATTTTTGCACTGGAAACAAGAGGACTGTACAAATCCCACCAGCCTGCAAGCTGACTAATCAATAAGACCTAAAGTTTATGAAAAACAGTCTGGGTAGTATTTTTCCTTGTGTCTGTTTTTCAATCTACAAACAACGACTGGGTAAACCTGCAAAAGAATCTTTAATCTAAGTGAGTGCTGAGAAACACATGCATACCAGGCCTGAAAGCTTGCTTACACTGGAGCTAAGATGCTTATTTACCACAAGATGATATACTTCAAATGTGTAACCCCCAAAAGAATCTTCTCTGTAAAGATGATTTAAAAAAGTAAGAAAGATGGATGCCTGCTTTTTACCACAACAAATGAATAATGTAAGTATAATATAGTTATAGTTTAGTATAAATATAAATCCAAGCAAAAGTGCAAGTGGTATGCAGTAGTTAATGGTAGTTAAAGGTACAGTGTGTAGAATGTGGCATTTTATCCATCAACCGCATTTTGCCAAACAGAAACGGTGAATATAGTAGATACATGTTTCTATTTGTATGTAAAGTTCGTCAAAATAGGAGTAAAATCATCCCCATAAAACGTTTGTTTTATTTTTATTTAGTTAGAAAAAGAAGAAGAGGAAAGGATGGCAGTAAATGCTTAGAAAGTTGGGATTCAAACTGTGTGTATAAACACACACACAACATGAATTGTGCCCTGTGTTCAGGATCCTTTTTGGTCTTCACAGGATTCCGTTGCTCAGCGACGTGACGTTTTGGCTATGGTTAGGTTCATTCTATAATCTGAACACTAGATGTCGCTAAACTGCCAAGTTCTACACACTGCACCTTTAAGTGATAAAATTTGAGACCACCTTAGGTATACTGTCTAAACTGCAGAAAACTCATTCTTCTCACTGGTTTCACTCACTTTTCCTAATGTAACCAATATATTTTTACAATTTAAACTTTATCCCCGCTCTTTGGGACATAAATTGATACAACTAAAGGTCTTGAGGTTTTAGGTAATTTGTTTGTTTGCTTGTTTTTCATTTATTTCCTGTTTTCATCACTACATTTTATTAATTTAAACATAGCATTATGTAAGTACACAAAATATATCTAGCCTAATATTTCATATTTTAACCTGCATTAATGTGTTACTATGTCAAAACACGGTTTGATTAAATGCTGTAATAAAAGGAAATGTTGCTTAATACGTCATAATGTAGAACATCTTAATGTAGAACATCATAATGTGGAAGATAAAGTTCGATATGTCTGGTTGTTTGTCTCTTTTAGCCCATTCACACAAAAAAAACCCCATTGAAATTAGACTTTAGCCCAGTGAGCTATATATGGAAGGGGATTACGGCCACTGAGAAAAAAAAATGCAGTCCAATTTTTTTAAATGATATTTCACTGAAGAAATAAAGTCAGAATTCTGAAAAAAAAATCAGAATTCTGATCCATTTTTTTTCCTCAGTGGCCCTAATCTTCTTCCGTAGCTATATGTATGAGGGCAACCAGTCAAGGCTATTGCCTGGACTTTTCCTGGGTAATTTCCTTGCACCTCCTTAGTGTTTTAATGCAGGAAGTCTTAGTGAGCTGAAGGGTGAATGCAGCAGTTAATAATTAGGGCAATTCATATTGTTCAAAAAACATGACACTGGAAAAAGGGAGACATGACACGATGGATACAAACAACCAAGTGAATGTGTGAACAGGTGTGAATGATTATGAAGATGTGACCTTTGGTGAAAAGCTGCTTAGAGAAGTCAAACAACTAGAAAAGTTCAATATAAAATAAAAAAATATACATACCATTTACCAAGGAAAATAACACATATTCAGATATTGCATTTGGGCATTTGAAAGTGTTGTTTGCTCTGCACATCATCACAGTTTTTTAGTACATCTGTTAAATAAGATCACCACCTATGTGTTGGGCTGTGCTGTTGGATACAGAGCTAAACACTTTCTTTCTCTTACTGTGTACATCATGGCACTGCCTGGTAGTTACTTCTGTGTCATACAATGTTCCTCGCAACTCTTTCTTTCATGCAGCTGATAGACCTACCACCGAATATCAAAAAAACTAGGCTAAAAATTGTGATCATAGTGTAGCTTTACTGCTTTGTCCACCATCATATAATGAACACTGACTTCTGCTGCATATCGTTCATGTCTTGCCATACGCAATTGTGAACAGCATGTTAGGGAGAGGCTGGGTTACCTTGACACTGCCCTGATATTAGCAGGGCCTGTTTACATGACAAAGTTGTCACAAGAAACTGAAAAGTTTTTCCGTTCCTTTTCCAAAAGCGCTCCACGTTACACAAACCTGTGAGAACAATTAAAAACGCTGTTGTGTGCATGCAAGGTCAGTAGTTGGCCATGTAGGTTTGTAGTGAAACTACAGTGTTACAGCACACATATGCTTTCCTGTGAAGAAAAACTTTTCACAAACAACAATGGCAAGTGGACTCATGAAGATGAAGATGTTTTTTGTCTAGACAGCAAATCTGTCTTGATATTTCTGTATGGGTAACAAATCGAGCACAGTAAGCAGCACATATATTGCTTGGTGGACTGCAGAAGCTGTTGTTGTTGTTCCTTGGTATGCACACAAACTTCATCTGAAAGAGTACTGCATCCCACTGAGACACATACCAAAACATTTTCAGAACTTTTCACTCTGGAATCTGATTTCAAATGTTGGCAGATATAGTCACTCTGGGCACTGTTCTCGTGTAAATGGAAGGCGCAAATGCAACAAAAACTCTTTGATTTTGATTGTTTTAAGTCTGTAATAACACGAGTCGGGTCTCAGTCAGTGTCAGCTAAGACTCATCCCACCTGTGACCCAAAAAAAAAAAAGGCTATCAATTATCAATTGATTGGAAAGTGGATATACATAAGTGTTTATTCAGGTTTATTTGAGTTAATCAGTCAAGCTTTATTTATAACATGCAATCAAGTCAAATACATAAATATAGTCCTGTCATTTCTTATCTGAGCTGAGAGTGGCCAGACTGCACTTTGGTACAGACAGCACTGAAAAGAGCTTAAATCCAGCCCCGAAGGTCTGCTGGTCAGAAAGGCGAGGATCTTAATGCACAGTGAGGTGTTTAATCCCAGGTCCTTCCCTGGAGGGAACTGTGATGTTAAAAGCTGAACTGTGCTCACTGAGCAACAGCACAGAGTGCTTGCTTTCTTAGCCAGGTGTAATATTGGCAGATGGAGGAAGCGACAAATGTCTCTTGAGGTCAGCAAATGACAAAGCAGAGTTGTTTTTAGTCTGCTGAGTAGACAGAAGCAGATTTGATCCTCAAAGCTGATTCAGGCTAAAATTACTGGGAAAATCATTTAGACATGCGTTACATAATATCTGAAATGTATCAAGAGTAAAAAGGAAATTGACATGCTTCCACTGGTGGCTCTCTTCAGTTTTCACCACTGAAAAGAAAGCTGGCCTTTGAAGCAGTTATTTCTTTAAATTACCTGCAATGTAACTTTATCTATTACAACAGTGAAAAGCAGGTCAAGAGGAGCTTTTAAAGTTCTCAGCTGCTCTGGGAGATGATACACATTAAGTAAGGAAGTGTCTTGTGCACAAGCTCTAACCTCATGTCCCCTTGAATGAGAGTGGGATCTCTAACAGTAACCACAATCAGCAGTAATATAGTTACACTACGCTGTTTGTATTGTGGATTACAGTTTGTTGTTTACCTGGGGGCGAGTCATCCAAAACTTAAAGCATGTTTTTTCTTCTCGATTAGCTAGCATGTCAAGTTGGAGTTGGTCCACCTGGTCCACTGGCTGAAAAATAGGGAATCATTGTGTAAGAAGATTTTGCAAATTCTGTAAAGTTGGGTTCACACCAAACGCAGCTTATTACACTGCTCACATCAGTCCCGTTGCATGTCTGTAAAATAGCTAATTTTGTCACTGTAGTGTTTGTTAGTGACGTCTCGCCCACTCAAGTTTCACAGCTGACATATCATATGATATATCATATTTATGTATGTATAGGATTTGCAGACATTATATCAAATACATCCTTTTCACTCATTTGCCACTTGCTGATAGTCCTGCTGTCTCTGCTGCTGCCTCACCATCATCTGTCAGCTGTACTTCGAGTAGGGTGTCCTCTGTGGTCCTGGTCCTTGACTCCCAGAGCCATGTTGCTGCTTGTCTCCCTCAGGCTGATAGACTAAGGACAGGACTGCAGAGAACCATCCCTTCTGTTGAATAATGTTCTCCCACAGATATGGACACCTTAACAACACTGATTGGGTGTCGTGGCACAGCCACACATGATGTCACCTGAAAAGTTTAATTTTTAGGTGGACGTGGCAGACTATCATGTATTTCTCCCTATTTCTCAATATTAAGCTAAACAGTGTGTAATGTATTTAATCCTGATGAAGTTAGCGTTGTTGAGTTAAAGTACCTTTATGAGCAGCTGTCTTCAGTATAACCATCCATGCTGCTGTCACAGTCAACATGCATCAGAAGACTCCCAAAGGCTTCTGGAGTCATTTTAAGATTAGCTGTAATCACAGTATAATAGCTTCAGTCATGTTACCAGTGCACGGGGGTATGGCTACTGTGTAGAGCTGCTGCATGGGCTTTTTAATTTTCATTTCTCCAAATGCAACCAAGTTTTATGGCCCATGAAAGATGCAGATCAACTGTGATATTCATGTAAACTACATTCAGGCCTTTGGATTCTTACACAGGGGTCCAAAGCAAATTCTTTTTTATTAGGTCACTACAAGGGTTCTTACAATCATGCTGAAGCATCCCTCTCCTCCAACACCAGGATAAAATATTCCAGATACATAGATATCAATATGTGTATTTTACTTTTTTCCAAGTTTAACTTACAATCAAAAGTCAAGCAAGACTGCTTATTTTCTTATTCGTATCTGAAACTGAAACGTTTTTGCAATGTTAATTTTAGGCTTAAATTAGAAATACAAAATAGATGATTGAATTAAATTTTGATATTTAATTTTTCCTTTTCAAACTGCATTTACAGAGTGCAACTACATTAAAGAAGCAAAAAACTACATCCATATCGCTACTGCATTTATGTAGCAAAATCTGCCGTCTTTGTCGGAAACATTCATGGCAAATTATGGTGGTAGAGGTCGCTGTAGAGTCATGTGTTGAGTCAACAACAAACAGACTCGTCTGTATTTCAAGTTTTCATGATGATGGCTGAAAGCTCCTGAGTTCCAGCCGTCAGGAGGGGAGGTGGAAGATTTCTTCACAAAACAACTCCTAAAAACACCAATAATTCAACATGAAATGATACATAAAGTGAACTGAAATTCAAAAAATTAAAAATAAAAACAGGTAAAATGTGCCAGATATTTTAACCTTGGTAACCAGGGAGGCCTTTTAGTACGTGTTAGAATTTTAGAGGATTAATTTCTTGCCTGGGAAACCATTAAACTTTATAAATAGACACAAACATGAGCTGAGTACTTCCTATCTCTAATGCCATGAACAAACTTACAAAAAACAAACAGGAAGCAATTAAAAAACTGCCCATCGTTTTAATGAAGCTCCAGATTCTTGTTTATCTTGTTTGAGCAAGAGCTCTGTACCTGCCGCTTGTGTTTGCCAGACGATGTCAGCAAGTGTGTTGGTGTTTTGTTTTTTTTTCGTTAGACAACAAGCTTGCGACTTTTACTGGCACCCTTTCCTTACTCTGTGTGTTTCTGTGTGTTTCAGCTCCTCTGCGCTACAACACCATGTCCATAATCTGGATCTGCATGGCCCTGGTGTCTGGCCTGGTCACCTTTCTGGCCATCATAATCTGCAGGAAACGGCAAGGCTACACTTTACCACACTACCCGTCGCTGCTGTGTGTGGAACACTTTCTTACACTACTCTATCTCTCTTGTGTAATGTTGCCTGTGATCAAAACCCAGTGTGCACTGTATTTTTTCCTGCTTCTCCCACACGCCAAGTGAAATGAAGTAGTTAGTAATCTGAAAGAGGCTTTAGAGAAAACCTTACAGTCCTCTGCAGGAACAGGGAAGGATCTCGTTTAAGTCGTCTTTTTAGAATGTAAAATAACTTTAGTCCCCTTTTCATGCTGAAATGTGCAGAATGTCTGAGCCCACAAACAGTGAGCATGTTTTTCTATCAGCCATAAAGACTCTGAATGGAGAGGACTCTTTTAAGCTAATGCTTCATGGCTTATCCCTCCTCCTCAACCCGTCTGTCTTCTCACTGTCTTAATAACCAGCTAATTTCCCAACTCGTAATTTCCACCTCATATTGAAGTTAATTATGTTGATTCATGTCCAGTAGCTTGCAAGCCAAACGCTCGCACTTATCCCATCATCCCCTCCTTCCTCTCTTTTGATGTCTTCAGCTAACATCTCTGTGGCACTGCACTGAGTAATTAATTTCATTGCTCTTAATTAATTCATTCTTCAATACTTTTTTTTCTATTTTGTTTGAGGATGAAAAATAGGCCCATTGAAAGATGAAGAAAATGTAATCCAGGCAAAATCATGTTTTATGGCTCCTCTGGCTTCCTCACAGAGCTGCACAGAATCTTAAAAAACTTATTTTTCAAGACCTTTTTTTTTCTGTGATAAACACTCACAGGGCACTTTATGAGGTACGGCTTGCTAGTAGCAGGTTGTACCCCCTTTCATCCTCAGAACTTAGCTCAGTTGAATTATTCTGGCATATTCATTTGTTTATTATTTTGTATTTTATCACCTTTTACTGTGTTGCTCATTCCAGGAATGCCAAGTCCTGACAAGTTGTATCTCATTGTAAAGTTGACTAATCAAGCTTTTAAACCCTAACCCTTTTTTTTAGACACATATAATTTACTTACAGATCTTCTTGTGTATATAAACACTTTTAGTGTTGCACACAATGCCTAGAGGATTTGAAAAAGACACATAATCCATAGAGAAACAGATATAGTTAGTGTATAGTTGCATTCCACTCAAACCATTTCCCCAGAAGATGCAGATCATATTTTTTTTCCTGCTAATGATATATGTATATAGACATAGTGTCTCAAAGTCCAAAAATGATAATATTTGAAATAAACTTGTGGGCCACATTGAGTGAGAGGTAGGATCATATGTGTCCCAGGCTGTATTTTGCTCATTCCTGATTTAACATGTAAAATGTAGACGTGCTGTTTGATAAATTTGCTAAACATTTGACTCATTTTCATCACATTAATTTCAGACTTGGCAGTGTACTTATTTAAAATGCATCTATTGCACTTCACTGTGCCTTCCTCTGTCTGCAGCTCTGGACCAAAAGAGTTGTTAACATTTACCTTGTATATTGAATTTGAGAGCCACAGTGTTCCCATATATGATATTGGCCACACAAGAAGATTATTTTTTCAAATTTGGACGTGTCAACTAAATTTAACTAGAATTTGAAATTAACTAGATTTGACATCCATCACTCCCTTTTACATAAAAATTAAGACCTCACTGCAAAATAACTTCCTCTGTGCGTTTCTTTGATACATCTCCCCTGAAAGAAAGTTTTGAGAGCCTTAAGTAAAATAAAAATGAAGAAAGCACATCATGGTGTTGAACAGCAGTTACTTTACAAGCATTTAAAACAAAAACTAAGGGAAAAGTCTGAGAATTAAAATAAACAAGTTCAGCTAAATATAGATTTACAGACTGGTGCTGAAGAGAAGTCTAAAACTATGGAATTATAGAGTGATGTAAGCACACTGCCTAGGTCGCCTTGTTTATGTTGATGTTAAATAGGATTGCATTTTGCCAAATTCTTCTAACTGCCCTTCAAACATTTTTATTGTCCCATACTAACTTAAACACTGAGTCTTCTTCTATCTTTAATCTGATAGTTCGGCATTCTTAAAATGGGGTTGTATGAGGCACGAGGCTTTAGCCTGAACTTTTGCCTACGTGGAAACAAGGGAAATTCTTGTTGCACATAAGGCCACCACCAACTCAGCATAATCTATGAATTTAAGGTGAAAACAAGCCGCAGAAACGGTGTAAGGTGATTCCACGCTATGGTGAAACTATTTACAACAACTTACTTTCCCATCACAAAGCTGCTTTGTTTTGGCACTGCTTTGGTACACTGCACAGTCAACATGACCTTCCTCCAGAAGCTTACCCATCAATTTACAGTTTATGTTGTGGTGCAGCTCATAGTACATCTTCCAAAATGAAGATAATAAAAATGTACAAATGCTGAAGATTATCCTGCTGACCATGCTCAGTAACATAAGAAGTGTCACTATGGGCCTCTTCAACAACAAACATACAGTTTTTATTAAGTTAACTTAAACCAACGACTCATATTTTAATGACAATCAGTATATGCTGAACAATTTAAAGATGAACTTCCATTCAGCTTCTCTTTTTTATAAAAGTTTGTAAAACTGTCAATCTGATTCATACAAATATATGATTAAGGTGACCAGATTTTCAGACTTTAATATAAGGACTCCTTTATTTATCCCAAACTTAAATGGGGCCAGGAAATGATCAAAAATATGTTTTTATGTTGTCTGATTTAAAATGTAAACACTTTTCATAATGCTACATAGTACTACAACCTATCATAATTTATGATTTGATAATATTTGTAGTTGTGTATTATCTACATAATATTGTACCTTCATTCGTAAATCTGTATTGGATTTGAAAAGTTTTTAATCATAATTATATTATTTACTATTCTTGTACCATGCATATTTTGGGAGCAGATAACTACTGATAAATGATAAATACTGAATATAGTGGAAACTCATGTTTTTTGCTTTTTCTTTTGATATTTATTTTAGGTTTTTATATCATGCCTTGGTTATCTCAAAATGTTTGTATGATGACAAATGGCATCAGTTATATTCATTACCATCTAAAAAAAACTTTGCAGACATGAGGGTTTTAGTGATGGCAGCACACTAATTGGATGTTGGTGGCATTTCATTGCAATAGAGCTGCTCCCCACCTTTACCTCTGATAGTGGTTGCTGTCATTAGTACTCTGTTATATGGCAGCATTTCCTCTATGGGGCTAATACATGAGCGAGTTTACGGCAGTACACTCGTTTGTGATTTGTGAAGGGAGCTGTGCCTCACCTGAAGCTCTGTCAAAACTTTTAACATACTTTCAGCGGCACGACTTGAGCTGATGCCACACAGTCACAGTTGGTTAAATCTGCAACAGGTTTGGCAACAACATTAATTGACATGTATTCAGATGATCAGGGTTGTAAAAATAGAGAAATGTTTTGGTTTCTTATGTCAGTTGGCTAAAACAGAGATGGAGATTGTCCCAAATCAGGACATATAAGCATTTTTTGAACATCGGTGGGAACATAGGAAATGAAGTCCTGTTTACACTGCAACATTTTCACCAGAAACGGAAAGGTTTCTCCTTTGTGTTTTCAAAAGGACTCTGTGTTGATACGGAGATACTGTAAAAGCGATCTGTGTGCACACAGATCCAGGAGAATGACTGAAAAAGCTATAGCATCCATGCCAGACCAGTGGTTGGCAATGTAGATTTGTTGTGAAACAGCGGTGTTAAAACACTGTGCACTAACTCAACAATGGCAAGTAGACACACAAAGACACAGGAGTTTCTTTTCTGGACAGCAAGTCTGTCTGGATAACAAACTCAGCATGATAAGCAGCGAAGATGTTGCTTGGTTGTTAGCCAAAGCTGTTGTTGTTGTTCATGTGAGCAAGTGCTGCCCTTACAGTGACATCAGTGTTTCAGGGTGAGATGCTGAATCTCCTCTCCATGAATATCGATCGGAAATCATTTTCAAAACTGTCCACTCTGGACTCTGGTTTCAAAAGTTTGCTGTTCCAGGCACTCCAGGAACTGTTCTTATTTAAATGGGAGGTGAAAGCGCAATGAAAGCTCTCTGTTTTCATCTTTGTGTAAACAGGGCCTGAGGCTTGAATTCAGGACGGTCCTGGCTAAATCAAGACATCTGGTCGTCCTAACATAGATTGTGATCACCTAAAACTCTTTAAACTTTGTTGAGCTGGTGCTGGCCCCATGTGCAGAAGTATATAACCAGCCTCCGTGCTCTTTCTGTACCAGGGCAGAGCTGATCTTCATCACTGTGCCAAATGTTCAGGCTAATGCCATGTCATCTCTTGAAGCATAGACTATAATGTCAGCTGACCTTGAGATATCCATTTACCCTCTCTCACCCTTCACTTTGTAAACATTATCAAGCCTCAAAAACAAGGAAGAAGATATCCTGGATGTTTTAATTACCACTGATTGATATTCAGACCTGCTGTGGTTGATTATTTATCATCAGGATTTATTGATTCATTGATATTGAGCGCTGGTTATTGCTTGATAGCACAAATGTTTCACAATTGTCCTGTATTCATCCCACCGTATGTTTATGTGTGTGCATGTGTGTGTGCTGTTGTTCTTTGTGTGTGTATGTGTGTGGTTTCATACAGACACTGTGGCTACAGCAAAGCCTTCCAGGACTCTGACGAAGAGAAGATGCATTACCAGAACGGTCACGGTATGTTTGGCCCATTCCAGAATTACTACCTGTAATAGATTAGATTGCATCTTTTGCAAAGAGGTCCCCTTTTCATCCCCGTGTAATAAAGTTCATCCTTAGAGCAAACAATTTTCATCACGGGCTGAATGATTACATGAGCACACAGGCTTTATTCTTGCATGCTGTTTATTCTCTCCCCTCTCTGTCTGCTCCTATCTGTAAGTCATTTCTCCCCTTTCATCAAGTTTTTCCCCCGCACACACAAACAGGTGACGGGGCTCAGATGTGGTGTTGCTCTCATTCTCTGGTATGTGACCAAATGCTAATGTTGTTTATCTTAGTGTCATTCCCCGACGCGAGGTTCTATATCGACCCACACACATATGAGGACCCCTGCCAGGCGGTGCACGAGTTTGCCCGAGAAATTGAAGCTTCCAGGATCAAAATAGAGAAAATCATTGGCTCAGGTAAAACCATGAACTCACACACAAACACAGCACACACACGGAGATACAACACACAGAGTAAGAATCAGTAGCTGAACTAACTTAAAATCATTGGCCAGTGTAAAGGCTGTGGTGTGCAGCAGAGAGGGGGATGGCAGAGTGGAATCAGAGCGTTGCGTAGGGATGTCAGTCAAAGCTCCTTGGAGGGGGGGGGGCTATCACTCAGTCAGCACCACAATTCACTGTACGCATCTAAAACCCTGCAGACTTACACCTCAACGGAAAGTATTAAACAAAAGCAAACACACAGATAAACAGTGAAGTTTTTAGATCAGTTCAGCTCTTACAGAAATGAAAACATAAAAACAAACCTCCTGTAGGTGTTCAGTTCTCTCACATCACTGACTAGGGCCCAATCAATATGGATGTTTTGAGGCTGATGGTGATATTTGGTAGAAAAAAGGACCAATTACTGATTATTGGACAACTAATTAAAAGAATAAAATGCATAACACTCGTGTGTCAGACGGTTATATTAAATAGTGATTGCTGTGATTTTTTATTGCATTAAAATGTGCCTGACACTCTGGAAACCTGCCTCTGAGTGTTTGGTGAAGTGTGCGCACATGTGCCCCTGTCACCAAATTACAGCTGCGGAGGGTGGGCTTCGCTTGTGCCGAGAATAGACCAGGTTGGAGTTGGCGAGCTTTTAGCGCACTTTCGGCACTGTTTTTGGCACGAAATTGTCACTGCGCCAACATGAATCTGCCGACACCTCCCCCTGGTGCGCCGTCACACCCATCTCTGCGCAGATGGTCTACCAAATTGTCAAATTGGCGGTGCACCCGACGAAATTAACACTTCGCGGGGTTTGTGGTTTTGCGCCCCCTACGCTGTGCCACAAAATTAGGGCCCTTTAACTTTAAGGCTGGTTCTCACTCATCAGGCTCTAAAACATTGTGAGAAAGCATGTCAGTATGTTATGTTGTAATGATTGCAAATTATATTCCAGTGATTGCTCAAAGCACTTATTTTAATCTTTCATATAAAAAAAGCTTTAATTTAGTGAACTATTAAAAAAAACAGGGATAAATGACTGTGAAATCACAGCATGGGAAATGCAATACCCTGAGAGGGATCAAAGTTAGACATAGTTACACTGAAATGGATGTGAATATTCATTAGTTGATTATTAATAAGTGCCTGCAGATAAAAGATCAAATTCAATCAGACTTTTTTGAGGGGAAAGATATTTGAACTAATTTCTATTCAATTTAAGAACTTTTAAAATCTCCTGCAATATTTTAATAATAACACTTTATGTAAAAACTTCATAGAGTTTTTTGAATCTCAGAAATCAGCTGCATACCCTGACTGTAACAAGCTCAGGCAGTGGCCCCCAGTCTTTTCTGTATTATGCTCCCATTTTATTTGATACCATCACAAACAAGGACTCATGTTGTGCATAACTCACCATAACCCTGGATCAGAGGGAGTCATTAGTTTGTTTTTAAACCTCGAGACAGTAATGAGGACTCACTCTGTTTTTATCAGCTGACTAACATTTTGGAATCTGCTGAAAGTCACCAGCTGACATGATAACTAAATAAACTGGTTCATCCTCTGTGAGTGGAGGAAAATGCTGTAAACATGGTGTGCATTTATCACTGACAGTATGTGTTTTATCTGCTGGTCAATCTGAGCTGATTGGATTTTTCTGTTGATGACTGATGATTATTTTAAACAGCATGTGTCGGTTTCAAATAAATCGAACCCTCTTGTTTGATCTAGATGTGTTCTGAAGGTATTTCTCAGTGATTAGAAAGAGGCCTTTAATCTCATCATGCAAAAAAATTAAGGTACATGAGGCAGTATTCTCTTCATCAGGTTGTTTGCAATGCACCTCATGTCTCCTATGAAGTAATTATAATTGCATTGATGAGCATTAGATTAAGGATTGAGGTTTTGATTTCTGTTCTCAAATTAATCTTTATGTGGAAATGAAAGAAAAAACAATGGAATGAAGAAGAAAATAAAGTAACAGTAAACTGACTTGAAAGGGTTTTTTCTTTCCCAAAATAATTAGGGATAAACAAAGTTTCAATCCAAAAGTAGTGTATAATGAGAACACTTGTATTTTTTTTTAGCAATCATGATGAATATTTTCACTATAATCCCCAAATTCCCACAAACTCCGTCTGCGCAGTGGTTCGTATGAATCCCGCACTCTGTGGCAAATTGCAGCGAGTCTATATTCAGCTTTTTGAGCTGCTACAACTCCATGTCAATCCAAGCAGATCAACCCAAAACAGGACACAACTGCTCAGAGTTTCTGAAGCATTTCAAATATACCGTATATAGGAATATCATAAGAATTGAAGAGAATTCACTGGAATTGATCACAGTTAATGAGTGATGTGTTTTCCCCCTTGTCTATGGGTTAAAGTTAAGCTTATAAAACATAAATACTAGACATTGAAGGTGTTATAAGCTATGGTCATAAAGTGCTAAAAACACTTTAGTTACCTCAGCCAAGGAGGTTATGTTTTCGGGAGAGTTTGTCCGTCCATCTGTCCTTCTGTCCGTGAACAAAATAACTCAAAAAGTAATGGATAGATTTTGATGAAATTTTCAGGAAATGTTCAGCATGGGAAAAGGAAGAACTGATTCGAATTTGGTGTTGATTGGGATCAGCGTCTGGCCGCCATGGCGAAAAAATTTGATTTCTGTGAATAACTACTGAACTAAAATAGATATAATGAATCCAATTGCTAATGGTATGTTTTCATGGTCAAGGAATCTAAATATTTAGATGAAATAAAGGTAGGAGTAATATTTATGGTCAAAATGACAATATGGCTGAGGACTGTGGCGCTGGCGGAGGTCTGCGCTCTCTGAGTGCTTTCTAGTTCTGTAACGTATTCATCATTTGTAGAAGCAGAAAAAGCTCTGAAATCATATGAAAAAGTTATCAGTGGAAAAGTGGTTTTCAAAGGCTGGCTGGCTGGCTGTGAAACCAGTTCTGTAAATGTTGATTTTTACATAGCTGTTATTGCAATAATTCTCTCATGATTATATTTTGTGCTATGAAGCTCTGCAGCGCTGTGCTTCTGCTGCTGATGGGCGGGTCATCATGTGCTGTTTTTCAGACCAAAGCCACTGCACTTTTTTAGTATGTGTTAAATGTTATGACTTCTGAAGGTAGCAGTCCTCTGTTTTTAATCATTTTAGTTCAGTATTAAATGACAAACATGTTGAAAAATGCCAGAGTCATTTGCTCACACAGTTACTTAAATGATGTTATCACACTACAAATGAAAATAAAAACAGATCATAGTGTTTTATTTAAGGCAGCTTGCGTTTCCTCTGAGGTTTTGTTTTTTGGTGTATGTTCCAGGAGAGTTTGGGGAAGTGTGTTATGGCCGTATGAGACTTCCTGGAAAGCGAGACATCCCAGTGGCCCTGAAGACCCTGAAGGCAGGATACACGGAGAAGCAGAAGAGAGACTTCCTGGCTGAGGCATCAATCATGGCCCAGTTTGACCACCCCAACGTCATTCGCCTGGAGGGAGTGGTCACACAGAGTACGATGCTTTTTTGACTTTTTATGCAAACAAGGTTTTGGGATTAAACTTTTACAGCAAAATACCCTGATATGAATTCTAAAATAAACCATTAAAGGTCACAGTTAACACTTTGATAAACGATTTTGCAACTTTTGACCCCCATTTCACTTGTTACAGATCCACTTATTAGAGCTATGATCATTAACATGTGGTTGAATTGAGCTCTAGTGATTCTGTGATGGGCTACGGCAGAATATTTCAGCTAAGAAAGCTTATTAAAAAAGAGGAATAGATAAGAATGAAGGTTTATGTTTGCCAGTTTTTAAGCCTTTACTTGGTAAAATACACTTGCAGCATTATAGCTGCAAGTGTATTTCACAGAGAGACTGAAGATAGGGGAATGTGGCTGGGTAGTGAAAATGGCTCTTTTGGAAAGGAACAATAAATGACTCACTCCTACTCTAAACCTGAACTGCTGAAAAGATAATTCCCATGTGTGAATATGAAGGTATTCAAAGAAATCTTAAAAGTTTTTTTTCTAATGCAGGAGACATTAAATGTTAAGTTCATTCACAGATCTCCAAAACATTATAAAGTAGCCCTCAATTCACTGCTAGTTACTGATTAAAAATGCTCATGTTTTTGTTTTAAGGTTGCAAAATCACTGGCTTCAAAGCTGAGCAGCACATTTACTCACTATTTTTTGCTGAAATTGAACAAAGCAGCTATGTATATTTTCACACATTAACTGAGCTACATAAGGAACACTACATGTTATTTATCCACATGTATCTGAACAGCAGAAAATATTTTGTGTCCTTCAAGTAGTTGTTAAATGTCTTCACAAATTTACTTGATTTTTTTCTTTTAGTAAGGAGTCAAAGATTTGGGAGTAGTTTGTTAACTTTTGTCATTTTCAAATTTTCATGCAAAATTTAACAAACTGTCTCTTTATCAGTGGAAAGCAATTTTAAATTAACGTGTTGTTCAACAATTTTATTTAATACTTTTTTAACACCCTTGCAAAAACACATGCATTTCAATCAGTAAATCGTAGAGAACTAAAGACGTTACTGATTGTAAACGTACAGCAGTTGTTCATGAATACACAACCTTTCATGTAAAACAATCAGGGCCTGATCTACTAAAGGTTGTGTGTATAAAAACATGTGCAAACTTGATAGCGGGCAAAGCTTATCTACTAACAGGGTGCACTTAGGATTGTGTCTGTCAGTTGAGCAAAGTAGGAAGCATGCAAAACAGCTGTGCAGCATTTACCATGTTTGCCCACATGAATATGTATAAAACATGCAGATCATCAGAACGTGCAAAATCCTGTGAGGAGGAGATGGAAATTTAATCATTTAACACCCACAATGTGATTTATCAAACCCACAAGTGATTGCGTATGGTGTTTTTGCATCTAAATATGGTACGTTTGACACAGTATTACAAACGGAGGGCTGAGATCATGTTGGCAAACAGGGGTTGCATCAACCGAATATTTTCCATCACAAACTGAATTTTTTGATGAATGATTTAAAAAATTTGGAGACTGTCTGTTATAATGAAGGGCTGGAAAAAGAGGGACAATCCAGTGTGCCATGCAGACACACACGTACAGTAAACCCTCTCTGTTTGCACTCTGCATAGCGGAGGAGGTCATTTAACCAGGAGGTCATTATTTTTTTAGTAGAACACCCACAACATGCCCACTAATTGCATGTGCATTTTTTTAGTTTGCACCTGCAATTTAGCACCCGTTATTTTGGATCTTTGTAGATCAGACCCTCAGTGTGACTGTGATTCACATGGTTTTATCCTCATAAGAGCAGTCTCATTATCTAGTCGCCATACCTTGTTTATGATTCACAGATTATGCATCTGAATTGTTTAGGTGGGCTGTGGTAGCAGATGTGTGGCACACATGCACAAACATATCAACAAGGCTTCATTTCCAATCGAAATAAAAAAAATAAAAGTTTGACATCACTAAGGCAAAGTAATATCTAGATTTCATTAATCAAATTTCTTTTTGGTTTCACTTTATTCTCTTAAGTTGTGTTTTGCTTTGGAAGCAAAATGTAACAGAATTTTAACATTAAAACCGTGCTTACTACTTCTTTTTTTGGTTGATTTATTATCTCAGTAGTGAGCTGTAAGCTGTAAACCAGCTTATTTGCCTTTATATATAAATACATATCACTCTTGTCAATGAGGACAGACTGACACAAATAATCGTGAACCTACAAAAAAAATGACAACACTGATTATGTTTACCTGTGGTGTCTTCATGACATAACTCTTCAATGAAGTGAAATCATGAAAGATTCATGAACTTGTCAGGAACTAAAATGCTGAACTGAGATTTTTATGCCTTATTGAATCTTTTGATTTTGCAAACTTAGAACCTGTTTTTGGAACCATAGCTTCATTTTTTAGCAGATTTGTACTGTTGTGCTTTATGCTCTGTAACAATAATTCAGACTTTATTTGTGTATTCGACCCCTCACAGCATGTGTTTCCTCTTTTAAAAAAAAAAAGACATTACTGTACCAAACACAGTACACATCTTCATCAGATTACATTGTTTTTACGTTGCATACAGCCCATCTGACCCTTAAAGTTTACCTTATTTTCTCACTTTCTCATGATCTTCCCACTTATTCAAGACCCATTTCACATTAGCATGCAGTATGGAATTTGAGTATCAACATTACCTGAGTGGATTCCTGCTCACGTCCAATTCTGCACTTTTGTTTTTATGTAGGTACTTGTGGCTCTTCAATTCTGTGCCCTTGGCTGAAAGTCAAGTGTTTTGTTTTGAATTTAATAGAAATTAAATGTTAAGCAAAAACTGAAACTCATTCTTAGACTACATGCCGCATCTTGATGAATAACTTGTAAAATGCCACGTGTGAATTTAAGGAACAGTTTCTAAACCTGATTGGCAGACTTAAATCACAAACTATGTAGCAACCCATCTTACTAAACATGACCCAGTTATCCTGTTCTGCAGAATGGAAACTTTGAAGATCTGTGTTTGTCTCCTCAGGTAAACCAGTGATGATCATTACAGAGTACATGGAGAACGGCTCTCTGGACTCCTTCCTCAGAGTGAGTATTATTAAGTTAACAAACAGTCAAGGTCAGTGGCGCCCCCCAGTGAGTAACACTCATAGCCCACACGAGGTACTTGTTGTAGACTTTTACATTCAAAAGGTGAGAGAGAGAACAGTGTATGTTGAGCGGAAGTCTTCCACGTATTTAAAATAATCAAGCACATACATTTAACCAACACTTTAAAACTAGTGATCCCTGGTCCTAGAAAAGAGAAAGGAAAAGCCCCCCTGGCCTGCTGGTCCAAAGGCTCCACCCAAATCACATAAAATGGCCAATGAACCAAAATTATCATCCAACAAAAAGTACATTACATGAAATATTGGAACAAAACAAGTTCTAACTCTGCAAACTATAATAATTAGCTGCAAACAAAGAATGAGAACAGGGAAAATACCTGTGAGCACAGATTGGCTATACAGACAGGGTGTCACAAAAGAGCTGGCTCCCAGAGAGGCACAGACTCTGCCCCCACTGGGACACCCAACAGGTATTGACAGAGCTCCACTTCCTCAGATGCTGCATCAAATGTCAGGCTGTAGGAGAAAAGTTCTATCCCCAAATCCACAGATTCCCGCTCTTTGAATACACCGCGGACAAACACAAAGAGTCCCATATTTACAGGGGAGCAGCCAAATACATCAGAGCCTGTGTGGACCTGATGAACCCTAAACCTGAACACACACAACTGAGCACACACAGACTTTGTGCTGGCTGAGAATCAGTATCAGGTATTTAAAGGAACTGTGAGGAGTTTCTAAGTAATTACAAAAAAGTCTCACTTTTAGATACATGCCTGATCGAAATACACACTTTAAGATGAGTTTTATAGCATCAAAATAGGTTATCTATAAAGGCTATTCCTTAGCCTTCCAGTCGGGTCAGATAGGTCTGGACTGGCCTGGATACTCAACTTCAAGAACAAGACAATTAAAACTAGAGCAAATTTACGTTATTTTATTATTTATGTTACACGTCTTAGAGCAGCGGGCTGTAAGTATTGATATATAGCTACAAAACTATGATTCTGAGTTTTCCAAAAATTGCTTGTTGTCACACATCAAAACTACCGCTACGTAACTAGAAAGAGATACATTACCTTGTCGCTTTGCATCCTGTAAGTTGTTGAAAAAGAAGTTGTAAAGCAATGCAGAGTTCTGAGGAAGGTCCGAAAAGCATTCATTAGTATCACAACACACACACACGCTGTAGGCTTGGGTTACGTCTTGTGGTGCGTTTCAGTTGTAGTCAGAAGTAGAAATTTCCGGGTTCCGAGTAGGAAACTGCAACTGGAACATCCCCCGAAGAATTTTCTACTGGGAACTCGGTGAAACCTTGCCACCCCCGAGTTGACAATCGAAGATGGATGCCCCCAGTGTGAACAGTTATTTAGCTCCTGCAATAATCAATCTATTTGCACTTCTGACTGGGGTGTGTTGCTCTAAATCAGCTGTATACATACTATTGTTAGTCTTATATTTACAAAAATGCTGCCATAGTGATAATCACATTCTTCATGTGATATTTGTGAACAACAACGCAGGGCATGCTAACAACAGCTAACAATAGCCTGGTAGATCGGCATGCTTTTTTCTGACTTCAACTCAGTTCTGAGGTTCCTGGAACGCAGCATTACGACAGTCGCCACGCGTGCTCATGGGTAGCAGAGTCTTAATGTTGCCGGTAATAGATTCTCCTCATAACACCTTTAATGACAGTATGTTCAAATAGTATTAACATTAAAACAGTGGGCTTAGATGCATTTTGAACGATATTTATGTGATAAGTGGGACTGAAATCAGGGCAACAGCGTTTTGCTGTGGGCAGAACCTTTCAAACCATAATGCAGGTAATTGGACGATTGTCCTGTCAATCACTTTCATTATGGGCCAATCTGATAGCCTGGTTGCCCAGCGTTACATCCACAGTATAAAGTACAAAATGTACAGATGCAGATGCTTCAGTTTTTCCCTTCCAGCAGAGTGCCAGCCAAATTTTATTCAATTACTGCCTTTCAGACTCTAGGATTCCCCATCACTTCTGTAACAATTGCAGTAGCAGGGTGTCCCAATTAGACAGTGCTTCCCCTTACAAAAACACATCCAGTGGGCCTGAACCTTTGCCCCTATTAGAGCAGGGTTATCAAGTCACTCCATGTTGGCCACGTATTTGCTGGAGATATCAATACAGCCATGATTGTAGGCAGGTCCCTGCATGTTCCTGCCTCAGACCAGTATAGACCGATCAAATCGCTCCATCTGTAAGCAATTTCATTGAATAAACTATCACCAAAACATGTAAAAGTGGAACGAGAAATACTTTGAGAAATAGTTTTGTGTTCTCGATTTTCATTCAATATAGAACTGCAATCCAGATCTGATAAAACTGCTACTGAAGCTGTTAGCTTCTATGCTACTCATTGTGCAAGCAGTTACTTCCTGCAGTCATCACGCACGTAGCTCACACCTCTTCCTACTCTAAAGGACTCTGATTGGCTGATGTCCCTTTGAGCCGCTCACAATTGTTGTAGATTAGAGCTTGGCAAGCTGGATCAGCATGGCCAGGTTAAGTGAAACAACCCATTTCATGCTGAAGATAATGACCTGCCACATATAGTCTCAGAGATCTACCACAAATGTCTAAAATATCCTGGATTGATGACCACTGGTTAAATGCGTTCTTTAAAATGCCTGTCCAAGAACATGAAGGTGAATTTGAGCATAAACTCATAACATCCTATTATTGAAACTTGCTCAAGCATGGATCATATTGTGGAGAGCTGTCACATCACAAAAGTGCAAAATATCAGAGACTTTTTTCCAAAAGTGCAGCAGCAGTGTTTTTGAGCCTCAACATCAAAGTTTCTTTAACAAGATAAGTTTCTTTAACATTGTGATACATCCACAATGTCAACCAGCTCCCACATTTGCGTATATGAATGTGAATTATTACTAAAAGGCAAATCCCTGTCATGTTTTATTCTCTTATCTTCACTCTCCTCTCTATCTTGATTAAAATCTTTTCTGCTATCACTTTCCTCATCTTTTTTTCAGCTCCTATACCATCATATTTTTTATCTACACATAAATCTGTCTCTGCTCACTCCCCTCTGATTTTCTTCCCCTGTCCTTCTCTCTTCGCAGAGACACGATGGCCAGTTCACCATCATCCAGCTGGTGGGTTTGCTGCGTGGCATTGCAGCCGGTATGACCTACCTGTCTGACCTGGGCTACATCCACAGAGACCTGGCAGCCCGCAACATCCTGGTCAACAGCAACCTGGTGTGTAAGGTGTCTGACTTTGGCTTGTCCCGGGTACTGGAGGATGACCCCGACGCTGCATACACCACCAGTGTGAGTTTTCACATTGAGGCAAGCATTAAGGAAGCACACACACACATTCAATATGGCGCACAAACACCTTTAAAGGAAGTCATTTATTTTAGAAACAGGCAATCACAAGTAATGGGGCGGAAAAAAACTATATTTTGAAGATACCATCTTAAAAAAATAAGGCTTCTGAACAAAATCTCCAAATATGTCAAGATTAGAACATCAATGAAATGATGTAGATTATGAACTATCCTGTTTATAGCTGAATACAGCCCAGCCAAGGCTTTGTGCTCTGTAGTGCTGATTCCACCTTTTTAATGCTCTGAGTAGCACATAAAATTTGTTTTATTCCTTCTCCCTTCTTACCTTCATATTTTTCCCAAAGTCTTGCCAAAAGAGCTGCAGCAGTGGTTTTGTACTTAAGTGACAAAGTTTCTTTGACAGGAAGTGAAAAGGAATTGTTCAGCATAAAGGCAATGTATATTGATACTTAAAACTATTTTCAAAAAGTTCTCCTCTGGAGTCAGCACTCACTTCCAATCCCTATTCATATGTTCTGGTAAATAACCTTCATAAAGAACTGGCTCCATCACTGCCTTTTCTGACACAGAGACCTTACCATGTGCAACAGCTGGATCTGCCCGATTCAGTGTCTGTAATCAGGCAGATTCTTCTTTCCAAGCTTCAATCTACAGTGATTGTGAGCAGCCCAAAGTGGAACGGTCCAATCAGAGTCCTTCAAAACAGGGAGAGGGAGCAATGTGAGATAGAGCAACCGGAGGTGCTTGTTCCCACAGAGATTAGCATGTATGCTAACAGCTTTAGAAGCAGTTTTATCAGACTTTGACATCACTTCCTCATTAAATAAAAAAACAAACAACAACACTGAAAGCATTCCTTGATATAAAGAATGTTTTGCTCTTCTTCCAACATAATTTGGCAAATGTACAAAGTGTGTGACGTTTTTTTACTTTACACCTTGGCAGCAGCACCCCATTACCACAACATCAGATTGGCCTGTTGTGAATGTGATTGACAGAGTAATCATATAATAATTTTTTTTAAAATGTTTTTGAAAGGTTCCACGCTCCTCAAACAGAGTCGGCAAACCATTAAAATATTCCTATATTATATTATCCTAATATTCCACCTCCGCATTCAGATCATCTCTAAAACCTTCTCATATCATCGTTGTGCCATGACCAACAATTCCTGAAAAATTCATCATACCTGCTGCGGACATTTGACTTTTTATTTTTGCAATCTGTTATTCTATTTATTTCACACAGTCAAAGAAAGACAATGCACATAAAACATATTTACAAAAGAGTGGAAGAAGCCTGCAAATAGCTTATATAAACCACACCCAAGAGACAATGGAAGGTAAATACCAAACCACCTAAAGTAAAATATTAAACATGTTGCTCACAGAAAAACCAGACAAACAAATCAACTAACAGACAAATTCCAGCAAAATCAAGGAGGGTAAGTATTTCCTGCAAGCCAATTCAGTGTTGTCCTCATCGCAGACATTTCCTGTTAACCACCAGACTTTGAGACATACGTAATGTGTTTTGAGCATTTGCATGTAACGTCATTCTTTCTCCATTTCAGCTGGACATTAAAAATGATGCCATCCAGCATGTAACTTAATAGATGTCCACACTGAATAAATTTAATGCCCCTGTGAAGAGCTCTAACCTACATATCCAACCAAATACTACTATGTAGTGGACTATGCTACAAAGTAACAAAACTTTAAATGTCAGTTTTATACATCTAATGAACTGTCACATCTCTCTTGTACCATGACCAACATTTCCTGGTAATGTCAGTAAGTATCTGTTGAAAGGGTTTTTAGTAACTAGTGAAAACTATGAAGTTCCTGACAATTCAACAAACCCTTTGAAAGAATCCCAGATCTCTGTCTTAATTCCAATCACCACCAAAATCTTATCACTTCGTCCTCGTGCCATGACCAACATTCCCTGAATTTCATAAAACTCCTTATAGTTCTTTAGAGCAACCTTCCTCACAGACAGACAGACAAACAATCAGTGTTAAAGGGACGTAAGGAGGGGTGAGGAAGAACAGATTTTTAGTTTGATGGCTTTTTCATCTGCTAAATGAACTGATGGTAGCATCTGGCTTCTTAGGCAGAGAGAAATGTGATGTCCAGCTGATTAGAACAAAAAGGAAAAGAATGAGATATGAAGATAGACTTCTGTTTAAACTCCCACTGAGCTGCAGGTATTAGAAAAACACCTGCAGGAAGAAATAAAGGGGTAGATTTGGTTTGGAATAGTTATGCAGCTACAGATAAACACAAATCCTGCAGAGATTTCTCAACAAGTGCATGCCTGGAGGAGAGATATGGTGAATCGAGCTCTCTGCTTACTGAATTTCATCACTGTCATTGGATCGTGCTTTTGAAGACCTCAGTCTAAATGTTTTATAGATTAAACTATCATATCAAACTACATTTGCTCTTATATAAATGTGTTACAAGGCAGTGGCATTTAAGTCTGGTAAAGAAAGTAGCTTATGACAAATGCAGCCATAACAAAGCAAAACAAATGCAATCGTAGTTTTGTATTGTAATATGAAACCCGAAGCCTGACAAGCACAGATCTATTAAAACTAAACTAAAGGAACAGGCAGGGCTGGCTATTTCCTCATCAGCAAATCACTTTGCAGATGGAAGTCATCATTACACACATGTGCTGTTAATGCCAGTTGAAGCACAGAAATCAGATTACAGTGAGGAAGGTGATTACATGCAGCCTGTATCTGGTTCGAGGATGATATTACCAACTGTACAGCATCATTACAGCCCATCAGGAATTAATGCCTGATAGTGTCTGAAGATTAGTACAGCTCACATTACTGCCAGGAAATCTCAATGAAGTGAGTAAAGTGGCCTATTATATGGATTCTTGCTACAAAGTCACTTTGAAAAACCTGCAGTTTTAAGATCACAAGTTAAGGTTGGAAAATTTAAGCAGATCACTGCTGCTTTTAATGCTCAGCAGGACATAAAGTGACTATAATGGGCTGCTTTGAGTAACCTTCAGATGTTTAAAATAACCCTGAGGGAGCTCTCTGCTTGTTTAAGAAGTGAGGTATCCATTTGTCAGCCTAATGAAGTGTCAGTTTTATATCCAGATAATGTAAGTAGATCACATATTTGCCGGTATTTGCAAGTCCATTTTAGATTTGGCCTGTTTCACATGCTTTAAGCAGCTCTGATAAGTCATTCTGTGGTAATTTAACCACAGTTTATCCTCTGTCCTACATGATAGAGATGAAATCAGGGGTTTTCATTTTAACGGCGTGTCTCTTTGACACTCTTTTTCTTTGACGATCTTTTCCCAAGTGTGTTTGACTTTCAGCTGTCACACACGTTTGTTCATGGTAAAGTACGGCCCTGAAGAGCACACTTATTGTGCGATTTAATCCTGTCTACTTTGTATGATACTTCCATTTTTTTCTGTGTCTGTGTAAGATTGTCAATACATACTTTATGAGCTGAAACACACAATCATTCACCCGTTGTAATCAAAGCTAGCTCCTGATATTATACAATATAATGTCTGTAATATCAATATCTTGATACAATAATATAGTGATCCAACGATAGTCAATGTATTGCACAAATATGATATTACAATGAATTACAACATCTGAAGCAGTTGAAAAAAGACAATAGCTAACTTGTGTGTGTAAACCTGCTTTTGATAATTAATGGGTATTGTAGCCTATAGTTCTGATCACTGTAAGTAGATTTCATTCATGTTTGGTTGTTGTATGCGGCCAGAGCTCTCTCAACTGCCTTGGGCAACACAGGGTGTGCAGGACAAGTATGTGAATGTAAAATTACAATTAACAGGATGTGCATGCTTTTTGGTCTGTGGGAGAAAGTCTAAAAACTGTTTTGCTATGAGGCACACACACTATCTGCTGCACCACATGCCAGTGTTTTCCATTTTCTGGGCCCCTGTTGGTCAACAGAGGTACTACATGTGGACCACAAGAGATCTGACACAATAAATTAAGAACAGAAAACCTTTTTTTTAATTAATATTACATCCTAAACGATCTTGAAATTTTTAATTTCATATTTATATTTTCTTAAGCCCCATAGCTAACAAAGTTCCATAGCTAACAAAATAAGAAACTGATGATTGAACTCGTGTAACACCTATCATCATTTATTTTGTCATAAGTAAAGAATCAAATGTCTCTTTATGTATTGGGATTGTATTTTGACAAAATGGTCATTGGCAAGAGAAAATTTCTGTTTAGAAATAAAAATGTAGAGGTAATTCAGTGGTGTATTTTGTAGGCTAATGTAGGAGTTAGCATCACATTAGCTCTTTGTTGTAAAGCTAACAGTTCGTAGAGCATCAATCTCCATCAATCAATCTTTGAGTATGCCTAGACATTCAATCACAGCATGAATATGGTGTATTTTTATTGGTGCAGAGGTCCTCTCCTCTAAACAGATGGAGGTTAAGTGCCTGATTTCAGTCTTTCTCCCTCCTGAGTGTGGAGGTCAAGGAGCTGCATGTATATTCCCATCCCCTGCTATGTGAAAGAAAAAAAACAAGAAGTATTTTGATATTTGTCTGACTGAAGAAAAAAGGCTTAAGAAAAGACCAATGAGCCACAAAAATATATAGCCCTGACTCCCTGGAGCAACTGCATTTGTACAGAGCTGTATAAACTGAGGATTAATACACATTTGGAGCATAAATGATGTTTCCAGGAGTGTGACGATGTGATTCAAACAGAAAGAAGTTCCATAATGATGAGGAAACAAGTATACTATGACTCACTGATGTGTTTTTATATTTTTGGACAAAAATTATTCTCTGTGGCACTGAGAATACGATGCTTAGGCATTCAGTACAAAAGAACACCTTTTTCATAACAGCTAGAAAACATACAGGATTGTTATCTGAATAAATTAACACATCTGCTGTTTAAGGAATTTAATATTCAAGATTGAAGATTTATAGTAATTTGTTAAAGAAACTAATTAGTCCTTCTCATTGATCTTGACAGGGTGGGAAAATTCCAATCCGCTGGACGGCACCAGAGGCCATCGCCTACAGAAAGTTCTCCTCCTCCAGTGACGTGTGGAGCTACGGCGTGGTCATGTGGGAGGTGATGTCGTACGGGGAGCGGCCGTACTGGAACCTCACAAACAGAGATGTGAGACACATTTGTTGACTGACCTTTGAATTTTGTGAGGTTGTTAGGATTTTAAATACTTTATACAAATATTTTTTTTCATAATATTGTACTTTAGACACACCGTGACAAGTTATTAAAATGTAAAATGTAATAAGACAGTTTGTCCGCTCACTGAAACTCACAGCAGTAGAAGTAACTTCTCACGGTCAGTTTAAGTAGAACATCACTCACTGAGTGGCTACAAGCACAAACTGACAACAGCAATTAGAGAAAGTCAAACCACTGAATGCAACTGAAAAGTTTCACATTTTTGTTGTTCGTATTTAATGTTTGTTCACCATTGTCTGTGTAGATCCTGAACTGACTTGTTAAAACATTTGAGGCCAGAACATCAAGTTTAAGACAAAAATAAGGCTGTGACTGAACTTCAATCAGTGCCAAATCTCACAGCCGACAAGGATCCATTTAGTGATAAATATGAACGCCACTTTTCTCTCTGTTTTCCTTTTTTTGAGTTGCTGTTTTTTTCAAGTATCAGTATCTTAAATAATGAGAAACTAAAGACAAAAGCTCATGTTTTTATGCTTGTAGCCGACATAAAACCCAGAGGTGTCCACTGACACTAGCTAGTTTGGAAATGAACAATCTTTTAAAAAGTTAAGTCCACAAATTTAACCCTTTCATGCATAAATTATTAAATCACAAAGGAATACTTTTTTCAATGTTTATTTTTACTTTCAAACAAGTTCAAAATCATGTTAATTTTTTTCAGTGTTATATTTTGAGGTAGTTATGCATCTGTCCACTTCACCGCCCATCAACGGTATAAATAGTAATTTAGTGTAACCACATACAGATCCACAAACACATCTTTGACAGGTATTTATCAAGAGTACATTAAAAGTAAAAGAAAAGTCTGAAGTATATGTCTTATTGATGTTTAATCAAACTATTCACTTGTGAATTACACCAAAATTTAAAATAAAAAATTACAAACAATGTCAAATCTGCCCCTTGTTGGCTGTTTTGATATAGAGTGCAATATCTCAATATTTTATGAAACTTGACAAGTGTTTGGGAGTTCACCACCTGGTAGTTGGGCATTGTACTGCAACCTAAAGGGTATAACATTTATTTCAACTACTGTTTACTGTTGTGCACATCATGCTTGAAAGACTGAACACAAAATGATCAGATGATGAAGTTATATGACTTTCATTAAGAGACATTTATTGATATTTTCATGAAGTAAAAGTAACTGACCATTCCTTTGTCACATTAACTGCTGTTTTACTGCACACAGATACTCATTAAGAGACCCTATGATTCTGGCTAATTAATTTTGCCTTTTTAGCAAAACTTTACGTCTCCAAAATTTACATTTAGTCATCTTTAAACATGAAGTGGCCTATAATCTACATTTTGCTATGATGAGCATCAACAGAATTAAGTTGGCCTACTAAAATGGCTAAACTCACAACTTTTCAGGCAGATTAAATTATTTTACTATTTCTTAATTCTGATGGAAATTACTTAATGTTGTTCTGTGCTACTCTGTAAGTGTCACTCACAACCTTCTATGCTTTTCTATTATAAGTCAAAATAACTAAGTATCTCTTTTTACCTGGGAGAGGGTGTTCTGAACATGAACTATGTTAAAGATGCTATGAGGAGTTTCTAAGTAATTACAAAGAAGTCTCACTTTTAGATATATGCCTGATTGAAATACACACTTTAAGATGAGTTTTATAGCATCAAAATAGGTTATCTATAGATGCTATTCCTTAGCTAAGTGGTCGGGTCAGACAGGGCTGGACTGGCCTGGATACTCAACCTCGAGAACAAGACAATTAAAACTGGAGCAAATTTATATTATTCAGACATGTCTTAGAGCACCGGGCTGTAAGTAGCGATATATATCCAGCTACAAAACTATGATACTAAGTTTTCCAAAAATTGCTTGTTGTCACACATCAAAAACTACTTCTACGTAACTAGAAAGAGATACCTTACCTCATCGCTTTGCATCCTGTAAGTTGTTGAAAAAAGAAGTAGTAAAGCAATGCAGAGTTCTGAGAAAGGTCTGAGCTGCATTCATTAACATCACAACAAACACACGCTTTGGCTTGGATCACGTCTTTCCGAAAGTGCAGGTAGCAGAGTCTTTATGTCGCCGAAAATAGGTTTGCCTCATAGCACCTTTAAGTAGCTGCTCTTCATTTTTCAGAATCAGATTTATAAAGAAAAAAAATGGCCCAAAAACAAAGCTTATATTATTTAATTCATTTCTTCCATGTATCCATACATATTTTATATTATTTATTTCATGACTCTGATTGGATAGAGCCACCCCTGTTTTAAGATACCATGTTCATGAAGTGATGCAAAATTTAGCTTTCCTTTTGCTTGACATTAAGGAAATTCATAACAGTTGAGAGAAAAATTGTGAGACACTGCCATTAGCCCAAGGCTCCCTGAGCAAAGGCAGAGAGAAAGTAACAGCATGCAGCGGTGGGCCATTAACTCTTAGATCAATCAGAGAGAAGAAAAAGTTGTCATTTTTGTTTCTCAACAGTTGTGCTCTAAAGATCTTGGCATCATAATAAAACCTTTAATAACTCAGAGAAAAGTTACGCTCCTCCTCTCTTCACATGTGGATTGTTTTATCCACCAAGTTTTGTGCATTTCCAATTTTCAATCAGACAAACTTGAATGGAAGTGTAGCAGAGTTACAAAAAAAAGGACATGTCAGTCTACAACACTAATATGTGAGAGTTTTGGAGGTCTGGATTAATCAGAGATCAGAGAAGCAGAGTTTTTGATGTACTAAAGTTTATTTAGGACTTTGAATGATGACCTGTAAAGGAAGCTTTTGCTGAAGTTGAGTCTGGAGGTGATAACGGCTTGGTTACTGGTCACTGCAGCTCTGACAGGAGTTGTGGACAGATGTGGGCTGTGTTTTTAAAGTAGATGAACGTGGTTTTAGCGAGATGGAGATATGCTGATTGAAGTTGAGCTGAATATTGAATATGATGCCAAGGTGAGAGTTATCTATGGTGAGAGTGAAATCACCAAACTTTTCCTAAAGAGTTTCCTCAAAAAATGCTAATTCGGGTATCACACCCTTTCAGCTGGGAAAATGCTTTATTACCGTCACTTCACTGAAGTCTCTCAACACAGCTGATGTTAATTTGGGTGAATGCCAATAATTAGTCCAATTATGACCCATGGAAATGACCTGAAACACTCCAGCTTTGGTTAAATAATCAGTGTGGGACATTCTCTATTTCTATTTGAATTGCTTGAAATAAATTTATATCTCTAAAAAAAAACACAATGGCACTAAAAAACTAAATTCCTCAAAACCATTTCTACAACATTTATAATCTTACCACTTTTTCACAGTTCAAGGTGCATGCTGATTTAAGATCAAAATCAGAGCTGGTGTCCATACACACATCTCATTTTGGTAACTCTTAGAAAACGTTTTCATGTGCAGGCTGGAAGTAAGAAGTTATTTATTTTTTTGTTCCAAGGATGCAACTTTTTTGTCTCCATGGTACCAAAACAAGTACCTAAGTTGTCAGTATCTTGAAATAATTATACATATTTTTCAAACCAAGTCCTCTTTTCAAATTAAATGTCTTGTATAACACAGAAAACATTCCTCCATTTTCATTGCACTGCTTCTCATTTTTAATTTTCTGTTCATGTGCAGGTGATCAAATCTGTGGAGGAAGGCTACCGGCTGCCCGCTCCTATGGGCTGCCCTGCTGCTCTACACACACTCATGCTGGACTGCTGGCAGAAGGATCGCAACGAGAGGCCGCGCTTCTGCCAGATAGTCACTGTTCTTGACAAGCTAATCCGCAACCCAGAGAACCTGAAGTCCATGGACACACTCTGCAGGTGGGTGGGCCGCTGAACAGACCCGTATTCGCTGAGAGACAACATGGGTGCATTGTGTCACATGCCGAGGAGTCTTTTGATTTAATTTGGCGTGACAGTTCGCCAACATTTAATCAAATATTGGTTCATGTGATTAGCGGATTAAGCTGCAAATCAAAGCTAGACACCGCCTGCGAGGGGCTGAGAAGATGATCTCCCGGACAATATACGCTGACAGACTGTTAGGCTCCTGAGTAACTGTCCTGGTGCGGGAGGCAGGCTAAATCCAATCAAACCCAACTGCTTTCAAACATTTGCGCTGTGGGATAAAGCAGCAGCCTGAAGTTTCCCTCCAAGTTCTCTGGCAGATGAAGGGAGCGGTCGCGTTCGTTTTTTCGATAAGCTCATCTCTGATAGACGCTCTGTGTGTTAAGTTAAAGCCCAGCTGCGATATTGACATTGATCAGCGGTGAATTTGAAGCAGCTTTAAGAGGACAGCAGGCTGGGGATGGACCTGTGTAAATTGCTCTGTTTAGATCACAGGTCCTACGGAGTCAGCGGTGCATGACACTGTGCCGCCTCTGCCTGTGAGGTGAGAGATGTAGCAGCTAGAGCAGGAGGAGTGTGAAGGATCTTTCGCTGTATTAATCTAGCCAAAGCAGCGATCCTGCTACCACAGCAGCCCCCTCTTCTCTATCATTTTAACAGCTATTGATTTTCTGCCTCGGCTACTAACGCATTCCAAAGCCCCCCTTTCCCCTGGTTGCTCTGCCTCTTGCTCACTTTTTGACTCTTTTCCTGTTTCGGACTCTTTCCGACTAATCTCTCTGTCTACCCATTCATCTTCCCTTCTCCCACTCTTTCTCTCTGTTCCTACGGCCATCCGTCTCTCTGCCGGCCGCAGTCTAAGCAGTCCTCCACTGATGGAGAGAGCTATCCCAGACTTCAGTAGCTGTAACTCAGTGAACGAGTGGCTGGACACCATAAAGATGGGCCGCTACAAGGACCACTTTGCAGCAGGGGGGTACCACACTCTGGGACATGTCATAAGCATGAACCAAGGGTAAGTACTGGCCGTGACGGAGGTCGAGATGAAGAGATGATGTGATCTGCTTAACCCTCCTGTTGTCCTAACAATACTAACTGTTTTGCATGAATGAACAACCTGTGTGTCGTCACAAGCTCTGTGAATATCTGGATTTTACCACCTCACAGTGGAAAAAGATTGAATTAAAGCACTAAAGACCTGCTGTTTTTCATTACTCTTCTCGTTGTCATTATAGTTATCATCATTATAACTGTAGTTACTACATAATTAAAGATTTTTTATTAGATGCTTGTGTGGTCTGCTAAAGGAAAGAGTATTTGTGTGCCAAAGCTGAATTCCACATTCCACATTCATCTAGATTAGATTAGATTGAACTTTAATAATCCCCTTTGGGAAACTCCCTCAGGGACATTAAGATTCCAATAGCATTTTTGAAAAGTAAAGTAAATAAATAAAATAAAAAATTAAAGAAGAAATTTGTCTACAGGCTGACTACAGCTCCTTCCCGTCTTCTGTACTCCTGTTAACATTTCTATTCCACACTATACTTTACAATTAGCCATAAAATATCCTTCATCTTCCATTTATCAATGATTGCTTACACCCACATTATAAGACAGGAGGATAAGAGTACAGAATAAAAAAATATCAAGTCAAAGTCACTTTATTGTCAATTACCGCCACATATATATGATATGCAGAAATATCTAAAAATTGTTTGTCTAACACTCATGTACTAGAAAGAATGGCATATGAAAAATGTACAAAATGAAGATACAAAATCATATAACACTATTACTAAAAGGTATAATTAACACAATGTAGAAAATAAAGAAAAAAAGAGGAGAAATGTGAAGAGACAAATGATAGATACCTGTGGACTGTGATGTGAATTTTTTGTGATAAACATTAAAAAGCACTGATAAAAAGTAAGTGTATTCAGAGACTCTTCAGATGTACTGTGTCTCACACTTAGTGTTGGTTTTAGGATCCTTCTTGGGGGGCAAAAATAGTATATTATGTTCTTGCTCATCCTTGCTTGGACATCTGTAACCTATTTTTAGGTGGACCAGGACAAGGCTCAGACATATGAACAGTTTTTTTACAGGCCCTGCAGAGGATGAGCTCATGAGGAGGTGCTGCTTTATCCTCTGACTGAATTGACCAGGAGTAGTCAATTTTCACAAGGATTTTATTTTTCAGAAAGCAAGTGTGATTTTGCATGCTTAGGAACATGATTGACCATGATTTGAGTCTGCTCAGTTTTAAGTCCTTCCTTAACTCTGCCTTCCTGTCTGTCAGAAGGTGGATCTTATGGGACCTACGATGTGCCTCAACAGCTAACCACTGCCTCCTTTAAATATCACAAATCTGACACTGCATGGATTCATCCAAGTTAATAGTTGAAATATGTCTGAATATTCACATGCAATAAGTAAATATATAGACTTACTAAGCAGACGTGTATAAAATGATGTATTGAAGTTCTGCATAGAAAAATGACTATCTGGTGACTGTAGATATTGTCATCATGATGTGTTCAAATGCTCTTTAAAATAAAAGCTCAGTTATAAATACAGCTGTCCGAAGGTGAAATTAGTTTATTTTCCATAAATTAAAAATAGGCAAAAATCGTTGAAACAAAAAATGTGTGAATATGATTTAAAAGGGAAAATAATAACAATAAAATGAAAATTTCATCTTTTTAAATTTTATGATACTAGCTTTACCCATTTTTTTCAAAATATTTTAAAATGTTTTGTCTTGTCTGTCAACCAGATAAAAATGTAGTGATATTATCAATGTGGATTCCAATGGTGACGGATTTACCAAAAACCTATTGGTAAAAAGCAATATTATTAAAAATAATATTAAAAATAAACCAGCCTCATCCCCCAGAATGAGCCTTTATTTCAACGAGTAATTAAAAAGATCGACTTTAGTTTAAAAAAGTTGACTCTAGCTTTACTTTTAGTCAGACTCATGGCTGTGACAATCTTGATGGGCTGACATTAAATCATTTTTACATGTTTGTAAATATGTCTGTATGTGTGTGTTGTGCAGGGACATCCAGAGGCTCGGGGTGACGCTGATGGGACACCAGAAGAAGATCATGACCAGCGTTCAGCTGATGAGGGCGCAGGTTCTCAACAAGAGCGTGCCATCTGTGCACGTATAACTCCACCGCTGAGGCTTCTCTCTGCTGAAAACTGAAACTAAGGCTTCTGAAAGGTCTAGAGGGACTCTGTGGGATTAAAGATTATCTGTTTAACTGGAAAAGTGAATATATGGGACTCTACAGGACGTTTTCCTGAAGAAATTGGAGAACAAAATGTGAAAGGTACTATAAACTTTGAAGAAAGCAAACACGACTTTAATGGGACAAGTCCAACCTTTCATTTTTTCCTATCCAATTACATTTTCTGAGTTCAAAGGTCTTGTTTATACATGGAAAGACTGCCTTAATTACCACAAATTATTTTCATTTAAATGCCTACAAAGAGAAGATAATTTATCGATCATGAATTTATCAAAGAAATATGATTTAATGACCCGAGCAATAGCAGGACAGATGTGGTTGGCGAGGATGGGAAAGACGCGCCCTGTCTTCCCTGGAGCAGACGCTGGAGGACAACGAAGCTCAAGAGTCCAACAAAAGAGGAAAGTGAGATAGGGCTCACCTGAGTTGCCAGATCATCTCCACAGTGGAGAAGACCTGTTTCACCTGAGGCTATTAATACCAACAAAAGGGCACAGTTCTCCGCCGCCCAGCCCTGATGAATCATCCCCCCGGAGAGCCCGGGAGCCCTCTGCCCAGTTTGAAGCCGCGCGGCACACAACTGCTGTACTTTGGAAGATGTGTGTGATTCAGTTACAGTGCACTTTATTCTACAATCTCTCGGTGTTTGAGGGGCTTTCCTGTTGTGATACAGAGCTCCTTGCAGCCACAACTGGAGCCACAAAGTCTGTCTGATAGAGAACTAGCCATGTAAAGATAAAATATAAGATATTAAAGACAAGGCAAAGCAGAGATATCTAATATTTATTAGAGTTAGCAGCTTGCTCATGAGATTTTCTTTACAATATTTTTTTGCAGTAATAAACTAAAATAAATTATTTTTAAATTATTTAAACACTTTTGAGTTGGTAAACAAAATGCTTTTTACATCTCTGAAAATAGATTTTGCATTTTTATTATATTTGGACATTTAGATCATTACTACCCAACTTGGGGCCAAGACTCCCTGAAAATGAAATTGCAAGGCTCAGCCTGCTTGGAGGTTTTCAAAAATAGATCTACATATATCATCAAAAATCATCGAATGCACTTATTGGGTGTTTTATAACAAATTTTTGGGGGAGGACAAGTGTGTATGGGCCTATTCTGTTGGTGTTTTATCAACACCTATCAACCAATCTCCGTTCATATAGCACCAAATCATATCAAATGTTATAGCAAGACACTTTATGAAAAAGAGTAGGTCAATGCCGTACACATCCTTTATATTTTATTTAACAAAATCTTTTAAAATTAATGTCAGTTTATATGCTGGAGGAGCTCAGGTTTTCTTAGTCGCAAGCACGGTCCAATATTAACACCTGCCATGCGGATAATTTAAATAGAAGTGACAAAAATCACAATTTCTTGCTCTGAGTGATAAGAGCTTGGCTGGTACATTTGTTTTCTACTTGCCTCCTTTGCATAATTTTGGAGCTTGGCAAAAGTTATATATAATTAGATAGGATTTCCAAAAAAAGAGGTTGGGAACCACTGATTTAGTAACAACTTTTATATCACTTTAATTTCTATGCAGCGCTACTGTAATTGCATATCAAATCTGCTTTAGATGTAGAAGATGTATTTCATTTATTTAATCACATCCAGTAAAGCAGATCTTTAAGAAAACTACTTTGGGTGTGACATTAAAGATGACCTCAAGAAATGTAGGTTTATAAAGTTATAATAAATAGGCCAAATGATAATATAAACATGTTTTCACAGCTGATTTACATGTAAAGTCATGACAGGTCTCTCCATTTGAACCCCCACCCCCCAAATGCAGATGATAGATTTAGTAGTAGTGTTTTCTTTTAATCAGCATTGTCATTCAACCAGACCATAAATAAAGATGTAGTCTTCACTTTATCACTGATAAAACCGTTGAGGGAATAGGCCAATAGCAAAGAAGGATTAAGCGTATTAGTCCTTACATTTTAAATCTATATGATAAAATACAGCCCAGTTCTAATTGTAATGTGCTATCATCAGTACATAAAGTTACGACAATAACTTTCTTGATTTGGAAAACAAAATCTGAAAATCTATTGGCCAATCAATCACAATCTTGTCTCGTTTTGATTATTTCTCTGGTTTTAATACCAGATGTGAATGCAGAAGGAAAAACTGCAACGTTTTATTAAAGAACCTATTACAAACCAGGAGGAAACTTTACCTAAATAGTACAAAAAAGCTTAAGAGCCTGTGTCCACAGTTGTTTTTTTTCTGCTAGAAGCTTGTGTTTCTAACCAGAACCTCCCTCAGTTCTGCCTGTAAGGTCGCTGAAGGTCACTCTGTGTACATCATACTATATCTTCTTATGTCCATTGATATATAATCCAGAAGACAGGAGAAGTGTCCTACAAGACACAGTTGAGATTAGGATATAATTCTTTCAAGAATGCAAGGCAACTCATTTTCATCTCTTCTGCTGTAAATTTAACTTCAGAAGTCCCACCCCCCATTGATTTCCATTGGTCAGTACAGAGGCACAGTGATAAGTGGGGTGGTCTCCAAGACGTTGAACCGTTTTAGTGACAACAATAACAAATGAAGCCAGCACTGCTGGCTGTGGACACAGGCCCCATGTAAACAAATGCTACTAACAAACTGACCATAGCAAGCATGCATTTGATTTCCCACAAGTGAGAGGCAAGGCACAAACCTCTGACAGTAATCAGTCAAGAGTAGGCAGTGAAACACTTTGAAGGGCCTGGACACCTACACTGTACTCTATTGGCCCTTTTCCACTAGCCCTACTCTACTCTACTTGACTCTACCCGGCTCTACGCTACTTGCCGTGTGCTGCTTTACCATTAGCCCCAGTCGCTGGAGCAGCACTGCGACTGGGGCATTTTGAGCGTGACACAACAGTCTGTGGCTTTTTGTCACAAAACGAGTAAAAAAGGAAAGCAGAAGAAGGCTGCAGGTGGCAAGAAGAAATACCTCTTGAGAAGTACGGGAGAGTTTTGGAAGCTATACAACAGAATGAAGCCAAGGACGGGAGCAATCGAGCAGCAAAGAAAAGACGTATGAGGGTAAGCTAACGGTAGCTACCGCTAGCATGCTAGATCATCACGCTCATGACACATCAATGACGACATTGTGTGACCAATCAGTAGCCGGCAGTCGGTGACGTCATCTTAGAGTATTGACTCAGCTCGCTTGGAACCACAGCGAAGTAGGTACTAAAACTAGCTTGTTTACCGGGCTAGAGGAAACACGCTGCAAATCTAGTAGGGCTGAGTAGAGTAGGGCCAAGGCATGGTAGTGAAAAAGGGCCATAACTGAGAATAAGAAGGCACCTGCACCAAAATCAGGCTAAGCCGACTGAATCATATATGAGTGTTCTAACTGCGAGCGATGGGGCGAGTGTTCTGCCTCGACGCCCCACCTCAATTCTTTTGGTTGTGCACATGGACAAGGAGGTTTCATTCATTGGTTTCATTGACTTTTCTCACGCAGCAAAACTTTTAATCTATTTGACGTGGCGGAGATAGCTGACCATTCATCTATATTAGTGAATGACATGATCTACTTTCACTTTCAAGTCTGTGGGAGAAGAAAGTTAGCTTAGAGAGAGCTGTATATTTTTGAACCTTTGGCACAACCCCTAGCCAATAAAAGCACTACACCTCTGTTTCACCATCTGTGCAGTGAAAGCACATGATGCACTATTGACAAGGGGAAATGTAGGGTATGGAATAACATTTTTAATGGATGCTGTGTGGGCATGTGATGGTGCCCAATGCTGATGGAACCCAACATTAGGCACTCCTATTTAGTAAGGAAAAAGTGTTTCACAGAAGTTTTTAATCATTCCAGTTGATAAGAGCTTGAAGATAGGTGGTGCTATGATGAGAATTTACAATGTCATGAATTTTGAGGCCTAATCAAAATGATTACAGGTCAGTAAACCCTCCTACCAATACAGACTCAACAAATTTCACACGGCTGTGGAGATGTCGGCCAAATTTCTTTGTACACTCCACATAATCCTGAAAAATATCTGACCAAGGGCTTCATCAATACATGTGGGTGTTCAGAACCTGTAATTTAGTGAGTCGCCTGTTCTTTCTTATTAGTGAACATTTAACAGCTTATGTGCTCCAATGACACTTAAACTTCTGATTGATCAATCGGAGAACTTAGATGAATTCAACATGGTAAGCACTTATCAAACGTGACTATTTGTCTTCATGTTACTCATGTTTGGGTCAAACCGTTACAGCTGCATCAATAAACCTGTTGATCCAGCACTGCTAAGATAAGAAAAGCCTGAATACCAGCAAACCCTAAATCTTAAAAACTGTCAAAGCGTGCCTGTTCACTTTTTTTACTCAAATTACTGGGAACTACATTATCAAACGAACAAACACTAACAATGACTTACTGTAGGAGTCTGTCCCAAACTGTGTCAGAATAGTGTTCCCTTCACTACACGCAGATCCAGACTTACGTATGCAGCCACTTGAATTTTCCCCTTCCAGATGAGTAACCTGCCAAGTTTTAGCCAGTTACCAGTCAACTTCCAGCTGCAGGGAACCCCCTTTCCCACCCGCCTTTCTGGGGGTGGTGTGCTCATCCAAGCAATTGCAGGGTGTCCCCAGGAGATGGCACTTCCCTTACAAAAACAAATCATGTGGGCTTTAACCTTTGCTTTTATTAGAGTCGTGTCAGGATTAATCAGCCATTATGAGTTTGTCACATTAATGTTACGTTACACCCAGGTTTCAGCACAGTCCAGTCATGGATCAGTCAAGAAAATTGAGAAAATTTAAGTGGCTCCATCTTTAGATTTTTTTTAATAGTTTTTAAAGCATTCTTGAAGTGCATTTGAAATATCCAAAATATCAAGAATGTATGTTTAATATTTTATGACCTAAAGCGTAAACACATAACCCTTCCTATATTCTTTGATTGTGAGCTTAGAGGCTAACAAAAGCTCATCAAGCAAAGCAGGTGCTATCAACAGGCAACTAGATGCTGGATTGGCCAGAAGGTGAGCTAATGCTAATCAGCGAATGTGGACATAGAGAATCCACATTAGCTTGGCATTTTTGTTGTCTGACTGCTGCTGATATCTTTATCTTAAACCAGTCAACTATTGTACAGAATGATTGTCTGAGGTGAACAACATGGCCACAGATGTTTGACATAGAGCCTTCTTTTACCTTTAAAGAAGCTTTAATGCAACAAATGTCAAAACCAGGAATACTTTGATTGGATTTGGCAGTAGACTGTGATATTTTAATAATGTACCCTAAAGATTATGTATAAACTTTTATATGTCCTAAAATATTACTAATTGTTAATTTTGAAAACTTTATTAACCCAGTAAAACTGTAATGCATTTTTTTTTCCCATGATGACACGTGCTGTAAAATCTGGGGTATAAGATGCACTTTATAAACTTTTGTTCTGTTGTGTTGGTCCCGTAAACCAGTACCACCACCATGATACAAGTTTTAAACTTTAACACGTGACGTCATGGTCACAAGTGCTGCAGTTTCTTTTAGCTGGACATTTTGCTTTTGAAATTTGCACCAAATTATGGTGAACTGTAAACTGCAGCTCGTTTTACAAAACATGACTGCATACAAGGCTGGCAGTGCCCCTTCTAACAGATATTTTTTCACTTATTAACAATGATCCTGCATCTAAAGAAACCGATGTTATTCTGTTGAGTATGATTGGGAAATGTTCTGATTTTATCAATTCTTGTTGCTGAGCTTGTCCTGCTTTTTGATTTCAGTTCTAAACAACTTCACAATTTTTTTGGACAGTCAAGTATCAAGAATTACTTTTGGGTAATAATTTTCCTTTCATTAATAATAATTTAGGCTCTTAACTGAAAATGTTCTTCCAAGTGGATATGGTCCTTGTTAGTGAGAACAGATTAACATAAATAACTGCAAACCAACACTAATATATACATTTTGTATTATCTCTGATTGAAGTGATTGTTTTAGTTGTTTATTAGTAAAATCATGACGATGATGTGAGTCTATAAAACAAGTCCTAAATACATCGCATACCTTATTACTCACTACACAGAGACATTCTTACTCCTTTATTAAAGTTTATTCATTAGCACTTTGGGTCGTCCTCACGGCAATCAGGAGTGAAGGTACGCTCTATAGGCTCATATCTAAAAATATTTGGAAATATTTGTTGATGTTATTTGTTTATCTTAACAGGAATGAGGATGTGAGCTTTGATGTGGTTTTACATGTGCATGAGGAAACATATGTACAGCTTCTTCCACTACCTGTGGCTGGAGAAGTTAACTGTGGAAGGTAGACCATAAAACACAGAATCCAGTAAATCCTTCACATTTGTTCTGTGATGAAAGACATTCTTATTCATGTGTATGTAATACATTAAAGGAATATTTTAGGAGTTTTAAGTTAGGTTTTATGATGTACTTGACAAGTCAGTGAAGTGGCAAAGGGCTCCCAGCAGCACTGCCTCTTTAAGAAGAACAAGCCCAGACTACCAGGAAGGTACACTGCTATTGATGGGTACAGTTAATTCATGATACTGTGCGCAATTTTTTTTGCATCCACAATCAATCCTATTTTATACAGTGCCAATTCATAATAAGTGTTATCTCAAAGCACTTTACAGTATAGCAGGCTTAAGACAAACTCTTCAAATAATGGATACACACACACACACACACATACACACACACATCCAGTCTACTTTACTGAAAGTGTCAGCTTGTTCTTTTTAGGCTATTTTTACACAAAGACTCTGTGACTTAAAACGCAAAGATTTTTCCTGCATATTCAAAGTCGAACCGCCTTCAGACAGAGATGCAGGAACCAAATAAAACTGCTGTAGTGTGCATGTAGATTCAGTCGATGGCAATATAGGTTTGCAGAGAGGCAGCGCTGCTACAACACACGTACAAAGAAGAAAAGACGCAGGAGTTTCTTGTCTGAACAACAAATCTGTTCGGACAACAAATCCGTCTGGATATCAAAACTGAGCACGGTACGTGGTACACATGTCACTCGGTAGTCGCCAGAAGATGTTTTTGTTCCTGGTATTCGCGCAAAGCCTTGTGAAAGAGTACTGCGCATGTGGTGACATCAGCCTTTCACCCTGAAACGCTCTGATATGGGTTTACATGGCTCTGCATTGACAGCGTATTCAAAACTCTCAACTCTGGACCCTGGTTTCAAAAGTTTCTGGATTGGGGCCCTCCACATAGTTCCCATGTAAATGCAACACCAGAACACAATGTTCACCTTGCGGATTTGACCGTATTCGGCCCCTTAAATGTGCAGCACAACTGGGAGCCATTTCAACCACTTCATACAACCCAATATCAAACATATTGAAATATCCCTTCAATGCACATGCCATCATTGTCAAAATAATCTTGTTTAGACAAACTTTTCTTTTTACTTTTTACTACGTAGATTTTTGTGGCCAAATAAAGCAGCTTTGCACCCCACCCTTTAACCCCGACCAACTAGATAAGAGCCAGTAATTTACTTTTATCTGCAGGGGACCCTGATTAAAATAAAATGTATCTTATACGCCAGTGCATCTTATATTTAAGATTTTATGGTAAGATATTTTTGAATTCTACCCCTTCGCTGTCTTACTAGCATCTTTTGAGTAAGCCAATATGCTGGAAAGGCGTAACATTCCTCACACTGTCTCAGCATTTATGAACAAAATGGTGCAGAAGCTTGTTTCATTCAGAGGATGTTATGGAGTCATAAGCAATTACTCGACTCCGTGCAATCATTCTGCACTCTGGAGAACAAATCTGAACACATCATTTGTGTGGTTGCTGAAAATACAAAGTACACATAAGCTACGCAGACTGTAAAATAAAGTGTAACTTCTGATCAAATGTAAAGGCACTGTTTGCCTGAGTGTTGGTGAAAGTGAAGAAGAACATGTAAGTAGAATGTTTATATCTAAATGCTCTAAAAAGTCCATTTTCTGCCCTGATTGATCCCCTCTCTGTGCCATCAAGAGAATGTCTTTCTTGTGCACATTGGTAGGTTTTCCTCTAGATGATTGATGTCAGTTTTTATTAGAGAAGAACCTCATGATTTCTCTTGGATATGTATCATAGTGGCATTTCACTGCAGGTTTCAAAGATTTCTTTTGTTCCTTTAGGATGCTTTCAAAGACACTGGACTTGAACTGAAAACCCATATTTTATAAAGTTAGCATTTGTTTTTGCTAGATGAATTGATTTATAATGTATACAGCAAGTTCAGTCACTGGAGAGAAGAAAAAATACAACAGCCGGATTTATTCACTTGTTTATTATTTATTCATACTCATTTGTTTTCCAGATAATACAACTCTGAGAGGTTTTATTACAGGTGATAAATCATCCTTGTTGCTAATGATAAATGTGCAAACTGTCCATAAATACACAATAAAGGAACGTTTGTCTGTGTGTGACTGCAAAAGTGATTTTGACACTGTGTCAAGTGACATTTAAATCTGATGTTACACTTATTTATATATAAACTGACTTGACATCGCGGGGCTCAAAAGAGCAACTTGTTTCATTTGGGATTGAGGTTTTATGAGTGAAAGTATTATTCTGTTCAACAACTTATCCAACAACTACATCCAATATGGCCCTCCTTTATACAGCCAGTGTTCTGCTCTGACTGTCATATGCCCTTTATTGGGTTTAAGAGTACCTCTAGGCACAAGACAAAGAGTGCAGCATCAGGTCCTCTCTCTCCTCTCAAATAGACTCACTGGTGTTGTGTCCTACCATTGTCTCACTGGCAGATAACGTTTGTTTGCTCAGGGTATCAGAGCAGTAATGATTGATGAGCCACTGCTGAACAGACCAGTCACCACAGTACAGAGTGGTCAACCAATCAGTGGACTGGGTCCATGTGAGCAAAGGGGCATTAATTTGAAACAAAATTGGATCTCAAATAGACTTTTAAAAACCCCAGAAAAACACCAAAACTATTCTGAAAATAGAAGTGCTTTAAGACAACGAACCTCTGCTAGAGCAAGTCAAAAACTGTTGGGAAAGACTTGTAAATGATGTGAAGAAATGGCCAAACTTAACCTTGCAGTGCAGCTGGAACTGCTTGATTCAATGTCTGTGCACAGGTCTATCTTGCCCAGTGAGACGGCAGCAGGAAGTGACTGCTTTTACAGAGATTAGGGAAGATTCAACGCAGTTTTATCAACTCTGGATCGCATTTCAAAACAAATATACTTAAAGATGCTATGAGGAGTTTCTAAGGAATTACAAAAAAGTCTCACTTTTAGATATATGCCTGATGGAAAGACACACTTTAAGATGAGTTTCATAGCATCAAAATAGGTTATCTATAAATGCTATTCCTTGGTTTCACGGTCAGGTCGGACAGGGCTGGACTGGCCTGGATACTCAACTTCGAGAACAAGACAATTAAAACTAGAGCAAATTTATATTATTCGGACACATCTTAGCGCACCGGGCTGTAAGTAGCAAAATATATATAGCCGGCTACAAAACTACGATACCAAGTTTTCCAAAAATTGCTTGTTGTCACACATCAAAAACTACCGCTACGTAACTAGAAAGAGATACATTACCTCGTCGCTTTGCATCCTGTAAGTTGTTAAAAAAAGAAGTTGTAAAGCAATGCAGGGTTCTGAGGAAGGTCCAAGCTGCATTTTTATCAGCATCACAACAAACACATGCTTTGGCTTGGATCACGTTTTTTGGTGCGTTCCAGTTGTAGTCAGATGTAGGAATTTCCAGGTTCCGAGTAGGAAACTGCAACTGGAACGTCCCCCGAAGAATTTTCTACTGGGAACTCGGTGAAACCTTGCCACCCCAGAGTTGACAATCGAAGATGCCTGCCCTCAGTGTGAACAGTTATTTAGCTCCTGTAATAATCAATTTATTTGCACTTCTGACTGGAGTGTGTTGCTCTAGATCAGCTGTATACATAGTATTGTTAGACTTATATTTACAAAAATGCTGCCATAGTGATAATCAAATTCTTCATACAACGCAGGGCATGCTAACAACAGCTAACAATAGCCTGGTAGATAGGTATGTTTTTTTTCCGACTTCAACTGGAATGCTGATAAGTCGGAGATGATGTCACTCCCAGTTCTGAGGTTACTGGAACGCAGCATTACGACAGTCGCCGCAGCGTGCTCATGGGTAGCAGAGTCTTTATGTCGCAGGTAATAGATTCTCCTCATAGCAGATTTAAAGCACAACTCAATGGAAAGGATATTTTCATTTGTTCTATAGAATGGGCTACATTTTGTTCTTTGCACAGCAGTTGTAGTGCCTCTTTCTACATTATCTGGTTGGCCTGCAGTGAATGTAATTGACAGAGTCATCATCCAATCTCCTGCCAGATATGCATTTAAATGTTTCTGCCCATCCTCAATCACTTTGCACAGATAGACTTGTGAAAGATATTCTGCATATGAAAACGTTGAACTGTCTACCTGTTATTCAAGGATCTATCAAATCATTGAAAAAATTCTCAGATGCTGATTCAGATCCAAATCACTACCAAAATGTAATTATTTCTCCCTTGTGCAATGACCAACATTTCCTGAAAATTTCATCAAGATCTGCTCAAATCTTTCGACATTATTATGCTAGCAGACAAACAGAAAAATGCCGGCAAACACATAACCTCCGTAGGAGAGGTTGTTATTCTGGTGAGCTGCATGTGTGAACACCTACCTCAGGGTTTTTCACAGACTTTACCCTCTTGTATATTTCCCTTCCCTATCCCCCATTTTTGCTGACATACAAACAGTTGAAAAGCTTCCTGCTGTGAGGGACCAAGAGTTAGCAAACGTGAGGATATACAGGTTGCTCTCAGATTTTCAGGTAAATATCAAAGAAAACAATTTCAGCTGAAAAAGAAGCCTGGTCATCTCCCCTGAAGGTAACTACAAGACTCCTTGATCTGGTAAGGTGGCCTGACTCCAGGGTGACAAGCTTTTAACCTGGTTTCATCCTACATCAGTGCTTTTTCATTTTTTCTCTCCCCTCCCCCCACAGTTAAAACTACAGAGGGCCCCGTCGAGCTGTGTCATCACAAACCTGTGAGGAGACTGAGTGGTTATAAGATCAGACATTTACGAACAACCACCATGTTTCTTCTCCTGAACCCAAAAACAAATCATGACTCAAACTGAGCTGCTCCAGGCCCTCTGAACCTCTTCAGCTTTTGCTCACTTATGCCAATAACCTTTCAGTAATGCTGATGGGAATTCCAGCTTTGTTTACTGATCTAATCTTTTGGCACGGCTTAGAGATGAGAGCTGGCCCCTTGCCTCCCAAATGGCTCATTGCTTGGGGCATACTCTCCCAAAATGCTGAACATGCACTGTGCACTGCGCCCCCTGCAGACTTTCAGAATGCTTTATTTCTCTTGCCAGGTTTACATGGAGCCTAATTTTCCAATTAGAATTGGGTTAGAAGCCCAAACCAAATAAAAATGCTCCATATAAACACCTAAATCGGAATAAACAGGCCAAATCCGAATGGAATTTCATTCGGTTGCACAGGGGTAGTATATTTCTTTTCCCAAAACAATTAAAAGTAAAATCCTTTTATGTAAACGGTGAATCAGAAAGTTGTCAAGCTTGGTTCTGTCTGCGCATGCTCAATCTTGACGTAAAAGAGCAGTGACGTTTACTCACATTGAAATGTGGCGGCTTCCAATAAGAGCACACAGCACTGGTCTTTGTCGGAGAGTTTGTTTTTAATACAAACTCTCAAAGAACTAGACGTTATCGCACGTTTAGACTCTAGGAAAACAATCAATGAATTGAATTAAATTCAAAAGGTCCACGAAAACCTAGCGAAACGGGAACAGATCAAAACGTCCAACAAATAAGGAACCGCTGGAAAACTCTGAAGGCTGGTTACTATAAGGCTAAACTGCACAACCCTCAAATAATTTATCAAAACACCCACTTACCGCCATCTTTGATAAATTGTGTTATGTTTAAATGGATCTGCGCATATCACATGTCTGTAAAATAGCTGTTACGATTAAATGTTGTGGCACATGTAAACAGTTCACCTGAAATCTTTAATCAGAATGAGAAAAAGTCTGCATGTAAACCCGGCTTCTGTGTTTGGCACTGTTGTATGAGAACCTATGTCTTCCCACCTGTGAGCATTAACTCTGTCCACTGAATCTTGTTCTAAAGAATATCTTCTTAAGTACACTCCGACTTATGCAACCCCGTGCATCTACAGTGACAGGTACATCATCATCACCTGATTTAAAGTCACTCTTTTTCAGGTTTTTCCTGCTGTTTGTTGAGTCTTCCTGAGTCCACAGCAGTGTTAATTTTGTCTACTTATTCTTTTGGCCATAGTTTTCACCAAAAACATTTTATCCCCTGATGAAAACTAGACTATAACTAAAAGAAAAGCAAAACAAAACAATTGCGCATGGACAAAAAGTAAAACTAAATAAACAGACATTTTCATCAACAGATAAAAAACAGACAAAAATGTCTGACAGAGATTTAGTCCATGAAACCTAATTTTGTCATGTAGAAAGTGGGGACAAGTTGGGAATATATCCAATCACAGCTGCTTTGGTTGTGAGGAAAGGTTGGATGAGTTAAGAGGGACATCCAATCACAGCTGGCTTATCTCTGTAGTGGCGGGATCCAAGTGTAAAACATGACTTCAGAAATTCAAGCAAACAGAAAAATTCCTTACATTAATCGACTAAAATGTTGTTAAACTTCTTCAACTTAAACTAAACTAAAATTAAAACAATTTAGCTGACTAAATAATGATTAAAACTAAAAGACATTTTTGGCAAAAAAAAAAACAACTACATGTAAAAGTGCTGTCAGAATTATTGCTTGTCCACAGTGAAAAGGCAGATCTGCAGAATGAATGAAACACTAATGGCATTTGCTGCATTGTAAAATTTAACCAAATGCAGAACCATACATCATCATGAACAGACTCAGGTGTTAATGAGCTGATCATTACTTCACTGCACAAACTCTCTTAGTTATAATATACAAACTTTTTGGATACTTTTTAATGTCCTGATATATAATATAAATAAGATGTTTAAGCTAATTTCTACTGTTTATAGTTTATAATTGATTTTTTTTTTCAACAAACATGAAAAATTAGGAAACTGATCATTTATGGGACACCACTTTACAACAGAGACAAATCATCCTACACAAAGACTAAAATGTCTCATATCAACACTGACAGAAAAATCCACATAATAATATGACTATCAGTTTGAAGTGATACAGCTCACGGGGTTAATCTTAACAAGTAAAATAACATATTTAAACGTTATGGTGGCACAGTGGAGCAGCAGGTAGTGCACTTGTCTGACAGCAAGAAAGCTCACTGGTTTGATCACTGGGTCAGGTGGGGTCTTTCTGTGTGAAGTTTACATTCCCATGCATGAGTGGGTTTTCTCCTCCCACAGATCAAAAACGTGCTCATTAGGTAGATTGGTGGCTCTAAATTGAGTGTGTATGGTTGTCTGTCTATGTGGCCCTGCAATCGACTGCCGACCGGTTCAGGGTGTACCCCGCCTCTCATCCAATGACAGCTGGGATAGGCTCCAGCCCTTCTGTGACCCCGAAAGGGATAAGCGCTATAGGAAATGAATGAATGAATGAATGCGTGAGACATTTGGCCTCCAAGAGGTGCCTCCAAAATAATCATGTTGCACCTTTGAATGGAAGACTTTCATGGTGGATACAGAACCCTCGCTCTTAGGTGCCTCCTCTCTCCTCCATCCTCACCTCCTCCAAGCATAAGCAAGGAAAAAGAAGATCCTACATTAAGGTGGAGGCAAGTCAGTCGAGGAGAGACAGAGTGAGAATGAACACAGTGATCTGATGAGAGGCACCCATAAAGAAGTTAAGTCAGTGTTAACACAGAGCTGATGACAACAAAACCTAAGAGACTGCATTCTGTTTGGTTGCTTTTTTGCTGTGCTTATATTCTGAAAATGTTGTGTTATACCTTTAAATGTAAAATATTGACTGTAAATTGATTCATCTTTTAGGAAATCCCTTCTGACCACCTAAATCTGCTGCATTATATTATTTTGTCTTCAGAGGGGGCGGAGCTCAACAGAATTTATCTAATAATCCCTGACTAGGTAAATCATCTTTGCTCTCTGTGTTTATAACTCACCCTGTGGTCTTTGAACTTAACAGCACCATAACACTCACTCTGCCACTCTCAGGTTGAAAAACAATTGACTTTGACTTCCTTAATGCTTGTTCCTGAGGTTTTGAGTAAATTGCTTTTGTTTCCGTGGGAATGAGCCCTGACCTGGTTCTGAAACGTCATTTTGAGCCAGGGCTGAAAAGCGAATGGCTCTGATGAATCTGTGTCTGAGCAATTGTCCTTTCCTTCACCTTAAGAGGGCTGTTAGGAGATAATCCTCTCCTTGGTGAAACAAGACCTAACACAACATCATTAATCTCATTACTAAGGCCGTGTTGCTGTGTTGCCACCGAGTCCCACGCCCAATTATCAGCCGTGGCCCACGTCCCCATGACAGCGCAGAATCCCGCCCATCATCGCCGACCATCTCCGCTGTCCCCTGGTTGACTCCAGCGGTGGAGCTTTGTATCTGCAATCTTCTCTCCTCGACGCAGCCCATGTCCTCGCCTCCCCCCTGTGTCCCGCGCTTGACTGCAAACCCAGCTCAAAGCTGATCACGAGTGGTTCTGGTGCTTCTTATCGGCTCACAGCAGGTCTATGTTGTGAGGGAGCGGCAGATAATGCAGATGGATTCAAACAGCGAAGCGTTTTATTGTCCACTTTTTGTCCTATTAAAACAGTCGCATTTCAGTCTTTGTCAACAACCTGAGAACAGCACAATGATGTGTTGTAATTCCACGACTGCATTTCATCAAGTAAACAATCTGCGAACAGGAGGTCGTCTCTGGAGGGTTTCCTGTCGGCTCTCTGCCGGCTGCTATAGGTGCTTCTTATTTTGGTCTATATTATCCCTGTACTCCTCTGAGGTTGATTCTTCCTTTATAAAACAGAAAAATACGTCCCTGCATCACTATTTTAACAGTTAATGGGATGGAAACCGAGGTGAGCAAATTCATCACCAGCTGTAATTTACTGGATTGACCTGTCGCTGCTCTACCTCAAATCTGATTTTTACACTTTAAGAGGAGGGGACACACTGTATTTAAAAAGGAAAAGTGTTTAATAAGCCTTAAAGCTCTCAGTTCAGTTAGAGGCCATGCTGCTTAAAAAATACACTAACAGTCAAGCCGTGCATTTTCTGTATTCAACAGCTTAGTAAGTGGTTGAAAAGAAAAAATGATGCCTGGAGACAGATACAGGGATTTATTGAGTGCTTACCTTAAGCAGGAATCCTTCATCTTTGTTATGCCTCATGGCTCAATCCACACCTGGAAGCATGTGTGGGCATTGGAGGCCCCTGACAGTGACTCCCCATGACTGTTCAGCCCAACTACTTAGTGAATGCAATGGATGGTAGGCCTGTTTTTTCTCAAAAGAACAGTGACTGGAGTGAAAGGTGGTGGAAAAGCAACAGTCAGAGTGCCCATTTACACAACAGCGAAAACTGAGATTTTTCATTGCATTTACATTTTTCCACTTACATGATAACAGTGCCCCGAGTGCCTGAATCTGCAAATGTTTTTGTATCTGTCTCTGTGTAAACAGGAATCAGTGTTTTCAGGGAAATGATGATGTGTGGCACTTGCCCAGTACTTTTTCAGGTGAAGGTTGCGCGCACCAATTAACAACAACAGCTTCAGCTGTGTACTGAATATGTGTGCTGCTTACCATGCTCGGTTTGTTATCCAGACAAAATATCTTGACAGATTGGTTGTCCAGGCAAAAAACTCATGCAGCTTTGTGCACCACTGCTGTTTGTGAGAAGTTGTCTTCACTGGAAAGTGTACATGATTTGAAACACTGCTGTTCCATTTTCAAACCCACATCACCAACCGCTCTCCTGACATGCACACTTCTGCATTTTTAGTCATTCTGTGAGAACATGCATCATTTCCACTGAGCTTTTAGAAAACATTCAAGCTGATTATGAATGCCATTTCTCATAATCTTCTGACCCTCTGCTGTTGTGCCTGGTGTATGGAAATTCATTGGCTCAGGAGGGTGTCCCTGAACAACTCACTTGTACCTGTGCCATTTTTCAGATACTGTTTAGGAATTTTGTTCCACTCCCAGGACGTTTTGGGGAGGAGGTGGACTCTCATTTTTGGGCCTGCACCATTACTTGTAATTGCAACTGAGGCACTGTTTACACAGAGACACTGACCTAAAACGCAAAGACTTTTCCTTTGCGTGGTCAAACTCGACCCACGTTCAGATTTGAGATGCGAGAAAAAAAGGAAACCGCTGTAGTGTGCATGCCAGTTGAGTAGATGGTGATGGAGGTTTGCAGAGAAACAGCGCTGCTACAACACACGTACGAAGAAGAAAAACTTTTCAACAATGGTGAGTGGATGCATGAAGAGGCAGAAGTTTCTTGTCTGGACAGTTTTGTCTGGATAAAGTGAGCATGGTAAGCAGCTCACATTACTTGGTAGATGGCCGAAGCTGTTGTTTCTGGTATGCACGTGCAATCTTCATGTGAAAGAGAACTGCACATGTTGTGACGTCACGATTTCAGCCTGCCTCTTGTAAACAGCCCCTGAAAGCAGGGCGTGGAAGCTCCACTAGGGGTGAGGAGCCTTGGCTATTTTAACTTTGTTGAAAAATGGGACAATAAAGCAGACAGGGCTTTATTCTCTTAATTTTTAATTCATTGCTTTGTGCTTGGCATCCAGCCTGGTCTTATGAAGCTGAGCTGCTGTAACTGTTATTTAAGTGAATAATTGAGTTTGATGGTGATGATTCGCGGCACGATGTCCTCTTAAATGCCATGATGCTCAAACTGATTCAATTTGGTTATTTTGTGATGCAGATCCAAGTGTTGTTGACAGAACAAGGCTTGATGTTCACAGTTTTGTTGATATAATTAAACAGAAATGTCCTGTTTAAGATATTTCTGTTCCAGACTTTTAGTGCATGTTGTAAGAGAGGGATATGATATGATTGATATTTATTTTGAAAATGTCAAAGAAAATTATAAATGAAAAGAATGTTCGGACAAACAGAAAATCAGTAAAACTAGAGAGAGAAGGAGCGAGTGTGTGAGGAAGTTTGAGAGCAGTCTTGTACAGATTCTCCAGCACAGATGATAAGGACAGCTAAAGCAAAAAGAAAAAGGCATGCTGCCTCTTCTTGAGTTTTTTGGCATGTGAGGTTCTCGTGAGACGTGTGGCCCACATCATTGGTCCATAAGATCTGCCTTGAAAATGCTCCTCAGCCATCATGCTGCTAAGATGCATGTGCTGTAAAATTAATCAACAGATTCTCTTATGTTTGGTTTGTTTTAATTAAAGTTAACATTTTAGCCTTTTTCATGACTTAAACATAGTGCATACACTAGCATGTGTCTTCTTAGCATGAAAACTATAGATAAATGGGGGGAAAAGTTCATATTAAGCTTAGATGATGGATGTTTGAAACAAAACAGTGTGCTGTGTATGGATGGGTGTGTGACGGCCTTAAAAATACAGAAACACTTTAACTTTGCCAGTTTAAAGGTATGAAAAGTGTTTGGATTTCAAACACAGTAATCATTTGTATATATATAAACATTGCACAATAATTACGGAAATTAGCACTTGGTAGATTATTTCTTTGCTATAACAACACTTCTGTGCAATAAAACTAATACTGTTGGAAGGCCAAGAGACACGGCTTGATAAGCCTTTGTCTGTCTGATATCTTTTTTACAGACAGACAGACAGAAAATTCAACAGACAGCCAGACAGACAGTAGGACAACCAAACAAAGACAAAACAATGATCTTCCTCCGCAAAAGAATTCTCATATTTTAATGGCTTATTTTTAGAAAGATTTGGAAAATGCTTGAAAAGGCAAAATAAAAAAGAATTCTAAATTCTAGAGAGAAAAGAAATATGTGAAGTTTCTGTCTTTCATTTTAAATTCTTAATGAAAACAAAAATGTTTTTAAAATAAAGATTTAACAGCTTTTATTGACGTTTTTGTCCCTTTTTGTCCTAACTCTTGTGCTTTTTTATTTTTGTCCAAAGCAGTCAATGTTCTATAATGTTCTACATCAATAAAATTGAACTGTGCACGCTGTTGATGCAAATTTTTTAAACTAAAAATCTCACAACAGCTTAAAAGTCATTATTGGCATGTTGTTTGCAGGTAAATAATGAAGTCAGGATCCTGCTGGATTGATTATTTTAAGCCTTTCAGTTATCAATTAAAATTCAGTTTGTCTTTGCTATCTTCTGTTTTCTGTCTGTTTTCCCAGACTTCCTCCATTTTTACGACTGTGACTGTTTTATATCTTTGATAAAATGTGTTTTTGTTTCTTCGATAGAAAAGTGATTTAGAGTTACAGAGATTATGTGGAGAGCTCCTATGTATCTTTTTATTTCTTTGATTGTTGAAGTAAAACATTTATTTCCAGCTCCCTGTGATGCAGTACACATAATAATTATTCATTCATCTCTGCATCTCCTGCTCCCATTAATCAACTTGAAAAGCTTTTACCTGCAGACACCAATATGACGCTGATTAGATTGTACATCCTGATACATAAACAGCTATTGTGTTATCTTGAATAAACATAATTGAAGAATAAAGCTGACTTTCTGTCAGATGTCTGCTCAGGTCTTTGTAAGCCTGTGCAGAAAAAAAGCGTTACATACTGAGAGCACATGTGACAGCAGAGTGTGGATCTAAGCAGAGCTCATTCTGAGCAGAGGAAAATCATGTTTTCATCAAAATAAGAAATCATGTCAAGTTAAATTTTAAACTGACGATAAGTCGTCTCTGTTAGTCTAAATGGCCCTGCCCTCCTTATTTCAGCCCCTCACAGTCTGTTCAGAGGACTGGGCACATTTCACGCTGTGAGGAAACTCTGTGTTCTCATTTCACAGTCTGTCATATCAATGTGATACACACCTCGCCTTTGCACACACACACACACACACTACACAAAGACACACACACAGCCAAAGTAGTTTAGATAAGTGGCTCAGAGAATTACCATACTTGTTATTTCAAAATGAAGTCATAAGTGGGGAACACATCTGTTCGTTTCCATTGTAAAAAAAACAGATGGAAATACTCACAGTACTACTTATTTTATATAGTAGATAGATTGTATGTATTGTATTTCATTTTCATTTTATTTTATTTTGTTCTTTGTTACATCCTTTTATTTAATATTATTCTGTTTAATTTTATATTATTTGTATCGACTCAGATTGTACCTTTTTCTGTCTTTTCAACCGCAATGTTAGTCCAGTCCAGTCCAATATATGAACATAGCACATTTAAAAGAAATAATTCAAGTTTACAAAAGTCCTGCACTGTGAGTACCAGGTACAAACGAGCTAAATTAAAATTAATTTAACCCCACTGTCATCAACCGTGATGTAAAACTGGATCGTGATGTGAAATTGAATCAGCCGAGAAAAATGAGTGAATTTTAAATAAATTGAAATTAAGAAAAAATGAGGCCCATCCAAATATTTTCAGGCCCACCCATTAAAAACATTCTGTATTCACCACTTTTTAGTTTTATTTTTAATGAATTTAGTTTTTTTATGCATTCATTTTTGGAGCAGAGTTATCAGTCTGTTTATTCTGTTATAGCTCCCTTTAAAGTATTATTATTATTATTATTATTATCATTATTATTATTAATATTATCAGGCATAGGATGTTAATTTTTTACCCTTCTTGTTGATGAGGAAAACTTAACAGTGATTTACTGAGCTTGATCTTATATTTCATATACAGTATGTCTTATAGTAAAATAGATTTGTAACATTTGTATTTTTGCTTTTACTGAGTAACAGTAGAAGTAAAGTTCTCAGTGTCCCTCAGCAGACAGACTAACAGGATGTTTTCTCTGCACCATTTTGAGTAAACAATATTATATTCTGCATATATTCATGACTTAATGTTGCTGCTCAGTAAATAGCTCTTTAATAATTCATGAGGTACACGCAGACTGACAAAATAAATCTTAATATATAAATTCACAGGGCCCTCAGAGTGAAGAGTCCACAGTGTGCTGAGTGTTTTGATGGTGTTGCTGCGTCACAGACATGAATGAGGTCACATCAGGCTTTTTGTTTCAACACAGCAGGAGAAAAGAAAACAGAGTTGAATCTGTTATTCTCTACGACAGCAGCTGCTTTGTGTCAGCTTAAGTGTTTACCAAATAATGTTCTGTGTGCCAACACATGAATAGTAATGTCTGAGTAAATGTTTGCCGTATGGTGGCAGATTTACGGCTTCAGGAGTGGACTCATTCATGTGTTTGTTCAGGATGGACGGCGTGAAGTCGAGTTATTGACAGAAAGATCTGAATCAGACTGGACAGTTTTGCTCTCAGTGGATACACACGACTGTTTGTGTGACAGATTCATGATGCAACAGGAGGTCACATTAAAGCAACGTTCAAGACAGACATTCACGTGTCAGCTAGGGTTGGGGAACACATGACGATTTAACAATATGTTTGAGAACAAAGGTTAAAGGCCAAGGTCACGCTCTGCTTGTGAACCCAATCCTTGCAACCCATGCTTTCAAAGTCATCGGTCGAAGTCAAGGTCATACGTTCATTGTTCTTTGCTTGTGAACCCAGTTCTGTAAATGCACATCACAAAAATGCTACAAAGGATTTTCTTCAAACTTTGCACACATGTTCAGATGGCACATTATGGTTTCAGGCTTTCTGTATGTACCTAGATAAAAAAATTCCACTCAGGTCCTATCATCATGCAGAAGATATCTAAACAGCTATGTAAGGAGTTTATTTTTGACTGATGCACCTGGATCCAAGAATGATCTGAAGACACTTTGGAGGCCAAAGCTCAAGGTCAAATAAACACTTAGTCAGCCTTGTTTGTACATGGAATATTTTCTGATACACCAGATGGACAGTTAAAACTATTTCACCTGTTCATCTGGGCAACAGCCCATAAAGAGTGTTTGGGAGTGGGCAGAACCTTTAAAAAGAAGGTGACTGGGTGATTGTTCCATCAGTCACATTTGGGCCAATCGGAAAAGGTAGTAGGTGGGCACTGCTGCAGCAGTTTAAAAAACAAATTGTTTGCCATTTGTTTGGATGAACTCTCTCCAAAATATGTTGGAAGTAGAGCAAAAGTGTCCTTTCTATCGAGAAAATTATTTCAGTGTTGTTTGTTTTTCATTAAGTAAATAAATGTGGTTCAGACCTGATGCTACTGCGTTAAAGAAAATGTGAGCCAAAAGATACTGACTGGGCCAAGCACCATCACTGTACATTTAAGCTTGGCAAGATGCATCCTACCTATTACAGACATTGAATCATATGGATCCAACTGCACTGCAAGGTTGAACAAACTCATCCAAACTGCCATTTCTGACTCAGAAATAAACTGATTATATTTTGGAGATCTGATGTCAAACACAATGATTCCTATGTCTGCTCACTGCCCATCACAGCACTGTTGGAAACACAAAGTCACAAGAATACTCAGAGGTGTTTTCATTATCCAATAAACTGATATCAGTTTTGACCAGTGGTGATTGCTCTGAGACTGCAAGGGAAGCTCAGCTTCCCCTAAAATGTCCCCCAAAGAAGTGGTGATATGTACTGCTGTGTGTATATTTCATTGACTAAATATGCGCTAGAATACCTTCATCTTTTGTTCTGAATCAGCTACGTATCACAGGTAACTGGCACGACTTCCTTCTCATTCATCCCCGCAGCGTCTCAGCGCTTTAACACAGTCGGACGCTGAGCGTCTTCTGACTTCGATGGGGAAGCGTAGAGTGGGTTGTTCCACTGTGGAAACTGGATGGTCATTGGATAACCGCTGGGCTTTGTCCCGCCCATCGGACGCTCAGTGTCTCTGGGGGTCTATGAGGCAGTGGGCTGGCCTGGACGCTCGGCTTCTGCATGATGATTGGATGATCTGTCTGAGGCCGAATCCCTTTTTGATTGACAGTGAATTGAGCCAATCAGTGATCTTGAAGCATAACCCTCCGGAGCATCTTCTAAGTTTTACATTCAGTTGTTCTGGAGAGGAGCTTCTCCTGTTTAAAGCGGCTCAAGTCTTACACCCGCAACACACTGGACCAAGGCCGTTTAAGCAGTCTAGCTCTGCTGGCCATTGAGAGAACACTGGTAAATTTCCTGGAAAAGACACCTAGTTGGTACCAAAGGGGCACAGATCATTTTCTTGAAAAGGAACGGAGGGTAGAATTTACATTTAAATAAATGAACTAATTTATGATGTAGGCTGTAAAAAAATGAGCTTCCCCTCCTTGGCTGACCAGCAGCCTCCACTGGTTTTGACTCAGAGTAAAAATGGTTACTTTTTAGAGATAAAAGATCAAACAGAGCCCCATATTGTGGGGCTCTGTTACTTTTGTATACATTTTTAACAAGAATGCTTTGAGTGATTTTCTACAAACCACACAAATACCCACCCTGTGAAGGGGATGGACTGAGCTGATAAGCTTCAGGCAGTAATAGGTCAAAAGATCATGGAGCGTCATGGTCACTCATTGTATCTTAAGAATGCTCTATAAAAGGATTTTCAGCAATTCTAACACCAATGTCCACTTTGTTTTGAGAAACAATCAGGTTCTGTAAGAATAGAGCTGAAAGGTCAAGTTTCTACTTTGTTGAAACTTTGTTGTGAATAGAATTCAGTAAATGCACCATGACATGAAGGTTTAAAGGGATTTTCCTTAAACACACAAATGTTATAAGTGACAATCATATTAGGTCAAAAGGTCAAAAAGTCAAGGTCACAGATCCTCTTGGGTTTATTTTTTAAGACTAGTTTAAGTCCTTCTGATCCTCACAACTCCAGCTGTAACACTCACTTTATTTATATCTTTGAAACTGTTCAGTGAATCTTTATGAGAGCAACTGTGGGGCGAGCTCTCTTTTTTAATGTTTTATTTGTGGATCCAGAGTGAGAAATCTTCCATGTTTAACCTTTTTTTGAAAATATCAGCATTTATGCTATAATACTTCCAGTTTGACCTCGAGAGAAAGCAACAACCTACTGTCCATCTACTGACTGATCAAATATGAAAGAGTCTGAAAAAGTCTCTCTACCATATACAGTATATGACTACTCATTGTTCATTGCACACATCATCTGCACGTGTATAGGCACCTGTGCACCTTCTTTTTCTTGTTTTTTTAACCTTGTACATTGTACATCTTGTATATACCCCATAGTACACTGTACGTATTCTATTTAATTTCTATTCTATTCTTCCCCTAACCTAATTTTTTTAAGGTTAATTTTAATTGTCAGTTCCTGTCTCAGGATTTCTGCCACTTGTCTTGTTCATGATACAGGATTTACACTGTGTGTATCTACTCTGTACCTGGAGAGTGAACCGGCACCAATATTCCTTGTATGTCTAACATATCTGGACAATTAAGTTGATTCTGATTCTGAATAGGCTCAATGCCTTATTTTCTTGTTTTCTTGGTGATTGTTCAGCCAAAGGTCAACATAAGACAAGAGTTCTCAATCATTTCCTAAAAGCATAAAAAATAAAGGTAAGAAATGTTATGCGTCCCTTATAACATTTGAGACAAAAGCTTTCTTGCTGTGAGTTTCTTTGACACTTAAATTTTATAGCCTAGGCTTTGCAGATACATTTAAGATGTGAAATGGCATTTTCCATCATTGATCTATACATTCTAAATTTGGTTTCATTTTAATTGCATTAATTTGACATCAATATAGCCTGAATATTCTGACAGCCTAGATTCTCTTTTTAAAAAAGGATGTCTTTAACTGGACTCTGATTAAAAAATTGAGGTTTACTTGCATTATTACAATACAAATCAAGGCAGCCTGCAAGTAGCAGAAGATAACCTGGAGCTAGAAGGGTTAACACACAGGAGCAGTGGTGTCTCCTCTGACTCATGGATGAAGTAGAGGCCAAAGGCCAAAGCTTATCGGCCATCGTGACACTTTCCTATCTATTTGACTCAACAAGTAACTTACACAGCAAGTTCAAATATCCTGGGGTCTCATGCTCAAACCATGCATATAAACCTGACATGTCCGAATTCTTTCAAGAAAATTCTTTCAAACTTTGCACCAATGTCTCCTCTGAATTGACAATAAACTGATTAACTCTGTACCATAAAAGGCCACAGCCTAAGTGATCCACCACTCCACTTTCTCTTTCTGGCAATGCAGACCATGTGGAAGCAACAAACCAGCATGCAGTTCTTCTGTTTCATAATCGATATTGTACATCCTATCATATTTCTATATTGTCCATCTACCTATCTATCTTTAATTTGAAAAAGGGAGAAAAAATGTCCTCACTTTAAATCCATGTGGGACTGAAATATAAGTAGCTGCTTCATGTTTGTATTTTCTTTTGTGTGAGGGGAGGGGGCTCTCAACCCGGTCAGTTATCAGTCTGTGAATTTCAACACACTCATAGCTTGAGACCCACACAGAATAGATATGAAAAATTTCCACAGGTGCTCCACTTAAAATATCAGGGTCTGAAACACAGTAACTAATTACCTCCACCAAGGAGGTAATGTTTTCACCAGGGTATGTCTGTTTGTCTGTCTGTTAGCAAGGTTACCCAACAACTACTGGATGGATTTATATCAAAATTTTACCAGAAGTGTGGTTTGGTCCAAGGAAGAAGCCATAATATTTTGGTGATGAGTTTAGTGGTGCAAAAAAATTCTTCATATTTTCAGAAAATCCCATAACTTAACACTGGGCTATAATTTTAAAAAGCATATCTTTGATGTGACTTGATAGATTAGCTTTAACATTTACAGGAAAATATATATTAGGTAACTCTATAATCACAAGAAATTTTATCTGGATCTGATCCAGATTCATGTCTCAAAAAAAAACATTGAATTTTGTAATGGCAAATCCCATTCACTCCTTGGCTGCTGTGAGGGTTTTGCTCCCTTTACGATCCAGTAAAGGGCCACTGTGGCTGCAGGTTTTCATACCAACCAAGCAAGAACACACCTGAGGCAAATTATTCAATCAACTGGATTAACTTTACACAGCTGATTTGTTGGATCAGGTGTGTTCTTGCTTGGTTTGAATGAAAACCTGCAGCCACAGTGGCCCTTTACTGGATCAGTTTGACACCCCTGCTTTACGTCATTATGGGAATTGTAGTTGATTTAAAAACTGACAACAATTTTTTCAAGCCTATGTCACTACATTTCCCAGCTTCCCTTGTAATGTCAGCGGAGGAGTCCTCAACATGGACCGACAGGAGTGGAGACTCGGCCATCCAATCTGAGCACATGGTGATCCAGAATCATATCTTTTACAGGGCTGTGAAAAAGCCACCGCCATAAGTGAGCTGCTTGGCAGAGGTCTGTGCTCTCTGAGTGCTTTTCTAGTTTAGACTACAATGTTTTTTACCTGGACAAACTGCTTTTTCTGTTCAAAGCATCAAAGTGTGACTGCGTTATCCTCAGACCTTAATCCGAATCCAGACTGGAATCATTTTAAACTTTAACAGTTTCCAAAGTGGACTCAGTTTTATAGTCATTAATGATCAAGTACTTCCTGTTTTGCCTGTTCATTGGAATATATATATTGGAAATCATATTGTTGCATTTGTTTTGTATTATTCTGTCTGTAATTGTTGAGTTTGTTAGCTGTTCCTTTTGTTGCATCAATTCTTATGTTTACATGTTTAAAGGCCAATAAGAGACTGCATTGCAAATAACCTGAGGCTATAATGCTGTAGTGTTCGGCAATGTCCTCTTCTTCATGAAGTCCCTGCCGTTAATAAGTTAAAAAATATACTATGATGGTGGAGAGTGACACGAGGCAGAACTTTGGAGTTGATCCTATCATATACATGACCCCTTTCTCGATACATTTCTGCACACCATTGTTGACATTAATAATGGGTCCCTCACTGACTTCCTGAATCTTATATCCTCTGTTCTTCAGGATTATAGGTATTCGTTTATTGCCTTTATTTCTCAGTATTTCCTAAATATCCCCAAGAGAACTTGTGTATTCTATCTATCTATCTATCTATCTATCTATCTATCTATCTATCTATCTATCTATCTATCTATCTATCTATCTATCTATCTGCTTTTCTTCTCGTTTTGTTTAATTATAGTCCTTTTTTGGCCTCAGCAGAATGAGCCTTAAATTGAGCTATAAAGGAGAGCAGTCAATGGGGGTAATCAATAAAACAGAAGCAGCAGAATCCCTAACACAGAGAGTAAACTCCTGACAGTCCCACAGAAACTAGCCCAATTTTCAAATCAGTCTAAAAAAAAGAGGGAGAGGGAGAGGCACCCCGCTGAGCTGTTTGGGCTGTGCTCATGTCATGAAGAAGTAACGAGGAGAAGATGTAAAGATCTGCACTCATCAAAGACCTTGGCAAACTTGAGAAGGGCACTGCACTGCTCCCCCAAAATAAAAGATACTTTAATGCAAAAATGAAAGCTGCATGGCTCTTCTCCTGTATATCTAACATGGATCTAATCATCCTGTCAGAGAGGGGGGCTTCCACAGAGATTCATCACCTCACTCCCCTGAGCTCTAAACATCTTTCATCTCATTATTTTGGTTTTACTCCCAAAAATGTTTATTTGGCTCACTCTCATCCCCCTAATCAGCACATTTTTATCTATAAAACCATAATAAAGCAACAGGTTATACAGTAGAAGACACCTGAAGCTGAACAGCAGACTGTTTTCTACTGTAGAGAAGCAGATGAAGATCACACAGGGGCAAATGCTGTGTTCATATTAGTGATGTAACGGTATGAAAATTTCATATCACGGTTATTGTGACCAAAATTATCACGGTTATCATTATTATCGCGGTATTGTTGTAGTGTGCTCAAAATGTTCAAAAAGTACTTTAACACAGTCTTGAAATCATGTAACCCCTTTAATAATATAATTTTAACATTTCTTTTATCTTTTTAGCCAATAATTGTGCCAGGAAATGTCCTATAAGTAAATGTGTTTAAACTTTTTTCATTAGAAAATAAAAGTAAACAATTCTTGCAAGTATTTGCCATTATAATGTTATAAATGCTTAAACTGTGTGTAATAACAAGAATAGAAAAAAACGAATTTGTACTTTAAACTTTGCGACACACGGCTGCTTCATTGAGGGGCAGATGCACATAGTTTCGCCTTTCCAGGCAAAGAGCAGCATCACCGTGAGTTATTGACACAGTGTGATGATCAAACACGGTATAACGGTAATTTTAAAAGGACACGGTAATTATTATCGTGGGAAGTTTTACCTCGGTTTACCATTTTACCGGTAACCGTTACATCCCTAGTTCATATTAATGCTGCATTCACCAGGTGACCAGGAACAAGACTCCTTTTACACCCCTTTGAGTAATTGGTTGAGAGCATTCAGCACCATTCTTCCTTCAGATATGATTATGATTATTATCAGTTTATTAATTGTAACTAGTGTTGTGATTTGTATCGTTATTTTGATCATTATATATGTAAAAAACATTATTTTTTATCATTATCACAAGTAGGGTGGCACAGTGGCCCAGCAGGTAGTGCATGTGACTCGCAGCAAGATGGTCCCCAGTTTGATCCCTGGGCTAGGCAGGGCCTTTCTGTGTGGAGTTTGCATGTTCTCCCTGTGCACGCATGGCTCTATGCATTCTCTCCAGGCACTCCGGCTTCCTCCCACAGACAAAAACATTCTCATTAGGTGAACTGGTGACTCATAAAGGTATGAGTGTGAGTGTGATTGGTTACCCTTCCATTTAAATGTTAGGGTGGCACAGTGGTGCAGCAGTAAGTGCACGTGTCTGTCAGCAACAATGGTCACTGGTTTGATCATTGGGTCATGCAGGGCCTTTCTGTGTGAAGTTTGCATGTGCTTCCCATGCATGAGTGGGTTTTCTCCTCCCACAGACCAATAACGTGCTCATTAGGTAAATTGGTGACTCTAAATTGAGTGTGATTGGTTGTCTGTCTCTCACAATCGACTGGCGACCGGTTCAGGGTGTATCCCGCTTCTTGCCTAATGACAGCTGGGATAGGCTCCAGCCCCCCCACAACCCTGAAAGGGATAAGCGGTATAGAAAACGAATGAATGAATGAATGATCACTATAATAGTACTGCTATTAGTATTTTTACAGTTATTATAATTATTATTAGTAGTAGTATTATGTTATTATTGCTAAAAATTTCAAGCACAAGCAAAGTCTGTATGTGCCTTTTTAGAGCACTGGTCATAAAAATGAGAACACATGACACAAGATCCAGAACTGTAATGCAATTGCAGACCTAGGTTTCTTCTAGTTATTCCTGAGAAGCAGGAACCACTAGAATTGAGAACAATTTATAGGGATGAGGAAAATATAGTACAAATAAGAAGGTTACCAGCTAAAATAAATAAACTCTCAAAGAACTGAGCAGATTCTTTGCCATGTAACAAACAACTGGAGAGACACAAATGCTCACAATCTGTGATGGGAAGAGAATGAGGCAGCACTGAGCGCTGCAGCACAAACGTATTAATAAGCTCAGCACACCTGAGCCAAATCAGGCCAATCAGTCACACACACACACACACGCACACAAACACACACTCACACACACCTGGAACAGCACTTAGATGGTTTCCCTCCCCTCAGTGAGTAACAGTGTGATCTCACTTATAGTACATAAATCTGTCAAAACTCCAAAACTGTTAAAGGCCCCACAAAGTAAGACTTAAGAAAATTGAGGGTCCAGATAAATTTGTTCCAGAGCAAACAGCTCTGGTATGTCTGTGATATATCAGTGTTGTAACCATAAGTCGTAGCTCCACTGTGCTATGAGAGAGTGAGTCTGCATCAGAGGCCACAGCTCGGTGCTCTTCTTTTTTTCACTTCATCTTTACACCTTTAACTTCTTTCAGAATTCATTTTCATACTCTACATTTACTGCCTCACCATCCTGTGCCTCTCCTGAAAGGTAAACTATTAACATCATAAACTGAGGGATTGTCATTGCTGAATCCTCAGGTTATTATTAAACTAAGTAAAACAGAAATCATCCCTCCATGTTCACGGTCTAATCAGTGCAGTCCGGACCCCTCCACAGTCTCAGCCTGCAGCTCCTCCTGAGGGATCCTGAGGCGCTCCAGGTCAGCTGGAGTACACTCTGCTGCCTGCAGCATGTTCAGCATCTTCTACCAATCACATGGAGACATCATGGGTAACAACTTCATCAGATAAACAAACTGTCTGGTGTAAGACACATTACTAAATCTGAAATTCTCCAAACAGTGAAATAGAAAAATATAATACGCTGTGCGGCTTGTTTTTGTGTTAGACGCTACGACCCTCCAGCCTTCTCCTTAAAGCTCAGATCTGACTTGACAGCACAAGTTCAACCTGTAAGGAATATCTGGGATCGTGTTTACAAAACTTATTCACATCTTATGAGCTCTCAGCAGCTTTTTAACTCTGTTTCATTAAATCTTGGATAGAAGGTAACTTTTACACTTGTACAGGTCAACAAGGACAAACTTAGGCATCTGTCATCAGTGCTGGATCAAAGAGAATGAAACTCTTAGGGCCCTAATCCATCAGTCATCAATCAAGCCTTATTTGTAATGCACACATTCATAACAGATGTTAACTCAAGGCACTCACCAATAGAGCAGTTTGAAGTCATATTTCTCATTTTACAGATAAACAGATACACAGGCAGAGACAGAGACTAAAATTAAGAATTTATTATTACAAACACATGGATGCCAAGATCATAAATCTGTCCTCATCATAAATGTCTCTCCTGAATATAGATTTATTTGAAGTTCACACCTTGAGATGTAGCATCTCACTTTCAAGAGGTTCCTCATGTCGAATTAGTAATAAAGGTTTTTATTACCTCAGCCCGGGAGGTTATGATTTCGCCAGTCTGTCCGTTTGTTTGTCTGTTACAGAAGAATGACTGGATGGATTTAGGTGAAAATTGTATCAAAAGAGTAGTTTGGTCCAATGATTAAATTGAATAAATTGACTAAAATGAATACTTTTTGCTTTTGATATAGATAAGGGTTTGATTAAAAAAATACCAAAACTTTAAAAAACCCATAGGTTAACATTAGGCAGAATTTTAAAAAATCACATTTCTGCCTTTTTTCTCTCTCTGTCTTCAGCCCTCTGTGCCAGTTTGCACCTGCCTTATAAACGTGTTAAATATAGACGCAAAAAACACTGTCCACAGTCATTACAGGTTTGATAAATCACATTGCAGGTGCTAAATGATCACATTAGGTTAGTAGATCAGCTTTGCGTGTGCTATCAAGTGTGTAAATGTGTTTTCACACGTAAACCTTTAGTAGATCAGGCCCTTGGTGTGTGCCGTGCTGCTTAAATGATGTGTCCTCTGGTTTCAGTCCTCTGCTTTATTCCCTGGACTTTCAGTTTGAAAGGAAGAAGACAGAAAAAAGTCTCAAGTGAAAGACACATGGACACAGTTTAAAAGACTGAGAGTCCACCTTAATCTGGTAATATTTCAACTGTGTGACAGGGAAAGGATGAGAAAGTGCTCTCTTTTATGGCACACTTTGTGTCATTATGATTAAATACAGCTCTTCAACACTGACTCTTACTTGGGGGACTGGTTGCTTGAGAAAGTATCTCAGCTGCTGTGTGCGGAGTAAAGACATAGACAGGTGTCCTCTGAGCTCCTGTACACTTTATATAGATGGGAGAGATGTCTCCGTACAACAAGCTCAGAAAATATTTGAACATCCACACAAATGATCTGAATTCTTCCTTCTCGAGCTCTCATCACATGCACTCGTCCATGTTTCTGCTCATGCGTGAACAAGCGTGCCATGGGGAAGCACACCTCCTCAGAGCATGCCAGGGCCAGGGAAGAGAACCACCCGTAAGCACGACACAGGGCACGCATGCCACATGAGCGAGCCATACATAAGCAGAAACACCTCAGCTTAACACAGAATGAAGAGTATGACTGTACTCCTCCATCAAACCAGGCCAAGGGACAAAAAAGGTTTGATCACAACATTTACTACCAAGTTGCTAGCATGTAAACATAACAGATTTTGAAGACACGTTTGTGCCTTTTTGCTTTTGTTGACAGAAGAGAGCAAGAATTCTTATTAGGGGGGGATGAAGGGTAATGTTTCCAGGATCTGGAGTTAGAGATATCGATTGTTCTAAATTTAGACCAATTATTATCAACCAAAATCCTTTTTATTAAAGCAGAAAAACAATATTTTTGTCATCTGTTTGAAAACCCTGCCCTTCTAAAATGTTACGGTTCTTACTGTCACAATATTAATGCTGTAGGTGGGACAATTCAAATGTAACTTATAGTACAGTAATGTGTGTCATGTTCAGCTATTCTGACTGACCTGCAGCAAACATCACTTTGTAAAACATGAAAGGCCCGGATTGCACTGATTCGTAAATTCTTTAAAACTTTACAAGTGAATTCTACATTACTATGAGATACTTCTCATTTATGTGTAAGCTGAACACCGCCTGATCCAATGATTCGTCCTCCACAAACTCAGGACATAGACGGCAGCTCTGTGTCTGCAGAGAGAGAAGAAGACTGAAAAATGTTGGGGAAATGTACAGAGAGACATGTTTTTTTGTGAAAGATCTGCAATAATAAAAGGAGTGTAAATAATTTCTTATTTCTGAAGCAGGCTTTTGCAAAGTGATTTTACAGTTATTGGCACAGAATAATAAAATGAGCATTAACAGTTTAAAAAATAAAATGACCTGGGAATTCAAACAAAAGGGCAAAAAGAAATGCAAACACAGTGAACCAACAAGGACAGGTCTGACTGTCAGAAGTTTGATGTATTTAAGTTCAGGCCACTGAAGTACTTTTCTTCAGAAAGGTATTTGTGTTCTGATACTCAAGTTTGGAATTGAACAGCTAAAGCCCAAGTCACACATTCCCGTTTCTCATGGCAATTGTGCACAATTGTCATAATCCTGATAAAACGTGCTTTGGTCGTGGTGCATGCGCTACTTGGTCTGGATCAGCCTTGTATAGTCTTGGATGGACGGCGGGGAACGTGGAAGGGTCCCGACAGTTTTGAATTGTTCAAAACTGTCGTGGCGAATCGCGGTATAGCGGGGTGGAAGCCTAATGCAGTCCTAACGTGAACGGTATTAGCGTGGCATGTACGGAGCTCAGTCGGGCTGATCGTGGCTCAATCCTGAAAGCTTTATGAGGACAACTGACAAGGATGTATCTGTTTGTGCCCCGACTGTGTCCCGTTCAAGACGGGGCAAGCGACGGGGCTCAGTCGGGGCTGGCGCTGTGTCAGCGGGATGGAAATTCAAGGAATCCTCATCATATCACTGTATTAACCTAACTGGAGCAGGACGAATGCCCTACTAGAAGCGCTACTGACGGTGTATTTATGAGGTGTGTCCAGGGGTGAGACAGTCATTTCATCCTGTATCATAGTGATCACACCAGCCTCCTCAATCGTGTACAGTCGTGCACAATCGCCATGAGAAACGGGAATGTGTGACTTAGGCATTAGCAGTAATATTAACGTTACAAGCAGGGTATGCAGACGCCCCCTTATTTGCTTGAAACATATTTAAAGCTTGGGTATGTAACTTGGGTGACAGCAGAAGCATTTTTACTGCCCCCTCCCTTCAATTGTGCTCCCAGCAGTGCCCCTACCCTTATGCACGACCAAGCCAATGTAATGTATTTGTAGCCACATGTCAGCCAATACTCAAATAAAATCCAATGGGATTGGTTATTAATATCAACAGAATTTTAATATCTGCTGATACCAATATTAAGCTTTCTACGCTGATTCTGTCGACAATAAAATTGTGGTGCTAATATTGTAAAACCCTAATCTTCAGACCTGATAAAAAAAATGATGAATTATTACATTATTTTCAGGATTTTCAATGAAAAAAACAGCAAACTTGTGTAATCACAAGTTTTAGGATTAAAGGATTAAATGTATGAAACTGATAAGAAGAAAGTTAATTTCAGAAATAAATCTAAAACAATCTTGTGTAATTAGGATATTTCTCTAAATCTTTTAAAAGTAAACTTTTTTCTCCTCTAGGTGTAATAGGGTCCTGAATTTCAACAGAGCCAGAGGGTCAAATCCCTGAACATTAAAGTCTCCTTCACAGAGTTCAACAGAAAACATGCAAGAGCAAAACTGTCAGCTCACTTTGACATTATATTTATACAGTTTGTAACTCGGAATATTACATCAGCTCACACCAGAACACACTGACGTTAAAAAGCCCCACAGCCTGACAGGACTGAGCTGAATGACTGAGGAGCTACAGAGGAAAACAAACTCTGCAATCCACTGCAAGCAACATACCAAGGAAGAAACTCAAGAATCCTGGGAGTCCATGAATTCTCACGTTTCTGTATTAATAATTCATAACAATACAATAAAATCTCAGGCAAAGCTAGATTTGAATTAGACAGTGAATGGAGACGTGTGGGCTGTAGGCTGTGCAGAGATTTCATCAGATTTTAGTGAACTCCACGTGAACTTTGCCCACAGCCAAAAACTGATACATTTAATAATTGAATAAAAAGTAATGATTATTCCCTCACTGAAAGCACACAGCAATTTGCACTTTAATTTTTAAGTGTCTCCATACGCACAGAATGCACAGAGGTACTTATCGTAGCATAAAAAATCTGATTATTAAAAACTATGTGAATATCAAGGAGACTGACTTCAGAATCCTTGAATTCACTACATTTCTCCTATAACCATTAAACACGTCTTTTGCTGTGAGGTTTGTTCTCTGTCAGAATGTGAATTGTCTTAAAATAAGCTGCCTCTGAGCTTCTGTTGAAATTCTAAGTGTTGAGACCTTTAAAAATTCAAAATAATTGATTAAATGTGTTTTTCTCCCAGCAGAAAGTTCTACTCGCTCATCTGAAAAGAAATTGTTTCAAACAAAAACAGATTTTTGTGGTCTTGTTTCAGATGTGAAATTTCTGAAGCGATAGGACATTGACACGCACTCCAACATCTACAGCCTCAGCTCATTTACCATGAAGCCCTTTACTGAGTCTTTAAACACATGAAATTATTAAAAAATACAACAAAGAGAAAAACCACAGCTAAACAAACCTGAACAATGACAGAGCAATATAAACAAGTATATACAACAATATCAAAATGGGTAAAACAGGAAGCACTTGATAATTAATGACTACAAACCTGAGTCCTATTTTAAAAAAAAAGCTTAAGTTTGAGTTTAAAAGGACTCCAGTCTGGATCCAGTTTAAGTTCTGAAGGTGAAGTGATCCCCATGTCCAGGTGAGGATCTAGGATTAGAAACATCACAGTCTATATCTACTCTAAGTGTTGTTGACCCTGATATTTTAATTGGAACCACATGGCCAGTGAGAAAAGATTCTGTTTTTACTCTGTGTGGGTCATGAGCTATGACCGAGGTTTGTTGGATTTCACATACCAATAACTGACCGAGTAGAGAGCCTCCTCCCCTCAGCCAAAGGACAATACAGTACAAACATGAAGCAGCTTCTAACTTGAATGCCAAACCAAAGGGGATATAAAGGTGCTATGAGGAAAATCTATTTCCGGCAACATAAAGACTCTGCTACCCGTGGGCACGCGCGGCAGCTGTCGTAAAGACATGACCCAAGCCAAAGCATGCGTTTGTTGTAATGCTAATGAAGCTATAGCGTAAGTTCAGTCAGGAAGACTGTCTGGGTGTTCCTGTCATCCATTCACTCTCTCATCAGCTGTCTGGGAGGGAGGCATGCCAGTTCTTTCTATCCAATCACAACTTCCCTGCTTCATTGGTTAGCCAATCATCACTTAGCTGTCAAACTTTAAATTCTGCCTCGTCTACTGTCACTCGTCTTTCAGGCTCTCTGCGCGTCCCCCCTCCTCCCCATGCACCTCCAGGTGCGTCCCTCCTCCTTCCGATGCACTTCCAGGATCTTCCTCCCGGGTCAGCTTCTCAGCTCCAGTCTTCATCGGCTCTCCAAGTTCCATTCTCTCAAGACTTTAGTACCACCACCAGTGTCTAGACTCCATCGGGGATATTCATAATTTTTTCACGAGTTCTGCTCCCCTGTACTTTTATCATTCACATGCTTGATGGGGTCTAACAGCCAAATATGATCTGCATTATATCATTAAATCTGTTCATAATCCTTTTTGGTGTAAGTTTCTCCTGATTGAAATAAAAATGCAGCTCAGACCTTCCTCAGAACGCTGCATTGCTTTACAACTTCTTTTTTCAACAACTTACAGGATGCAAAGCGACAAGGTAATGTATCTCTTTCTAGTTATGTAGTTTTTGATGTGTGACAACAAGCATTTTTTGGAAAACTTAGTATCGCAGTTTTGTAGCTGGCTCTATTACAGCCCAGTGCTCTAAGACGTGTCTGACTAATATAAATTCGCACTAGTTTTAATTGTCTTGTTCCCAAAGTTGAGTATCCAGGCCAATCCAGCCCTGTCCGACCTGACCGCGAAACTAAGGAATAGCATTTATAGATAACTTATTTTGATGCTATAAAACTCATCTTAAAGTGTGTATTTCGATCAGGTATATATCAAAAAGTGAGACTTTTTTGTAATTACTTAGAAACTCCTCATAGCATCTTAAAAGTAAGGACATTTTTACCCCCTTTTTAAAATGAAAAATCACACAAATAATTCAAAGGTAAATCCATATTCTGTGAAATTAATTCTCTCATTTTTTTCTGCTCTCCCTTACTGTCAAGATCCACCGTTTGAGCCTTTGTGCAATGCGGTTAAGATAAAATTGCTGAGTACAGTAGATCTTTATTTTGCCCTTCAAAATAAATGCAGGATTGTTTAGAAAAAAGGAGTAAAGAAACCTTTGCCTAAACTGTTACAAACTACATTATAACACAACAATGACCAGTTTTTGCAAGAAAATTTCATATCTTAAAGCTAACCTTTGCTGGTTTACTCTCACAGAGAAATCAGCTGAAGGTGAACTCCTGAAAAGTCTAAATTCTGTCACGTCCACAGAAGAGCTGAACATCACTTCGTCATTTTGGGCTTGCAGTTTTTGCACACTCCTGAATAAAGGAGGTCAGATAGTCTGATAAAATAAGGGCTCTGAAGCTGCCTCTTATATCCATAGTAGGGAACACACGAGACTTACTTTTGACATTTTTAAGTTTTCACCCTGATCCCCACTTTAGACCTCAAGAAGCACAGGCCTGATTATCTGGAGGTCCTAAAGATGATCTTACCTGATGATCCTGTGGTGTGAGCTGTGTCCAGAGTCATTTATCTTCTCAAAGGAGGAATTGTGGCAACCTCAATTTGAATAAACATTTAGTCAAAAGCTGTTCATCATGAGACTGACTCCACTCAAAGATCCACAACTACAAAACAGTTTTATTTCTTGTCACTGCAATCCTCCTGCAGACACAGTATGTTGGCCCAGTGCTGTGCTGATGATGGGTTCATGCTGAGTTTGAACATGTTGATATGTGTATATTATATATACAGTACATTCATAAAATATATATGTACATATATTCAGTGTTGGGAGTAACGGCATTAAAAATAACCGTGTTACAATTGCTGTCACTTTTTCTCAGTAATGGATAGGCTAATCTAATAAATTACTATTTCAAATGTTACGTCATTAGCGTTACCAACTGTGAAATGTTACTTTGCACCAGTGTCAAGCAGCTGTTATCTGGTCCACTTATTATAAGTGACTTTCGGCTTCTTTTTTTTCTAACTTGCATGTGTATGTTAGGAGTTGTGGGTTGCAGTCTTTTGGGCTTGTTCTGATAGTGTTGTTGCTCATTTGGACTTGTTGTGCCCCCAAACACAGGGGGAATCTGGTGCTACATCTACCATCAATATAAACCCAATTCAGAAGTTAGGATAATTATGTTATCCAACCCTAAAACAAATTAAAATGTTACTTTAAAAATGATGTTTCCACCTAAAATAAATACTTTGAAGCCAGAATTAAATATATTTATAATGCAGTTACTACTGTTTTTACCATAGTAAAGCTGTAAAGGATTAACATAAAACTTACAAACCTGACATATCTGTTTGGTTACAAAAATTAAGCTTAGACAGACTGCTTTGCAATTATGGAGTTACAAATAACAGTAACCTCTCCCTTCACTTCTGTATAAAGAAAAGGATGTTGCACCTCCAAACAAAATGGTGTTGGATAAGTAAATTAAGAGACAAAAAAGAATAAATGTCACTTTGAAATTGAAAAGTAACATAGATAAAAATTAAAACACGCTTCATGTAAGTGTCTCTCTTTAAAATAGTTAATTTCAATTGCAAAATCTGTCAACACGGCTAGCTGCAGCAACGGCAAATCCAGAGTGTCTGTGGAGTTAAAACTGGCATTGTCAGGACGGAAGTACAAGAAGTAAAAGGCAAGAACACACATGTGAAGTGTACATTATGTCCTAAAGCTAAGTGTTTGTCTGTTGTAGGTAAATGTAAAATCTAGGGGCCAAAAACAGAGAACTTTGATGATGATGTCAGCACTGCTGCAGCAGGCAGGTAACAAAGAGGAAGGTCACAGGCGGAGCCACACAGTTAAAGCAGAAAAATCTTTTTTCAAAAAAGTAACGGATCAGTTACTCTCCCTGGTAACTGATTACATTTATGAAGGAGTAATTCCGTTAGTAATTCAATTATGAAGTTATGAAAACTGTGAATATGAAGAGTAAGTGTTCAGCCTTGTCTATTGTAAAGTGCCTTGATATAACACTGTTAATAAATTGATTGATTAATTGATTGATTGTTCAATATTTACAACCTTGAAATTCTAATGTGCATGGAGTACACGAAGAACAGCGGAGCATGCACTACATATTTTATCTAATTGATCGGGACAAAGCCAGTAAGGCTAGCATACAGAGGCAGGAAGCAAATGTAGCCATGGTAACAAGAGTAAAGGTGAAGCATATAGTTAGACAGACATTGGAAATGAGGGACCAACTTGTTGATATGTGTTAAAAACATGATGTCTTTACAGTGTGACCTGTTAGTAGTATATTATGGACTAGTAAAGATGGAAATGACGACCGCCAGGGATGTAAAAGGAAGCTAACCTGTTGCCACATATAGCTTAGCAATTCCTTCCAAAGTTGTCCACTATGTTTGGTTGCATTGAAGTCATGTTTGATCACGAGAGATTAGAAGCAGTAAGTGTAGAGGCACTGACTGTTGGTGAATGAATCTGTGGCTTGTGGTGTGCTTTGCTTCTCTTTCAATGGCACACCACAAACTACAAGAAATTAAGAGATATATCAGTCAGTACCTGTCGTCAGGCGTGCTCTCCCACCCACTTCATGTGAGTGTTTCAGCTGACATTTATGTTTCATTGGAGCACCAAAATAATTAAGAAAAAGCAGCTGTAACTAACAACTTTTAGGCCAACAGGTCTGCAATTATTTGTGTAGGGCAGAATGGTGACACAGCAAGAAGGGTGCTGGTTCATACCCAGAATTGATCAGGGCCTTTCTTTGTGAAGTTTGCATGTTCTCCCATTACATGGGTAGGTTTTCTCTGGGCAATCTGGTTTCCTCTCACAGACCTAAAACATACTCAATAGATGGACAGATGGATGGATGATATATATATATATCTACAAACTGCAACAAATGTATGTAAAATACATTAACATTCATCTGATTAGTGCATTTGTTTCATAACTTGAAAGGATTTGATAATAACAGAAGAAATTACAAACACCATTCATTATGAATAATTCAGATGGTAATGAGAAGCACTCAGTGGCCACTCAACGAGAAAATCAGATTACACAACAAAAAGGGCCAAAAAGAGAAAACGTCCTTAAGCAAACATGATTACATCACTTTGATAGCTCTAATGTGTTTTGTTTGTCACGGCAGTGTGCAGATAAAGGAGCAGCCGAGGCTCCAGTCACAGCTGTGATAGTAGATCAGTTAGTCGGTCAAAAAAACTCATTCAGGCAGCTTTTGGAGTATGATTGTTTGAACGTCAGATATTTCATGACCCAGTTCCCATGCAGGTTTTTCTGAAGTGCCATCAAATAAAGCTGTTCCCCAGTAATCATGTGGTGTTAGCAGAAAACATCAATGATCCGCCTCGACTTGCTCCGCATCAAACACGTCATTCATATCAGCGCTCACACGGACAATGGCGGGAAATCAATTGTGTGTACGCAGATTCTTTTTAATGTGTGTACTGTTGGTGTGTGTTTTGGAGACACACCACACACAACAGCTGAAAAAAAACACCCTCTCACAGTCTGTTTCTCCAGCCTGCTTGTCGTCCTCCCTGCAGCCAGGACAGCTCATCACTTCATCACACCACCGGCTGTTTCTGCACAATAACAAGAATGCCATTAACATATATGGAAATGCAGTGTGAAAACAAGCAACCCTCTCCTCATGCCCGCTGAATGCACCCGTCTGTGCACAAGTCTGCGTGTGTGTGTGTTTGTGCATGTGTGCCCGCTGTGTGCACTCAGATTCTGTGTTCAGAGGGAATTGCTAGCTTTGATGTTCTCAGATGCAGGCAACCGCTGATACCCCTATTAGCCTGCACCGAGCTGATGCAAGCCACTCTATAGTGCAAAAAACCCCACCCACCACCACCACCACAACATACACCAAAAAATGCTTCATTTCAATGTTAAAGTGGAGCGAGATAGAAATGAGCCACATTCAAGAGCAGCCCCGGGATGTCAGCACAAAGAGACAAAGGCACACACTTTATTTAGGAAGATAAGGCTCTGGAATTAGCCAGGCGATAATGATGGTGATAAAGTCGACTTCCTGCGACACAGCCAAAGGGCCACTGCTGAATCAGAGAGGAGGGAAGGAGAGAGGAGACGAGGTAAAGTTTAGGAGTGATAAGAGGAGGCGAGGGAAGGCTGAAGGGGAGCTAGCACAGGACCTGTTTTTGGTGGGAGAGATGCGGGCACACACTCCAACTGGAAAAATAAGTTAAGTGTGTCAGCTGTAGTACACACTCCGAGTTTCTTTCTTACTGATAACAGCTCTCACCTACTTTTCTGCTCACTGCCATCACATCCTGTTAGAGTCTGTTGCCCTCTTCTGGCCCAAAACATGCACAAAAACTGGGTACTCTGGATGAAGCTCTGAGGAAAAAGTGCTTTTTTCTGTAGAGGTGGCTGCAGAGAGCTGCTGCCAGATGAGGGACGGACAGCCTTTTCAGACAGAGTGGTGCTTTTCATGTTGGGATATTCACCTAGTCTTTTCTTAAGTGTCCTGAGATAACATTTGTTATGATTTGGATCAACGCAGAGAAAATATTGATTGATAGTATGGCGAAAATATTATCTCAATTTAAAGGCTGTGAGTAGAAGAAGGCTGGTCTAAAGTATGAAACTCCATGGCTGAAAATGAGCCTCACTCAGGCCCTGAAAGGTAAAAATGAGTTAAGAATTGTCAAGATTTTGCGTATCAGCAAAAATCCAATTTTGTTCAACCCTACATAAGATGATCAGGAAAAGATCTTACCCTTAAAAAGTCAGTGTAAAAAGATCTGTTATAATCTGCAAATAGCTAAGTGGACTACATCCTGAAACTTATCATGTGTTGATTGACTGATTGATTCGTTAATTGGTTGATAAGACTTATCAGTAGCCTATCAAAGATTTCTCTGGCATGCACATGGTTAAAATTCTAAATGTCTTTACCTAATGTAACTGCACCCTAGGATGTTTTGAAAATCATATTAGTTAAAAATGTAACACAAAGAATTTTCAGAAAAATAAAATCTTTATTTCACAGGATCAAGTAAAGGTCCTTCATGAAGCTAGAACCTCTGCCAAGGCATTTCTAACATTTCAAATATGGAAACTGCCCCATCAAGCAGTGTTAAGAAATGCTTTAAAGATGTCCTGGATCTGCATCTACATTCAACAAATGTAATCACGACTTTTTAGTGCCATGGTCAACATTCCCTGAAAATGTCATCAAAATCTTATAAGTAGTTACTCTGTTATTAGCAAAAATGTGGATAATTATCTGTTATATTGGGATCACCATCAAGATCGTCACCTCACCCTTGTGCCATTGTGACGTTCCCTTAAAATGCCATCCAAGTTTCTTCACACAAACAAAGAAAATAAAAAATGTGTCCCTGGTGGAGGTAAAGATGAAGGATTCTGTGTAAAATACTGTGCAGTTTTAGATGAGCACTTCTATTCTGCCTTGTGATTGGTGTTGTCTCTGTTCCAACTGCTGTTCTCCAGAATGCCCCTCTTATATGCATCTCTATATTTCATGGCAATTTAAGACCTCCTATTACTTCACTTCTCTTTTGGAATTCAGGTTTGATGATACCTATCACAGAATCAGTGTATGAGGTTAGTTTGCCACATTTTTTTAAACTATTTTGAACTGGTTTGTGTAATTACTTGTTTTTATGTGAACTTGTTGTTTGTATTTGTATTGTTGTTTTGTAAACTTTTTTGCTATTTTATGCTGTTAAATATTGTACATTTTCTGACTTTTAAATTTAAAGGCCCAACTAGGGACAAGAGTTGGAAATTAGCATTTGCTATAAACTCTCTGTGCAGCACATCAGATTCATGCTCAGTGATGGAACTATGTTAAACTGCATCGTCCCTTTCAAATAAATAAATTCAATTCAATTTTGAGCCCCCTGGCAGTGATTCCTAAATATTATTTAACCCTTTTTCAATGAAAATGGTAGAAAGACTTGGACTAGTGTGTCACTTTTGTCCTCTGACTAAATGGACCTGAGCTTAAATAGAGCCTATCCAGTTTTTCTCTTGTCGATTGACTACTCAAAGCAACTTTACATGTCTAATTTACATGCAGTGGCAGTGGTATCATCTGGTGGCAAAGTGTCTTGCCCAAAGGCACATCACCATGATGGCCAGAGATGGGCTTGAACTTGCAGCAATCCTATTACTGACAGTGACAGAGGACACTATCAGACTGAGCCACTGACACCCTCGAACAACTCTCAACATGTTAGACACTGATTGCCACGTTCAGTCTTGGAGGTCAGAGGTCTGATCCACTGATCTTACAGGAGCACTCACGTAACATAAATCATTTCTGTTGTCATATTTTCTGAGGCCTCCCTTCAGTCTCCCTTTATCCAAGGCTTTTCTTTCAGACTCCTTTCCCCCAAAATTACATTTCTGACTTTTTTTTTTTTCATATGCTTTTTTCTTCCAAGGACTTTTGCTCTATTTAATTTTCAACTGATGATTTCTTTCTCACTGTTTCTGCAATGCCTTCCTTTTGACTATTTCAAGAAATTCTTTTTATATCTGAGGGATAACTGGGGTCTGACACCTGAGACCTTAAGTACGCCCTAATAAATAGTACCAGGGTATTCATTTGGACAAAGCGAACATTTGCCCATGGGTGCAGTTTTGTTAGCAAATTACAACAAACTGTTACCCTGATATGAGGCGCTGGAGAATCCTCTTTAATTTAAGAAACAACTGCTCATTTGTTTTTTTTTCTTCACGTGTTTCCTGCTTGTTCTTTCTTCCCTCCTCACAGTAAGACTTTTCTCCACATTAAAGCAGAGCAGGATCCAACCTCCCCGTCACCCCTTTCTCCTCATCCTCCTCTGCCTGTATCCAGGCCGCCATTGATGATGCCACACGTGTATCGTTAAGCCGCAACAGAAAACTTTGGACTCAGGAGAAATAATCGAGAGGGCGAAACGGCCCACAGAAAATAAATGGATCAACTTTGAACTTGCAACTCAGCGAGGTTTATTTGTCAGACATAAGCCTGGAGTGCCTTTCCTGTAATAAAAAAAATACCCACAAGTTAAACTTCATGGACTAATCCAACTTGACAGCACGCTTAGTGTGATGGGAAGGTCTGATTCCCAGAGCCAACGGGAAGAAAATGAGACAGGGAAAAAAGACAAAAAGGTGACTTTCAAAGTCGTTTCTGCCATGTGAGAGGGAAAAACAGGCCCACCCCCCTATACATATAACACGTGGCTACTCACCAAACTGTGGTGCATGTGAAATAAATCTCCTGAGGTATGAACATCCATCGATGTCCATTTATTTCTGTAACAGGGAATCACATCCAGGCATATCAAAGGTCAGGACTTTTGCCAGTTTCCCTAGAAAATAAACAAATTGCAGCTACAACACTCTTACTCTGTCCCTCAGCTCCTCTCAGAGGCACACATATGCAGAATATCTGGAGGTCCTAAAGATGATCTTACCTGATCAAATGGTCATCTTATCCTCTCAAAAAGGATCGAAGCCTCTCAGCTGGACATCATGAATGATTTTGACCAAAAGTCCTGATGTTTGTGGAGGGCACCGAGGACAGTTGAGCATGTCCTCTGTGGTTTTAATGGACCAAAGCAAAGCCAACCAGGGAGCAAGCTGTGTGACGCAGGGGGCAAATGCAGCATGGTGCACCAACATTTTGGAAGCAGGGCAAACTGGCAGTGAAGATGGTGAGGTGGTGAACTATAGCCAGATTCTTCTCATACATTTTAATGTCATCACATATCAGGCTTAGAGACCCGTGTAGTCATAAACACCCAAGTCTGCAGTGTTATAGACGTGTTCCTATAGTGAGCCATTAGACTTAGCCTTCTACTATATGCAATGTTCATTTATCATACTTACACTATTAAACGATATAGAGCAGTGGATAGTGCTGATTGATTAGTGTTAATTATGAAAAGGTGCGTAGCAAACAGTCTAACTGCCGAATAAGCACATGGATAGTGCAGTGGCACTCGTGTGCAATGCTGCGCAACGGATAGGCTGGCACTGATCAAAGATCCTGTAAATGGTAGGATCAGGATGGAGAGACTCTTAAGGGACCACAAAGCTTTCCATGATGATGACTGGCTCATTAGCCAATTTGGATTCCCCACAGCAGTGCTGCTGAACTGGGCCCGGTGCTAGACAAAACCACCCGCTGGAACTGCGCCAATCCCGGTGCATTAACAGGTGCAGACCACTGTGGGGTTTCCAGCAACTGGCTCCTTCGGGGGTTGGGGAGGACTGACAGGTAGGCGCTGATATGATTAACAATATAAAATGTTACATTTCTGTCTAAAGCCCCTTTTAGGTATGATATAATACAGTTAAATTCTGTCATTAGGTCTGGGATATGGCTGCCATCCCTCAGCACAATAATGCCAGCTGTTTTGAATGGCATTGTAAACATGCCTAGTCGATCATCAGGGTTCCTTATGCTGTAGGTGAATAGGCAACATTAAAAGGCATCCTGTCTCCAGTGACAAGCCTTTTAAGTGGTGTACAGTGGAGTTGGATGGCGTGTGCCTGCCGTTGCTGTTAGACACCACTGCTTCTAGGTCTCTGCTCAACAGGTCTGCGGTCCTTCAGCTCTTTTCCAGTCATTCCATTGAGGCTGAGACCACCTCCTGAAGTTGCAGCTGACCTCTCCCCCCTGTGCTTGCCCACTTTGACAGGCAGAGCCCCACATTTGTGACTTGTGATGCATCCAACACCACGGTGGGTGCTGTCCTGTCCCAACTCCAACAAGGGGTGGAGCGCCCGGTGGCTTCGCGGTCACTTACTCAAGCTGCGCAAAAGTACTCGGTGGGGAGAGGAAGGCTCTGGCCTGCATCTGGGCATGTGAATGGTGGCATATGTATTTGTTTGTATTGTACACTTTACACTACAAACAGACCACCAGGCCCTCACATCTCTTCTGGTCACAACCGGATCAGGACACAAGCCGCTGCACCTCTACCAGTGGTCTGAGAGGCTTCAGGCATATGATTTCATGACACAGTTTACATCCAGCAGGGAGAATGTTGTGGCAAACTTACTTTCCAGAGCCATGTCCAGCCCCTGTACATCACCCAAGACCCCTCGAAGCCTGAACTGATCCTGATGCTGCAGACATCCCTACAGGTGGCTGTTTCCCTGCAGAAGCTCCAACCAGCGTCAGCACAGGACCCTGTGTTCACCCTGCTTCGTACTTTCATCAGAGAGGGATGGCCTGCCAGAGTCCTAGGAGATCTGGGGCTCTTTCACTGCATGAAAACCAACCTCTCCTGCTGGAACATTGTCTGTGTGGCAAGGGGGCTAGTGGTACCAGGCGCCTTAAGGGCACGCATCCTGGCTATAACCCACGAGGCTCACCTAGGGATTGTAAAGGTCAAGCAATGCTGCTTCCTGCTTGCCCCCTGGGGCGTGCCTGACACCACCATAGATAACGGGCCAAAGTTGATTTCAGTTGACTTCATGACCTTCATAGCGGAGAGGAGGATTAAATACATTAGAACTGCCTTATATCACCCTCAGGCCAATGATGGTGTGGAGAGGTTTAATCAGACCCTTAAAATTGGGCTCAGAGCATACCTGACAAACCCCCTCCCATTTTTATTGGCACTGCAGAGCACTTTGCTTCTTTACAGAGCAACAGCAAACACCACAACAGACGGCTCCTGCTGTTCTGATGCTTGGATGAGAACTGCAGCTTCCCTTGAACCGCCTACTCCCAACAATGAGGCACAGTCCTGCATTAGTGTTCTGGGACTGGCCACTGTCTGATTGGCTGATGGCTCGCACTGGCATGCCAGCCACCTTAAGCATGTAACACCACCCTCCACTACTGACCAGACAGCCATAGCTGACTCGCACCTCACGGATGGGAATGGTGACAGTCCTGCCGCATGGGCGGGAGTCCCTGTTGCACACCCTCTTGGACAAGATCCACCAGTTGAACCTTTGCAGCCCCAGCCTTATCCTGCCCTGGCCCACTCGAGGCCCCCTTACCTCGGGGACTATATTGCTGACTTTACTGTCTGGGTAAATCGGTAGTCTACCCGTTGTACCCACTTAGGTTGGCTGTGTTCATGCCATGACAAAGTTTTGTTGCACTATTGTTGTAAGCCTAATAACACTTTGTTGAGTTCTTTTACGGGGAGGAGGTAAACTGTCATATAGCCTTATGCTATATGACAGCAGAATCACAACAGTTTGAAGTCACTGTCGTAAGAGGGGTGAGTGCATGCACTGTTGAAGCAGAACGTTGTGTGTGTGTTATGGCTGCTGGTAATAAATGCACCATAAACACATGGTCTTTGTTCACAAATTATTGGACATAACACCCAGAGCACTGGAAACCACTGACTGGTGGAACATATGCAGCATTTCACTGAAGACATCTATAGGCCTGAGCCTCCTGAGGAGGGAGAGCTGGCTCTGCCCTTACAGTACAGAGCATCTGTGTTTATAAACCACTCCAATTTGTTGTCAAGGTGCACACTTGAATACTCGTAGGATTGCACCCCTTCAATGACCTCCCCTCTGATGTGGCCAGCTGGAGCTGGAGCTTAGACATCCTAAAGTCACTGCCATCTCCTTGGTCTTGGAGGCGTTCAGCCCACAGGACACAGTTCTTGGGGCTCCAGTCTCTGAAGGTCCTCACTATGTCCCTGTGCTCCTCTTCCTGCTCAGTCTTGATCCATGCCACAATAGCCATGTCATCACAGTTCTTCTTTATGTGGCAGGACTCAGACCTGTACTTAAAGCCTATGGTGTACAGCCAGAACTGTCCCCTGAGGAACCCCAGTGTTGCTCATTGCTGTTGCAGAAACACACTTCCAAAAGCCTGATGGACTTTGGCCACCCTGTAAGGTAGTTCATGATCCAGGAAGTAAAGGAAGGATCAACCCCGTTGTCCTAGAGCTTATTCTGGAGCAAGAGAAGCTGGATGGTGCAAATGGGCATTAACAATATATTTATGTCCATCAACAGATTTCTAAAGCCTCCTTTAATAATCACAGATCTGAGATCACTTGACTTTTTCCAATTCTTCCAACAGTCAACAGTTCTTCATGTATGAATTTACAATAATTCTTGGACCCTCAGTTAATAAGTAATAGTTTTATGTAATAAATAAACATATTTGTGACCTTAAAGATATTTATCTTAGGCAGAAGTTATAGAGATTCATACACTTTGTTCATTTATTCATGGGTAATTATTATTACATATTATTGTTTGCAAAGGGCCTCAGAAGAGATTGCCACCAAAAGCCTCACCTTATCCACAGAGGGCCCTGGTAGAAACACAGATGCTGACATGTGATGGGAAGTATTTATGTTCAAAGAGCTGCACCAATGTAACCTTTCCTTTTGCATTTTGGGAAAAGGTTACTGAGAATTGATTTTGGGACTGTCAACAGCACACAGGAAGCAGAAGCGCCTTCAACAATGTGAGGAACTGGCTCGACCTGGCAGGAAGATTAAGATGCGACAAAATCGATGTAATAAACCGGGATGTAATATTGCAATGAAAAGCTGGGAGATGGATTGAGGAGACAGCTCGCTCTTGTCTGTCATTCCACGATATGTCATCTACGACCGCCAGCGCTCGCAGTCATTTTAACATGGCGAAGATTTAAAAGGCGGAATGTGGAGGAACTGATAATGGCATTTATCAGCTCTAACTGCTACAGGGTGAAATGTTGAGTCTGAATAGCTTCTGTTTGGAGATAAATAGCTATTTTGCCTGAATTTACCAGCTAAATTATGTTTATTCACATTTACTGCAACTAAAGAGGATAAAAAGAAGCAGAAGTATGTTTGGAGCGAGTATTATCCAATTTTAGATCTATTTTTCTCCCCCGCGGTGCCAGCTTTTGGATTATTTCAGACCAATGACAGCAAAGATGGCTCATGAGGTATATAGCAAACATTTATTTCCACTACACACTTCACGTTTGACTGCAGGCGATATGTTAAACCGCAGCTCAAAGGCTACTGGTGCTAAACTGGTTCGCTCTGCCAAGAACCTCCAAAATACAAAGTCCACAGCCACACATTCGCACACGCATCATGCCCCCGGATTCAACTTTCCGAGGCTTAATGGGAAACCTGATTTTCAAGTGGTGCCAAAGGCATGTCGCCCTGACTAAACTAACTCTTTCCAGCAGGGGGGTAAAATCCAGGATGGGTGAGGGGAGGATAGAGATGGGGTTCAGAGAAGGAAGAAAAAATCAATGCAAATGTGAAACGCAAGATCCTCGCAAGCGTGCACAAGGCTAATTAATACACAGATGAGTTTATTAGGACTTCTGGCTCTGGAGGGAAATGAATGGCGTGTTATATATTTAGCACGAGGGAGGAAGATGCTCATTTGTACTGTAGAGTGCAAGAGTTTGGAAATATGACATATGAGGTTTGCTTTTATTTTCTGGAAACTTGTGAGTGATAGAAAAATACCAGCAGTAAAAACACTTGAAAACAAAAATAAATCATACAGATAAAGTTGAGCAAAACCAAAGAAACAAAACAGTTTGATCATTAACATCTTAATTGCCCTTCGCAGTGGTGCAGCAGGAAGTGCTGGTGCCTCACAGCATGGAGGTTGATGGATTGACTTCCTAGCGGGGAACAACACTTCTGTGTTGAGTTTGCCTGTTCTCCCTGTGCATGTAAAGGTCACCTCAGGATTACCCAGTCTCCTCCCACAGACAAAAAACATGCTCTCTGGGTTACTGGCGAGTTGAAATAATCCTTGGGGGGGGGGGGGGGGATGCTTTCCAATGCAACAGCATTTCTTCCTCTGCCTCCATGTATTTCTGAGCATGCATGAAAGTTAAAACATTTCCCTCTCCAGGGGAAGATGCTGTTTCTGCAGCTGCTTAAGCCCTTTTCACACATGCAAACCTAGTTATTCCTCAAAACCAGGGTTTACACTTTGAAAAAAGGCCATCCTACCCTTAAGTTTAAATAAAATTGTTTTATTTAGGTTAAAACTGAAGTTTGGTTTGACCTAGTTAGTTTAGGAAGGATGATTTTTTGGCCCCAGAAAGCTTAATCCTTAATCGACCTACAGTATATGACAGGCCTTAGGGATGTTGCAATGTTGCAAAACCAGAATAAAACATAAAAAAAACTACTGGTAATGCAGATTTAAAGCATTTGTTTTCGTCACAGCAGAAAAGCTAAAACTATTTTTTTTCTGTTCAGCAATGCAAGAACATATCAAAGAATCTGAACTAAATCAAGAAATGCTAATGTGCTTCACTTTTTTCCTTTTTTTGCAGCAAAATAGTAAATATGGAAATTCATTGAAAACTTTTTTTTTATTTATGATTTAATTTCAGTTGAAGAGCTTTCATACTAGTGTATTAACCATCATATAAGCATAAAAATATTCTGTTAATTACCAATGCTGTTAGAGCCGCTGTGGCAAACACTTTAGATTTTGTGGTGGTCCAACACATTTACTCAGCACTGTATATGTTTTTTATATTTTAAACTGACTGGCTTTAGTGAGCCTCAAATGCATCTATGTGCCCACCTCTGTTCCAAAATATAATCTAAACGTGATCCCAAAGCAAAAACAAACAAAAATACTGCATTGGAGCTTCAAAAAAACAACCATGTGTATGCACACTTGAAAGAATGAAGAAGCAAACACATACAAAAAGGTTAAAAGCAAAAAGAGACAAAAGTTCTGCCTACTTGTGGCTCCCCCAAAGTCAATTTAATGAGGCTTATAACCACAGATGTAGCATTTCAGGTCGTAGCCATCTGATGTTGGATTTGGATCTGAAACGTTGATTCTGTGGTGATAAAACTCAGTAAATTGATTTGGAGCAGCCGCAGCAGCAGAACTGTTGTCTCTTTTTGCATGGACTCTTTGTACACATTTTTTTCACGTTAATAATTAAAACTTTCACAATCACTGGAGAGCAATCTAGTTTAGATGATCACCACAGAAGAAGAAGAAGGTAAAGATGTGAACATCCTGAACATGTTGAAGATGTCGTGTGCCTGTTCCTGCAGCCAACACATCATGTGTGAGTGTTAACATGCAACTCTGCATGTGTGTGCTTAAGTGTGTATCAGCATTTACATCACGCATGTGTGTTTGGCGTGTCTGTCGTGGCAGTGTGTAATGTCCCAGTTTAACCAGAGATCTTTGTGTTCACAGCATGTGATGGCCCCCCTGCTGCTGTGAGGGCGTGTGGGGAGAGGAAACACGCCAGCTGAAGCAGAGTCAGACACACACAGAGCGCCTGGGCAGAGAGGAGATACAGTACATCAATAAAGTGATATAGACTGGGGTAATTTAGGGGAATAACAGAAAATGGCCTCCTCTGTGTAAATGGTTATTACAGGCTGAAGTGCTGTATTAGAGGGAGCTCAAACACTGTTATCCTGCAGTGGATCCTCACACATTCACAGCCATTACACTGAAGTCATTCTCTCCAAACTCTCATTGATTGACTCACATTTTATAAAAGAGGAGACAGATTGAAACACATCACATCGTCTAAAGTACTGATTTTTATCTTTTAACAAGCAGAATGGACATTTTTAAACACCCTTGAGTAAAAGCTTCTATGGATGACAAACAGGCAGTGCAGGCCGACTTTGTCCTTAGTGTCTTTCTGTTTCTTGGATAAGTCACATGGGTATTAGGCATTTTTAAAAACTGAGTGTTATTGGTGCATGTTCTTTTGTTCACATGTAAACAGCACTTTGTTTTTGGTCTGAAACATCACACAAAGTGCTGACCTTACCCACGTCCCTTTCTTGCTACAGGGTTCTTGTTGATCCTAAAATTGTAAAAGATCCTGAATAATATGAAGGACAAGGTCATGATAGGACATCAAACATGATCAAAGCCAGACAGTGGCCTGACAAAAAATTTTGGCAGGTCCACTGCCATATTGTTTAACATTAAACTGGGCTGTGGTACAAAAAAGTTTGATCTTAAGAGTGTTCAAGAAACAAGTGAAGGCATCTTAAGGCAGCTGAACAAATAAGTGACACTGAAACAGGGTGACCAGATCTTCAGACCTTAAAACAGAAACACTATTATTAGTAATATGTTTAATGTCTGTTTCAAAATGACTATACACTTTTTACAATTATAGGATTATAACATTTTGTAATTTAACAGTCTTTCCTTATTTCAGTGTGTATCTACTTAATATTTCACTTCCATACGTTCATCTATTTGGTCTTGATATAGAAATGTTTCATTGTCTTGTCTTTCTTTTATATATTGTGCATATTTTGGTAAAAGATGAAATAATGTTGCTCTAATTTATTTAAGATGATGAACAGCATACGTACATTTTTATGAAATCAATCCATATGTCAAACTTTATTTACAAAGCACTTGTCATGCAAAGAAAATATAGCACAAAGTGATGTACATTCAAAAACACAAGGATAGAAATGTAAGGGGAAACAAAATTTTAAAAACAAAATCCCACCCACCCTCTAAACCCACATCCAGCACACACAAAAACACACAGACATACACACAAGGACACCAGGTGAGGTTTTATAAAGAGCCACTCTATCTTGAATTAAAACTGAGGAAGCATAGGACCTAAGACTAAACTAATAAAACCATGATATGATATGATAAAGGTATTAAAGTATTCAAAATAATTTAAAAAAAGAGTCCAAACATTGAAATTAGATAAATAAAAAAAGGTTATAAAACAAAAAAAAATTGGAACTCTGAAACTAACACCGAGTAGTTGCATATTACGCAGATACAGAGAATTAAAAAAAAATCTGCTAAAAAAACAGACTTAAAAGGTGGGTCTTGAGTTTGCTTTCAACAGTTTATCTTTAATATGAAAAGTATATCCTGCCCAAAGGTCTGCAAGTAAATAGTTCCACAGACTCGGGGACATGATAATGAAACAATGATTCACCATTTGTTTTGGCTTCTACTTTGGGAACTGTTAAAGGTCCACTACCTGAGGACTTTACTGGGCTTATATGGTAAAAGCAAATCAGATAAATAAGAAGGACCAAGACCATTTAGGGATTTAAAAAGCAATAAAGGAACCTTAAAATCGATTTTATTAAAATCAAGAGTCCCAAAAGTGAGGCTTACAGTGATAACAGTTGTTGCAAGGGGTGGGAAAGACAACTCAAACTTAGTTTTGAACCAACGAAATGGTACAATTTATTACAGTTTAATGATTTACAACAACTATCACTGGAGAGAACATGTCAGTTGAATGTTAGTAGTGTTTCTTCAAGTCTGTGTTTGCTCTTTTAACACTGTATTATCTTTTAACCTTTATAATGTTATGTCTGCATTTCCTCTGTAGGGGGAATAAAAAGGGCTCTAAGGTTACACAACCTCCTGTGTGTTGAGATGGGCAAGTTGCAGCTGCACTCTAAGGGCCCTAATTTGCGCAGGGGGCGCAAGCCTGTCGCACCCCGTGCAGTGTTAATTTCGTCTGGCGCACCGCCGTGCGCTGCCAATTCGACAATTTTGTAGACCATCTGCGCAGAGATGGGTGTGACAGCGCACCAGGGGGAGGTGACGGCACACCAGGGGGAGGTGTTGGCAGGTTCATATTGGCGCAGTGACAATTTCATGCCAAAAACAGTGCAGAAAGTGCGCTGAAAGCTCGCCAGCTCCAACCTGGTCTATTCTCTGTGCAAGCGAAGCGCACCCTCCGCAGCTGTAATTTGGTGACAGGCGCACATGTGCCCACACGTCACCAAAGCCTCAGAGGCGGGTTTCCAGAGTGTCAGGCACATTTTAATGCAATAAAATATCCCAGCAATCACTATTTAATGTAACCGTCTAAACCAGCATATACATTTATATCTATGTTAATTGTCCCGTCACATCTGATGTTGGATTAAAGCCGTTTGTCATAATGGAAACTTGACCTGATGGTAGCTGGAAGTTTGATGCACATCTTACAAGTCAACAATAAACAGCCTTAACATCTGATACTGAGTATATATCTGGCTACTCTCATTTCATTAAATTCAAAGAAAAGAGGGAGAAAAAAGATTATTGCAAGGAGGATGAGGCGGAGACACCGGGAGAATATACAGTATATCACCAAAGGTGCTGCAATTTGGCAATAACAAACCAGGAGTGCAGGTGAATCACAAGCATTATGAATGGATAAGCCAGCTGCTGGTAACTGTCTCTTAATTTTATACTCCTATTAATGACAAAGGAACAGATTACATCTGTCCCGGGAACTGGCCCACACGGTGATGCGCTTCGTGGCCTCCGATGCGCGCCCCGATAGCCAGTCCGTTCTCCCAGTTGCTGAAGTGACAGCAGCTCTGACCGTCTCCGCTACCGGGTCTTTCCAGCACACTGTTTCCACGGTGGCGGGGATCATTCAGACCAATCAGACGCTGCGCCTCGGCCGCAGTGCATTTAAAGGCAAGGAGAGGCAGTCATTTGATTGGTGAAGATAGCACTCGGCCATGTTAAACCCACTCACACCTTTTCTCCCCCCTCTCTGGCACTTGCGCGGAGGGGCAGGAATGGAGGCGTGGATGCGCTCCTCTGTGCCTTGAGTGCGCCTCTCTTGGCACTGCAGGAAACTTGCAAAGTGCACTGGTCACACCCTGTCCGCGCGGCTAAGGCCGGCGCAGGGCAGGTGCGCCTACGACTGCGCCTGGTCTACGAAATTAGAGCCCTAAGAGTGATTGATCGATGTAAAGGACTATCAGAAGCTTTAAATGTACGGTGTTTTATAATGCTTTTGTTACATCCACCTTAGAGGTTATGTTTTTGCCAGGGTCCGTTTATTTGTGAGTTTGTTTGTCTGTTTGTCTGAAGCAAGATTACACAAAAACTACTGGATGGATTACCATGAAAATGCCACCAGAGGTGTGGCTTTGTCCAAGGAAGAAAACATTATATTTTGGAGGTGAGCCGCATATTTGTGTGTATGCACAAAATTCCCCGAATTTGCAAAAAATCCTATAACTTAACATTGGTCTGTATTTATAAAAACATATCTCTGACATCACTTCATGAATTTGCTTCAAAACGTATAAGATAACATATATATATATATATACATATATATATATACACATATACATATAACATACCTCTTCCGCTGCAATGCCAGGAGAGAAGTTCTCCACCTGGACAGACATTAGCAGGGACTTGGCCGTCCAATTGGAGCAGAAAAATAACGACCGTAACTGAGCTGGTTGGCGGAGGTCTGCACTGTTGGAGCACTTTTCTAGTTGGGTTAATTGGCAACGGATTTGGCAACAACATCAATTTAGATGGAGACAGAGTCTCAAGCTCAGGGTTTCAAGCTTGGTAAAAGTTTTAGTATATTATTTAAGTTGGTGTCAACAGGGACAATGGGGATATGTTAGTGTTTATTGGATATTTGTGGGGGCATATGATCAGCTACATCAGGATGTCTGGTCACCTTAACTCAGCCCTAACTCCCTCAGGCCTTTGGAGGACATCCACTGTTACATTCATCCCACTTTATTTTTCACCTCATGTTGTCCAGAGCTTGATATGTCTCTATGGATTTAATCAATAACTAACATCCAGTGTTAAACTTTAAGTTGTCTTTCTTAAGTTTTGCTGTAGGGCATTATTTTACAGAAAATGAACTTCAAATGATATTCAGGACTCATCTGTATAAAAACAATTCCCAATATCACACTCCAAATACAACCCTCTGCCGCATTTCATTATGAAGAAAGGACTAATCTGCAGTCAAACACCCAAAGCTTGATAGACACCGGATCAAAGGTGGAGCCTCATAAGAGCTGGATTAATGTCATTGTCAGAAGATGAAGCAATCATAGAGAAGAGGACAGAAAAGGTTATAAAGTAAAAGTAGACGTAAAACTATAAAGACATCAGCTTTTCAATCCCTCACTTTTATAAACTTGGTCTCAGCTCTGTCGAATCAGACAATAAACTGCAGCAGGATATCCAGTCGTCTGAGGAGCTCATCATCTGTTTGATGGTGTGTATTTTTTTTAACCTCCTCCTCCCCAGGAGATCAATAAGAAACACATTAAAGCCTTTCCTTTTTTAAAAGAACAACCCTTGTTGACCTTCTCCTTTCATATCCTGGTGGTAATTTGGAATTCAAATCAACTGTAAAAAATAAAATGGCTTCATGCATATAATTCATATATTAAAACACAAGCAGCACACCATTCTTGAGGTGTTATGTTTCTCTTCTAACAGCCTGGAGCGAAAGCTGGGAAATTATTCCTCTCCAGATGTACTGCATATGGATGAATGAACGAGTGCCAAGAAGATCAGGCGCTACCAATATGCAAATGAAGAGACTAATCGCTCCCAAAATAAAAATGACCAGCCTCAGCAGGAATCCTGCCTTTCTCCAACAACACAGCTGAGCGTCAGAGTTCAACCGGTGTAGGCCGGTGCATGTTAGTGATAAAACTGCTGACTGTGGGTGGTCATGCCTGTGTTTCATGACCTTAACCTCTTTGTTCACATGTACAAACTCAGAAACAGGTCTAAGGGGAAGCAGGTCTGTGCAGGACCAGTTAAAGCTGCACTAATTATTTTTGTGCCAGGACTGAAAATCACTGAGGGTCACAGGAACAGGGTCGGTAAAAGAACAGGGGTATAGGATCCTCTTAATTTACCACCAACCAAAGACAAGTTAGGATACGCTCACACCGGGCCTCTTCACCATGTTTTGGGCCAGAGTTAAATGTGCCCAGTTTTTCAAATTTGTACAACTGTAATCTCTAAAGTTATACTCTTTTGTTTGGTGTTTGCATGCAGTTGTAGCTTGTGACAGCTCTGGAGAGTGCTGACACAGGTTTTGTCCCATCTACGTGAATGCCCTGGTGCTGATATGGGAAACATGTAGAATGAAAGCAAACTGGCAAACATTGGGAGTTTCTTCAAAGAGGAGGTAACATGATAACCTTGCAGCAGCTGGACCTGCTTGATTCAGTGTCTGTAGTCAGGCAGGTCCATCTTGCCAAGCTCCAGTCTACAACAACTGAAAGTGGCCCAAGGCAGCAAGGCAGAGCAGGAAGTGACTGCACGCACAGAGATTAGCATAGATGCTAACAGCTTCAGAAGCAGTTTCATCAGATCTGGACCATATTTCTTTATCAAATGGAAATCAAATAACAACACTAGAAATGTCTCTATAGTAAGGATATTTTCATTCCACTTCTGACATCTTTTAATGAGAGTTTGCTTCGCGTTCTGTAGCACAGCTCTACTGCCTGCGACATTATCTGTTTTCTCAGAGGATGTTGACTGAGGGAATGAGGGAGATGCTTCTGAAAGGATCAGCCCTCCCAAACGCTTTCTCTGGACTCTGTCCAAGTTGGACTAGTCAAATATAACAAACGCTCCATCGAGTGTGCAAGGTCACAAAGTCTCTCTCTCCTGTGACATATTCTACTTCTATGGACATACATAACAGCTGGATTAAGCTGAATATAGCTCTCTATTTGTCATTTTCTGTCTGTTTTGGCCCAGAAATGCACACGGCTCCTGGGAAAAATGAGCAATCCCCCTAGAGAATGTCCAAATGAGGGGCAGCTTGCGTCCAGTCTTACAGCTCTGGTGACATGTTCACCAAAATGCTCACTGCCACAGCCATGCCAAAAAACACATCCAGCGTGAAACGGGTCTTAAATAGAAACTGATCAGCTTTTGGAGGTCAAATGAAACATTATTTCATCTTTCATCTGGCAGAGTGATGATTCATATTCATATAGATGCCAGGTGGTAGTTCTAGTTTTTCTATGCTCAAGCTCAGATTTTTAAATGTCAAATCAGTGCCAACAAAAACAGAGTTTCTGGATCATTTAAAAGATGCTACAGCTGCAGAAAGATGAAGTAAAAACTGTGTTGAATATAAGGGATGAGTGTCTTGGCTTGTTTCACTCTGAAAACTCATCTAGAGAAATTCAAAGTCTTTTTCTTTTCTCTTGTTAAAACTACAACAAGCATCAATATTTTGACTTTGTGACTGTGTGCGACTCGCTGTGTCAGAGTGTATGTGCTATGTGAACCAGCAGACACGACATGGAAGCCAGTTTAATCTGGGTTGAAGCTCAGTTAAAGAGCGCTGCACGCAAGCACAGACTCAGACCCATGTGAGTGTGAAAGTGTGTGTATGTGTTTTATTTGTGTGTGCGTCTGCCCCTAAAACACGACATCATGACATGGAAGCTGCCTCAGGAGGGGCACGGGGTTAATGACTGATTTAAGCATGCACACGGGCACTAAAACACACACATACACACATCTACAGGCAGATCCAAACACATCTCAATACACACCATTTCCACGACAACGACCTCTCTCAGCTTTTTGCTCAACCTTTCATCTTTTCATCAATTAAAAATGCATGCATTCAAATGCTGTAATGTGTGTGAGAGTGTGTGTGTGTTTGACTCATGCCGTGACTGAAGCATGCTTTTGACCGGCAGAAAAAGGAGAAAGTTCATGAATGAAATATATTCCCGCACAGAGGGGGGTGAATGGAGCGACTGAACACTCAGACTGTGACAAACTCACACTCAGGCTCTTCAGAAGAACACTGCAGGGTAAAACTGAAAGATGACTCCATCATTCGACATTTAATTAAAATAATTATGACATATTATGTTTGTGAAATTCAAAACTCCCTTAAAAGAGTCTATAATGTATTTTTACTTAGCTTATTTCAACTTACTACTAAAAAGCATAGAGAAATGATGATGACAGTCACTTTTAAGACTGCCAGTTTATAATTGATCAGCTCCATAACTCTGGAAACTGTTTTCTAACTTTGTCATAATGACACAGCGAGGAACTGCAACCATACACATTGTCTTATATCCCAACTTCGATGCACATCTGCCTGAGCAAGGCTGCCCATAAAGGGAGATAAAGGGTAAAGCTTTCTTTTGGAAGGGCTCCTAAAAAATTAACAAAGGTTTGGTTCATTCATGGAGGTCAAGCAATATTTAACTTTTTTTAACCAAAACATTTTTACAAAGCAACAAACAAATACATTTCACTGTAGTCTGTGAGAATATGTATGCATTCTCTTCTTAAAATGGTGTAACTCTTCAGTTTTTAAATATTTATATCATCGAGGGGCCTTGGGAATCAGAAACTGACAATCTGTTTATGCCTTAGCAGTTAACCAAATTGTGTTTGAAGAACTATATCAGGTGTAACCCCCCCAAAAAGCAGCCTTGGTTTTGTAGTGATGCATGTTTTATTCAGGTGATGCATTAACTCCTCAGTGCTGCTTGGTAAAGTGATGAGTTAAAATCCCCAAAGGTATAGCCCATCATACTTTGGTGGGTTAGCAGCTATTAACAAGGTCATGTTGTGCTTTTTTGACATTTAATGCCCTTGTGTGTGTTGTGCATGTCGTTTCCACATGGCAGAGTACCTCTATGTGCAAGACAAAGTCTGTGTTCTTGTGTCTTCCTCCACTTTCCCCACCTCTTTACGAGCGATCCATGACACTGATTCACCTCTGACCTACCATTTAATACCATTGCTGTGTCAGTAATTACAGCCCACTGGCTTGGACTGGTGAACCCAGTGCAGAGAATAGACTGGAGAAATGGTGAATATACTCTTTAAAAATAGAAAAATGATCTCGAGTTAAGGCAAAAACACTCTGAATGGATGTAAATAGGACAGCTGGACCTGCAGCATGAGAGGCACTATGAGCACTAAAATCTAACAAGTTGGCCTTACTTAAAAATATTTGGAAGCTGACTGATTTAAAAAGGGAAGTAAATCTGATTAATAGCCCTAGATTGAATTTACTTTATATTTACTTGTTTTGTGTACTTGGAACCTTGTTGTATGTACTAAAATCTATTAAGTTATTTTACCTTGGTAAAAGAAAGTTATTTCAACATTCAATGTTAGTTATCCACCTGTACCAACTCACATATTCATACACTTTCATGCCCATTTACATACCACTGACACAGCAGTGGGAGCAACTTGGGGTTACGTGTCTTGTCCAAGAACTTATTGCCATTTGTTGGCCAGACCTGGGCTTGAACCTGCAACCACCTGATTACCAAGCACATTATCCAACTGCACCAGCAACTCCTCATATAACAGTAGGCACAACAAATCATAGTTAGTACACAAGAACCAACTTTTTTTTCTCTTTTTCCAAATCAAATTTAAAAAGCCATCATATGGCACAGTATAAATATTGTTGAAAGAATGGTGTCTATCAGCTTTTAATAGACTCAGGACTGAGGCAAGACATGAAAAAAAAGTTTCTGTTTCACTTCCGTTGTGGCTTAATGTTGCCATGTTGTAGCTTAATGCAGATGTGTAAAATAACTGGCCTTAAGCCGAAGAGAAATTCTGCATTCTCCAACACTGAAATCAATCCGCAGAGTAATCTCCCACCTGGCTTTACTGCACATGTGCAATCCCGAGCTCAGTGTTCAACCACTGTGATAAAGAGTTCTGAGCCCAGCTTACACACAGACTTAAGTTGTATAATTTTTTTTCAAGCTAAATGGATTCCTTACTCATATTGATTGAGTTGAATCAACAGGATATTAAGATTTAAGTAAAGTGCACAAATGTAATTTAAGTAAGAAAGGTTATTGCATTTTAGAGTGTGGGCACTAAACAAGCTCAAGTCTGTATATCGATAATTTGACCTTTTATGTAAGCATACTGAAAGTCACTCATCAGGTCTTGGGGTTGCATTATTTTCCAGGTTAAGCCAAAATCTCCTCACTGCAGGGTGAAGCAGAGAGCACTGATGGTCGAAACAACAGAAAACACACAACACTGAACTTGAAGTTGTCAAAGTAGCAGCCATCCCATTAGCTGTAGCAGCAGCATAATTAAATGCTTGGTGACAGCCATTTAACAGAACTGACCCGAGGTCTGCTCCTTAAGTGGTGGAGCAGAGGTGTGGCAGCAGCTCGCAGCGGTTCATGGCAGGCTGTAACAGGTATTGGTTTGATGCTAATTGGGCCGACATTCAATGACCAAATAAGGCTGCGCTAATTGGCGGTCAGGGACAAAACTCAAGGACACCCCCTAACACAGGCATCTGCCACACTACTGAGCGAGTGCAAACAAACACACAGATAGGCCTTAGACAAACAGTGGCATCTGTGCCGCTCAGCGGTGGTCCTGGGCTGAACAGAATGTGTGGTTATTTACTGTAACCTTTAACACTGCCTGTCAGAGGGGACTCTATATTTTCATCATGACTTCATGTGCTGAAAACATGACTTAATATGGGTGTCAGAGTCCATACTGCAAAAAAAAATATCTAAGGGAGTGTGTTTGTGCAATTTTGGGTAAACTGAATTTATAATTACTTTTAACAACTTTACTCCTGTTCTGAATTTTTGAAAATATTCATTAAAATGGTCTTCTTGGTTCAAGGTAAAACTGAGTTGTGCACTTTTTGTTTTATATTAAAAACAGTTTTCAAAAATGTTTATACAGATGTATATCTGCCCAAACATAAGAAATTCCCTCCTATGTTCAGTTGCTTGCTTCACTTTGAGAGAACGTATGCTGAAACAGTCTGAGTAGAATCTCCCATCTTTATTTCAGATATGTCACCTCCCTCTGCTGGGAGACACTCCATAAGTTGGATGTTTGTTTGGCCCACAGGTAACTTGAGTTGAAGGAACAAGTGTAAGTGTGTCTTTGTTGTCCCAATGAAAATTAAATCGATGTGCTAAATGTGCTAAAAAACTAAGACATCTGGGAAGGATGTTGTCATGGATGCAACAGATGTGGATTTACACTAAAACAGTCAGTTCTGATCAGGGCTGAAACAGAGGGGTTCATAGGCACGCCAAAATTTGATTTATTCCTGTATTTTATTAAATATTCAATCAATAATTAATCTTTATCTGTGTAGTGCAAAATCATACTGACTGTTTTCTCAAGACACCTTGCAAACAGTAAGTCCATGCCATACTCATTAAAGGAGACATATCATGCTTGTTTCTCCTTTTCACTATGCCAGACTAGGATGCCTGTAAGGCATTTCTGCTCTCAGTACAAGTCATTTAGTTCCTTCATTGCCCCACAATTGCGTTCTCAAAATCCTCATTTTAGGCCATTATCAAGCTCTCATTGAAACACTCAGTTTCCAGGCTGATCTAAAGTTACCTCGCAACGTCACAGCCCTTTGTGCTCTGACTGGTCAGTTCTGTCAGAGCTGCTGAGAGGGTTGAGCCAGCCTGTCCTTCTTCTTCTACTGTATTTTCAGGCAGGCTCAAAGTAGCGACCGCGTATTGAGTCCCCCTACAGGCCAGAGCTGGTAATGAGTGAATGTGAGCTAGGGATCTATATACTGCTGCTGGTGGATGTGTTCCTCTGTGACGGTTTTGTGGCTAACGGACATTACAGAGGAGGAAGTGTTTTATCAGATTACTCCAATAAAAAGAAAGGTACCTCGTGACGTCATGACGATTTAAATCTTGCGGACATCTCGCACTGACCTATTTTCAGAGGCATCAAATCTCGTTCTGGGATATCAGAAAAAATACAATATCTCATTTTTTGAAAATTAAGGGGGTGTAAGGTCTTGTTTTCAAATTTATTGTATTATATGTAAGTATTAAATCATGCATCAGCATGATATGTCTCCTTTAAATGTTGTTTTTCATAATTTTACTTTTCAAGTTTTGTTTTATTTATTGTGGGACACCAGAAATATGCTCAGAAAGCATCTTTTACTGGGATTTCTATCAATCAATCAGTCAATCAACTAATCATGTATTTGTATTATGCCAAATCATAAATGCTATCACATTGCACCTTACAAAAGTGTAGATCCATGTAATCATTTTTTTATTATAATTTTGTTATCAAGACACTTTTTTCAATATTTTGTATACGACTTTAAATATATGCACGGTAGAAAAATGTTATTTGCTTTTCTTTTAATCATTTTACTGCCTTTTTTATTTAAAAGGAAAAATGTGCTTTGGGGACATCCGGGTCTCTGGGATTTTTGATCAATCTTCAGCCAATCAAAAATCAAACAGTTAGTAAATCAGTTAATAGTCTTTACTTGAATAGTGCCAAATTATAACAAACATTGCCACAAACCTCTTCAAGAGTAGGTCAATGCCATATATACCGAACTGTCATTATAAATGTATTTCATTTTAATTTATTTTTATTATATATTTTATTCAATTGTTTGTTTTCAGGTGCAAGACTCTTAAAATATGCTCTGGGAACATCAGGAACTTACATTACTCCATTTTCAAAATGAAAACACAAATGTGACTGTAATGATCAATGAAATGTATCATTGTATGTTTGTACAGATAACAATAATCAGTTCAGTTCCAAAGCTGAGAACATGCCCTCCCATGAACACATATGTTTGCCCGGAGGAAGTTTTATGGTAGCTCCAACTTAAAGATATCAAACTTCTGACTGAATGAGAAGAAGCAGCTGGTGATGCCATGAGAAGAAGAAGGGCTGGTGAGTACATGAAACTTTTCTGAGACTAGAAAGAGGAATTGGTGATTCAATTTACATACAAAAATGGATGTGGTTTTGGTGGCCAGAAGGACCTTACCAGACTTTAAACTGAAATCGTCTATACACTTGAGATAAGAACATTTGATCACTTGCTGTTTTGCCCATTTTGCCTAATGTCTCTTCTATGTTTGACATCTGCTTGACAGCGAAAACACAAATATAATTTCAATATGTATATATACATATATATATATATATATATATATATATATATATATATATATATATATATATATATATATATATATATATATATACATATATATATATATATATATATATATATATATATATAGATATATATACACAAATATATATACATATATATGTGGGTGTGTATATATATATATATATATAGATATAGATATAGATATATATAGATATATATAAAGATTAATATATTCTGCTAAATAAGTGGATATAAACTAATGTGTTTTCATGCGAGGATCAGCAGATGATACAGTTGGGAGTAAAAACAAATGAAATATCGATGTGTGGCACAGTCTTTTCACTTCTAAATTTAAGTTGAGCTCTGTTAGTTACGGAGTTTGAACTTTAGTGGACCTCTTCTTGTTACCATTAAAATATAATGAATGAAAACTGTACATTAGGGGTCGTTTGACTTCAGTGGTCTGACAGCTGAACTTGTACTCTGTGGGGCAGTCGCAGGTTTGAAAGGTCTTAGAGTGCCGTGTCTGAATAGGACCGTTGCATGACTGATTTTCCAGCCGAAGAAAGTGTGTGTGCATGTGTGTGTGCTCACCAACTGGTCAAGATACTCCAGTCTCTTCTTTTCCCTCTGACTGCACGCCTCACTGGGCTAACACTGTCTGGGGCTCCTGCTGCATGTATGTGTGTGTAAGAGACGAAATAAAAGAGTGTGTGTGTGTGTGTGTGTATTATAGAGAGAGAGAGAGACAGAGAGAAAGACAGCCAGCCCCTGGGAAGTAGGATGGTGTGATAACACTCAGAAATGATAGTTTAGCCCTGGAGAGCACTTGACACGCAATATCTCCTTCCTCAGATCGACACACTCGCAAACACACACACACACACAGCTGTCACAGTGAAGGGTAAACAAGCAGCGCCAAGGGCTTTGAGAGCAGGCAGGAAGAGGAGACGCAGCCTCATCTGTATGAGTGTGCGCCCGCGTCGGCTCGTGGGTGGGAGTGGCGTCTGTGTGTATGTCCGTGTGAAACATAAGTAAAGTGGACCAAATTGAGTATATTGCCACTCAAACAACAGACAGTGTGAGACCTGGGTGAAAAAACACACGGTCAACGTGGACGTGCAGCTTCTGAATCTCACCTCACCTTCTGTCTGCGTTTTCCCAAACTCCCCTCCCACCTTTCAGCCCTGACAGGGAGATGTCAGATGTATGGGTGGTATGGCAGCTATATGACTCCAACTCAGAACTTCTGATTTCTGTTCTCAAAGTTTCTGTTTAACTCTCAAAAGATTGGAGTCTTAAAGTGTTGAGAAATGAATGTTGGGTCTTTGGATGCTAATGGAAGTCCCGTCCTGTGAACATTAATACTTGTTTTAAAATCTCACATCATCGAAGTATCATTATTTAAAAGCTCTGTTGTCAATAATTGGTCCCATTAAAAAAAAAAATAACTCATCTGATTCTTGCACATTACAAATGATCAGTGGCGAAAATCCCTGTTCAATGTTGGGGGACAGTAAAATTCCAGAGTAATTCTTGGGGGGGACATTAAAATAAATGCTAAATTTTTGCTGTGTTGTTCTTTTATTTTCTCAAATGTCTCACATAGTTATTGTAACGACTTTCTTTTTAAATAAAAAAAATCTGGAATTGAAGTAAAGTAAACAGTAAACATACTGGTATGTTTGGTGTGATTGGCATGATGCGAGAAGAAATGACCGTCTCTCCCCTGGACACACCCATAAATACATCGTCCCACTTCAGTTAATTCAATACAACAATACGACGAGGATTCCATGAGTTTCCATCCCACTGACACGACGTCAGCCCTTTTCAAGCCCAGTTTGAGTCACGTAAGCCGTGATTGAGTCCCGTCACGTGCGTCACCTTGAATGGGAAACAGTTTGGGAACAAAGGATATGTCCTTGTCAGTTGTCCTCTGAAAGGTTTCAGGATTTAGCCACAATCAGCCCGATAGAGCCCTGTACATGCCACATGCCACATTATCCTTCCACCCCGCTCTACTGAGAGCGGCGATTCTCCATGACAGTTATGAACAGTTCAAAACAATCAGGATCCTTCCCTGTTTCCCAGCGTTCGTCCAGGACTATAAACACTGATCCAGACCGAGTAGCTTATGCACCACGACCGAAGCATGTTTCATCAGGAATATGACAGTTGTGCACAATCTGCATTAGAAACCAGAATGTGTGACTGGGGCTTTAGTCGATTCATCTTTGATCACATTTATTACTGCCAACATGGAGTTGTTTTTTTTTTTTTTTTTTTTGGTTTTTTTTTTACGCTTGCCTTTCCTACAGATCCAGCTGATCTTGGGAATATATTCCTCTTGAAAACAGAATGTCATTTAAAGACAGCCTGAGCTCCCTTTTATATTTATTCAACTATTCGACCCAATGCTGTCATGATTACACCTCGTCTGTTGGCCAGCTTACCCTGTCTGTTTTCATGTTTTATGGCTTGTCTGTGCGCTTCCTGTTTTATTTTGATATTCACATTTCTTTCTTTTTGTTTCAGGCTTTACTTTCTTGTTCTGGCGTGTCACACCTGCTCAGTTCACTTTCTAGGCACTCTCATAGTCACAGTCCTTTTGTTCACGAACCTGTTTTTGTCTCTTCCCTTCTGGATACCGTACTACCCTCTGCCTCTCTGTGTACCGAACTAGCTTCATCTGATAACCTCCTCTGTGTACCGAACCTTGCCTCACTGAGAACCCTGTTTTGTGTTCTTGATCCTGGACGGTAAAGACCCTGCTTGTGCTTTACGGACTCAATCTTCTGCTTCTGAGAGTTTTTGTGCCATTGTTCTTGACAAATGCTCGCTTCCACATGCTTTACCTCAATCAGTGTGGCCAACTTATCACCCTCCCCAGCAAAAAAGGATCAAATTGAAAATCTTTAGATTGTCCCTGTGGGCACCTCAGAGGCTCCTTGAGGGCTTCCAGCTGCTCGCGGCCATCCTGGCTACCCCTGCTCAAAACGCTCTTTAAGCATGTTCAGATGCTTGGTTGATCTGACTGACGCTCATGCACATTGTAGCTGTTTGACAGCATGACTGAAATTATCCTGCTGTTCCTGCCAGATGAAGTTATTCACATCATAGCCAACAAAGTGTGTGAGCATTTCTTGACATACTGTTTTGTTGTTAAATGGCGTTTTTATTACAGAGCTGACTCTTAACAATGCAGTACCTGTTGCACAGTCTCAGTGTTTCGTACAGATTCATCAAACATGTCTTGGAGCCTGTCAAACTTTGACTCTGAATGCACGAAACAAAAAAACCTTTTAGTTGGTAAGCCATACAATTGTCAATAGTTTAACACAACTTCTTGTACAGGTATTTTTTTTACTTTGACCTCTGAAATCTGTCTGATCATGTATTGTATTTGATGTCAGAGTTTGTGTGTCCAAAAAAAAAAAAAAAACCCTGAGTAAAATTTCCATCTCAAGAGGGGTGATTTTTATGAAAAGATGAAATGCCTATGCTAAAATAATGATAAAATGATAGTCATGCAAAAGATTAGGATAACCATGTTTCGTGTTTGGTGTATTGTGTTTACAGACCTGTGGCTGAAATCATTAAATGTGTCTTCTTGATTAAAGATGTAGTCAGCAATCTTGTAATCTTCTAATCTAATGCAGTATTTGTCAAAATCACCGTATTTCTCCTCTCCATCCACAAGATGTCCCCACTGACAACATGTTGAAAAAAAAGTCAGGTTTTAATACACAGCCTTAGCTCTGAATTTCAGCAGGTAAATACTGTGGCTCAGGCCGAGTCACCAAAAAAAGGGTACTTTCTGCTGGATAGGTAAGCAACATTAGCTTTGTGGTGCTTCACTTAACAGTAACAGCCGTCGGGCATTCATCTTATTGTCTAATCTGCCAAAATGTACTGTTGTTGTGATGTTATCAATAATGGCAGTCGAGTTGTCTGACGAGTCGGGGCTATGTTGGTCAGCTACGCAGTTTCTACAGCCGTTTCCATGATGATGCATGTCCATCAGCTTTCGGGAGGAGGGTCGAAATTCCTTTATCACCAACGTCTCCACTCGTTTTCTCCCACAGCGCTTACTACACCTTTAATAAAATAAAGCTGCCGTCTTTATGACTAATGGACACAAGGTTCTTTACCGGATACTGTTTGGTCTGTCAGTAAAAAACAATGGACAGGATTAGTGTGAGTGGATTAAATGGATTAACTAGTTTCTAAAGGATTAATGAGAAATGAGAACCACAGACAAAAGGAAGTCTTCTTAATTAAGCCTGACATCCTTCAGGCACCTGAGATGGCCTCAGGCAGCTCAGCACTTCACTGATCTTTACAGCGTCCTCCACAGAAAGATGACAGAGCTCATCATTTGTTTCGAAATGTAAAATGTCCTGACTTTACCTTTTCAAACCAGTCCATCTCTCAGGGTCAAACATATGGCTTTATGGGCCATCCTGTGCTTTTTACCAATAGAAACCAAGGTCGTCATGAAGTTTCCAAAATGTGTTTGATCCAAGATGACTGATGAACAATCAGCAGCCTGGTTCAAACAAACAAGATGTTTTTGATTCTTTTCTTTATTATTTACTTATTTATTTATTTTTGTCTTTTTAGGCACACACTGAGTGTGGTATATTTTTTTTCAGTTACTATTCAGCTTGATTTCATAAAGTATTGAACTTAAGAGAGATCTGGAGCAACGATGATGCAAACGAAGGCCAGTAGGCTGTAACTGTCTCGAGGCTTCAGACCTGCCTCAGCTCCTCCGTGCTGTATGTTGTTTTACCAAGTTTACCAAAAGTATTTAAAACACGCAACAGGCAAACTAACAGGGGCTGCCTTTAAAAGCCATTTTTAGTGATCAAACACTTGATGTGAATCAAAGTTTGTCTCCCTACAGTCTGATTTTTGACACTGTGGCACACATTCAGGCTCATGCCATATACTAAGCACAACCCCACTTGAGAGAACCCAAACTATCCCTTTAAAATCTGCTCCCTCGCTTATCCTCCTAGCTTGATGCCAGGAACAGTGTAGCTCGGATTTGTTTTTATCCAATCTTTCTAGCTGTTAAAATTCAAACGGCTATCAAGAAGCTTATTCAGCAAGTATTTACATTTTAATTTGAGCAGTACTTATACTTGGATGCCAGTGTGCTGGAGTCATTTGCAAACCATGCATACACCACATAACGAGGGTCTCTGCTTGTGCTTGTGACCATGGATGTATTATAAGAACTGGATAGCGTGGCTCCGCCTTCCACCATGTAACGGTTTTGAAGCCATAATATCCCCCGTCAGAGCACCGCCATTGTGCAGCCAGTAGAGAATCTGGACCATATCTGGACGCAGCTGTCGTAAACGGTCGCAAAACTCTGCAGCATACTCCATACACAATCATTGTGAAACTGCCGTAAACCGCGGTTATTTTTAAACTCTAATAACTAATAAAAAAGAAAGTTTTCAGAAAAAAGAGGACTTGGAAAAAACGCAGCCCAATAATACTTTCATATCACCACAGCATACGGATGGGAGAAATATTTCTACGAGGTGTATTAATTTTTGGAAGTTTCACTACGGCCCGTTCAGATGAATGGGGGAGACGGAGAGTTGACCTATACTGCAGCCAGTCACCAGGGGGAGCAGTTTTTGTGGCAACTTCAATTCGATTCCAGCGACATGACGTCCATGATTTTTACAGTCTATGCTTGTGACCCGTGTTAAAATCTGACCTAAAGCCCATTTACTATGTGTCTTGCCTTACTCACGGTCCCTCTTTACAAGTCTACTGCTGTCAGTGTACTATAAAAAAAGACCAAAAAGCCTTAAATATATTTGAAAAAGCAGTGCTATTACAGCAAAAATAACAAAGTAAAGCAGAAAAGGTACATTTCTGAATATATTTGGGTGTGCCAAGGAGAACAGAACCTCTCAGGTGGAAATGAGAAATGATAGCCTGAGCAAGGAATCTTAAAAAACATCCCTCTACAATTGTCAAATTACTCTTCACCAAGGACAAGTACTACTCTGCAAGCAGCAAGGCAGAAAATCACTGAGAGGAGACACACAGATGCTGAGAGACACAGGGAGGGATATACAGGCATGGTATCGTTAGCTTCAGTGCTCAGTGAGGGCCTGTCACAGGTACAAACACACCAGATGTTTGAGAACAACCATGGTCGTCAAGACATGAAGCACATATAGAACTCTTACAAAGTTAATGACAGCATACATGATGACAGGACACTTTTTACCTAAGTGCATATGATGTAAAAATACACCGCCAGGGGCCTCTCAAGCAAAGCAGAATGGATGCAGTCCACTTTTACAGTTCCAGAAATACTGGAATGAGCTCATAGTAAAATGTAAAGCTTGTGCGTCATTAATGAATAAATACAAACCAATAACAGCATGCAAAAGCAGCATTCATGGCTGACTCTTCTCTATTTTGAGGTCTGATAAACAAATAATGCTGTGCTGTCATCTCCAAACACTTAAAACTGTCCTCTTTTTTTAAGTCTACAACTGGAGATGAAACACCAGCACCTGCACAGGGTAGTTCTGTTTTTTTTTGTTTTTTTTCATCTTATCATTAAGAACAGATATCTTGACACAGAAGTAAGGCAAGAGCCAGGCAAGGGAAATGGGCGACCCCCTTGGTCACCAGTCCCATGGCCTGGTTGTTCTTCCTTTTTTTTGTTTGTGGCCCTTAGTGAAAAAAGACAAGGTGTTTGAATTTGTAAAAACTGGGGAGAACACCCCCTTATAGCCGGTGGACCCTTAAAGCTAGGGTCTACAATCTGAAAACCAGTTTGGCTGTTGAGACAGATTTGAAAAATGCAGCCTGTCCCCCTTCACTCACCCCTCCCCTCAGTGTTCCAAGATCCCGTCCCGCAGCTCGTGTCACTTCCTAACAACACGCCCCCTCTGACAGAGCAACAAGTGGCTGGCATATGATATCAGCAGCAACAACAACCAAAAACAACTCAGCTCAACTGAAAGTAACAAACACGACAGTCATCCTCCTTGTAACACACAGCGGTAGCCATTTCAATTGGACCGGCGGCGAAGCGGGTCTGGCGTTTTGTAGGCGAGGATTTATCTTTCTCGGCGTGTCTTCACCAGCTCAGTTTACAATGCTAACGATGAGTGGCTAACTTATGCTAAAATCTATTGACAGAGCCTACCTGCTCCAACCAACAACGTTCAGTCATTAGCCAGTATAGGCACAAACTAACCAGAGTTATTCAGCAGACATCTCCCACTGTACTAAACAAAGCTATTACCTGTTCAACCAGGGGCGGAACGGCCGGTGCTGAAGGTCGGCCGGTGCTGAAGGCTGCATCCGTTCGCCAGCCGGCGCCCAGTGTTGCCGCCGGTGCTGCGGTTGTTCGCCAGCCGATGGCCTGTGCTGCGGCAGGCTGTTCGGTAGCTGGCGGCCGGTGCAGTGTTCAACAATCCCAAATCATTCTGCAGCTTTTTCCACTGTATGATTCTCCAATGTTGAGTCTCTGTTGGGACCTGTATTGCTCATATTTCATCCTTACTTCAGCCTTTTCCTCGAAACTTTTACGTTTCCTTCTCTTCGATGTGGAGGGTAACAGAAGCAGCCCCCCGGCTCCATGACGCTTCCGTAGCTGTGCAGCTAGCTGATCACCAGTACATGAGAGAGGTAGTGGGGAGGAGGCGGGATCATGGGCGAGACAGTGCGAAGTAGGGGAGACAGGGGATTGGATGGACTCACGGACGGCGGTTCGGATTGGTCAACTATTATGCTGCTTTGCAGCTGATACACTGAATGGATTTTTTTCATTCTTTTTGGTTTTTATATTGCGTAGATCGGACCATAGGACCATAACGACCTTATAAATGGTGTTATAAAGATGTACCAAGCCTCCAAATCGTAGACCATAGCTTTGAGGTCATCAAACCAGAATGAAATCTAGAGGCAACAATGCTTTTCAGGTTGTTTCCCCAACAGTCTGAAACTGTCTTTCCATCAACGTGCACTGCTGCTTTGACTGAGGTCTTCAAGACACATTTGTTTAAAGCAGCTTTTGACCCCTTGATGTATCCTTGAAGACCAAATACCTTCTCTGATTCTCTCTCTCTTTTGTTGCTGTTGGTTTTGTTGACTGTTGTTGTTTTCTATTTTTTGTTTTTGCCCACTTTATGAACTTGAGAAAGGGGCTATATTATATAAAACCTACTTACCTGTGACAACCTTTAACTAAGACAGATTTCTAATCTCAGCACAAATTAAAGCTCTGGCCTTCAAAAGCTATCTAGGTCATCAGAAAAGTCACATCTATGTTTACATTTTAATTACTTTGGGGTTTGCATTCATATTTATACAGTTCATAACAATACAAATATATTTAATATTAGGACTGGAATGAAGTAAAGATCCACAAGATATTTGTCTATCTCATATTGTGTATTTTTTTAATGTTCTAGGGTCCAGATGAAAAGTTGTGGAGGGCCTAATGTGGACTCCATACTGCCTGTTGAAGACCACTCTTGTCGACAGTACCTGTATGTTTGCTAATTTTGACAAAAAGTGTATTCAGTTGCATTCACACAGGCCAATTTGAATTTTGGGCCAGGTAAACCCTATTTGTGTCATGATGTGTGATGTGAATGTATTTTCATGCTGTAAAAATGCAGATATGCTTTACATGTAATTGAACTCAGCATGGCAGCACCTGGATGTTGGCATGATGGCAGGGAGCAGCTCTCCCTCTAACATTCACCACGGAGTAAATCATTAGGGCTTCAGGATAGGCTGCTGGTGGAGAGAAGCAGCAGGGATTCATTCACCTCCCACCCATCAGGGCATGTTTAGATAGCAGGGCAACCATCGCTGCAAGCGTGATGTGCAGCAGGGACTCAGCTGAAGCTTAAAGTCAGAAACATTCAGAAGGAGGGCTGCTGAAATAACGTACAGGTTAGTTCACAGACATGTCATACATTAGAAAGGCTCCAAGAAACCAATATGGTTTCAATTGTCTCCCAGAGCCTGTGGGTTTCTCGGGGCCCTCTGGTTTCGTCCGCCATCTTGCAAAGCTCCACTCTACTGACTGTGCAGGGCCCAAAAGCAGCACATCCCAAAAAGTATCTTTTAAAGCAAGAAGTGGGAGCCACAAATAGGGGTGTTAACGGTACATCTATCCGCACCGAACCGCTCGAAAAGGACGTCCGGTTTGTTACAGTGCTGTACTTGAACGAGTACAGTAAGTTTACGTTAGCCGCTGCGCATGGTTCTTTAATATTCACCGATAATGTACCGAACCGTGCCACAAATGTGATACAGCAAGGAGTGACTGCTCATGCAGAGATCAGCATTGACTCTAACAGCTTCAGTAGCAATTTATCAGCTCTGGTCCACAAATTACAACCAAGCAATACTGAGAGCATTTCAGCTTTCAGAGTTTGTTTTACAGAGTGGTTTACATTTTGTAGTTGCACCATAGTCATGGCACCCACCTATCAGAATATCTGAATAACAAAGACAACTAGAAACCCAGTTAGCTGAACACAGTAAGTCATAAGTCATCAATTTGAAATGATCTGATCTTTCTATTGATTATTGATCATATTTTATTAGTCTGTACCTATGAATTAAACCCTTCCACTTTCTCTTGTACCTCAACTGTGCTATGGTAGCACATATCATGCAGAGTAAAAACTTTATGTCACTTTTAGGGCTCAGGTGGAAGAGCACAAGGTGTAACTGAGTTTATTTTAGGTTGTACTTTGTTGTTCATCACAGTGGTGACTGTGACTGATAGCCCGAGTGTTGAGCTACACCTGGCAAATATATATGGATATGTTTGATCTTTTCATAATCAAACATGTTATGGTCACAGTTACACTAAAAGGGGTTATTGAATTAAGTTCAGACCTACTCTAAATAAATTACTGCACAGTGATTGGGGACCTCTGTCTCACAGGACATTTTTATCAATCAATCTTTCTTTATAAAGTATCAAATTTTAACAGCTAATATCACAATACCCTTTATGATAAAGCAGGAAAAAGTCATACTCTTTATTATAAGATTCTCTTTTATGAATGCGTACATATTAACATACAAACATCCACACAGAGGCCCACAGATCATCTCTCTGAGAGGGAAAAGCAAATTCTGGCCATGCAAGACTCTAAAAAAGAAGTCTACTTGGCAAGATAAAAGTTTGTATCTCAATATAACATGACACTGTCGATGAAATCCTATGTCAACAGTCCTCACCCACTGCTTGTGTTGTCTTGTACACCCCCGGGCCACAAATGTGACTTTAATGTAGCTGCCATCTAAAACTCTTCAGCACGACAACAAAGCTGAAGAGTCCTCCTAAACTTCTCCACAGGGGAGACTTTATCCCTTCGATCATTCATAAGAGGTCCAGAGTGAACAGATCTGACAGTCTGAACGGTGAACATTATGAACTTTTCAAGAAGACAGAAGAACAATGTGCTGAGTCTGCAGTGCGCGGATCACAGTCGGGAGAAAAACACTCCTTTGGTGTTGACGCACAGCAGCCACCGTCGCCTACAGCTAATGTCACACAAGTGCTACAAGTAGTGGGGGCTTTTTTCTCGTGTGGCACTCTGTCAGAACTGTGTCCCAGGGCTAATGGTCTTCATGGTGTCAGCCAATATCAACAGGAAAGCACACACACACATAAACTTGAATGTGCTCAAACAGTGGCTGCCATCATCCTCTCAAAGTCTTCTTGAGGGTGATCAGAATTGATTTGCATATATTTTTAAATGTAAGCGCTGAACTCTGTAATTATGAGGAGCCCTGAGTGTGTGCAGTAGACTGTGCCTGTAATTGTTTGTGTGTGGGAAGAGCAGCATGTTTTCAACAGCAACGAATGGGGAGGTACCCGAGCTGAATACGGCCCCTCCAGCAGCTGTCTAACACAGCTGTGGCAATTCATAAAAGATACACAAGCACTCCCATATTAACATAAACATACGCACACACACAGGCACATGTGGCATTAAATCTGAGGAGGCCTCCTGGGGATGGTACCTTCCTCTTCATGTTTCCGTGACACAGGCAATGATAATTAGACTAATTCAAAGTCTCCTTAGAGCGAGGCAAAGGCATGCAGACACACCTTGAAGCACGGCAGCAAGGTAGGCACACACGGAGGGGTGATGGAGAGTTCATCCAGCAAACTGCCATACTGTAGCATAACATTACTGCTTCACAGGATCCATACCTTAATGCTGGCAGAAGTCAGGGGGAGACCAGGAGCTGAAAGGGATTGTAAAGGTACTGCAGGGGGCTTTTTGAGTGTGACCAGTGCAGGAGGCTGGAGGGTGACCTCAGCCTGGACACACTTAACTCCACAGATGATTGTGAAACTTAAAAGAAATGCACTCACTTCAAGGATCACATAAAGATTCTGTGCCCTTGAGATTTTTCCAATGTTTTAGTTGTCCGGTAAAGTAACAATATATAGATAATTGTTAAGAAATATCCCTGCAGAGATACTTGTCATTCCTTGTGTTTCAAAGTTTAACAAAGGCAAATGTGGAGTGCATTGCATGGAAAGCAAAAGATTTAGTTGTTTAAAAGTATCCTCAATGTAATGGAGTAAATCTTTGTACAAAACAAAATGTATTTTGCATAAGGACTTCTCCCTTCCTCTTTCTTTGGGCCATTAACTGCCTAAAATGGCTTCATACCTCCAGTCACAGCCTTAGCATTGTTGGCAGTTTAAGTCTGTTGGCTTATTGTGGCAAGCCCAGAGCAGAGCAGAGCAGAGGTGTCAATATGAGAGCAGAGTTGTTGACAACATGGCACAGAGCAGTGCTAAACTGATCCAGTAGAGTGAACTGGGCTTACATGGGAAACCCAGAGGCAGGAGCTGACAGAGACACAAGAAAAGACACAGCTGCATGAGCGGCACGCCGTGTAACAACATATAGTCCTTAAGAAGTAATTTAAAAATGTTTTTTTTCAGTTGATTATTTCTTCTGTTTGATAAAACAATTGACATGCATTTTATATAATTGGGAAGCCTGATTAGTCTCCTACAACACGGTCCAACTTGCGAGGATCGTGCATTTTTGGATTGAGCAACACACTAAGGCCCTGATCTACTAAAATCCAAAATAACAGGTGCTAAACAAAAAAATTGCACATGCTATTAGTGGGCATGTTACGGGTGATCTACTATTACTGCGTGCGCAATTGATAGCAGGAGCAAAAGTGGTGGGGACCTCCCTCTTTAAAAGAGGATTTTGCATGTGCTGTCGCCATAGAGAGTTTGGGAGAGCAGAGAGACCGGAAATGAAAAATGATGTTTGAAGCCATGCTTACTGCAAGTGTGTTTGCCTTTTTTTGCTGCATGTCATTTTGACAGACAAGATTGTCACTTTTCCCTCACGCCATATGTCTGTCATTTTTGATTTTCCTTTTCTGATTGCAATTAAACATAACCTAAATGACAGCATTCACATACTTTCACAGCTTCATCATCAATAACCTCTCATGTGAAGAGCAGTCTTACAGTAACGCACACAGACTGCACAAACTGCATCATTCTGTTTACGCACTGACAGCCTCTAAACTCACTGTCAACGCATAAAGAGCATGATGCAGTCCGCTCTGAGTGACAATCGGAGTGATTATGGCAATGAAGTTTTTTACATAGAAGCAGAGAGGGCTTACTTTACCTATGCATCTTCATGGCACACTGGATTGTCCGTTTTTCCAGTCCTTCATAATGACTAAAAGCCTTTAAGTCTTTCTGTTTTTTCATCAAAATTCAGTCAGTGATGGAAAATATCGGTTAATATGACCCCTGTTTGCCACCATGGTCACAGCCCCCCGTTAGTAACACTGTGCCCTTTTTTTGCACGTGCTTTTCAGACATACTAAATTCAGAAGCAAAATCAATGTGGGTTTGATAAATCACATTGCGGGTGCTAAATGATTGTATTTGCATCTCCTCCTCCCAGTATTTTGCATATCTGCATGTATTCTGCATATTCATGAGGGCAAACATGCTAAATGGGCTGCGTGTGCTATTCTGCTCATCTGACAGATGCAATCCTCAGTGCACTCTATTAGTAGATTGGATTTGCGTGTGCTACCAAGTTTGGTAAAGATCTCAAAGGCTGTAGACAGAAAGAAGGCCACAGCTGATCTTTAGACAGAGATGAATGCGTCTAGATCAGAGTCTGTGAAATTTTCCAGAAAGACCAGAAACAGCGACTGATGGAACAAGGTGTAAAGGGAAGAATAGCTGCTAAGAAGCCCTTACTGAGGCCTTCAAACATCCAGAAATGCCTCCGGTTTACCAGGGAGCACGGACACTGGACTGTTGATGACTGAAAAGAAGTCACTCTTGAGTCCAAGTTTGATCTTTTTGGTCAGTAAGGTCATGTTACGGTATGTATGAAGGACACCGTTCTGATGCCAGATGCAATGCACCCATAGTGAAACATGGTGGAGATTCCCCAAGGGATTAAGGGATCCATTTGTTAAGTAAAAATTGGTGGTATTAGGAAAAATAACAACTCTTAAAACACACACATCTTAGTGCATCATGGAATCTCTTCTTGACTGAATCTGATTGGTTGTGGGTTCAAATACCAAGAAGACAATGACCCCCAACCACACTCCAGATGTGAGCAGTGTCCTGGAACTGATGCAAAGTCAAAGTAAAGACAGGAATCCTATGGAACAAATTTGTGATTTAGTGAATTTATGATTGATTACACAATAGAGCTTACAGCAAGACACTGTTGGGTGCTCAATACCAGAAGAGACTTTCAAAAAGTACATAAAAACAATGGCAGCAAGAATGAAAGCTGAAATCAGGGCCAATTAAGACCATACAAAATATTCAGTTTTTGGTTATGAGTGAAAAAGGACAATTTGGTTAAGTTTATTTGCCAAATAAATACTGATTAGCGTTTTATTTTTAGCACAGGTCCTTATTAGTATTCATCTGGATTATTTACAATATAAATACATTTCTTGTGTGGGTACAGCAATAAAAAATGTTAACAAGGGTAGGGATCCAAAAGCTGACAATTTCTTAAAAACATAAATATTTGGTGCAATCAACAATGAATTAAATAGGATATAATATTTGTCCTCCACTGGGTTACATAAGCACAAGATAAAACAAACAGCTATGAATATGATAGTAATAGCAGTATGATATTAATAACAAGGTCACCCCATAGCTCCAACCCAACCCACTTTTCACCTCTACTCCCCTACCCCACCTAAAGGATCCTATGGATGAGTTTTAAAAGATTTCTTAAATGCTTATGTTTCTTGGTTTAATTACATTTTATCTAATAAATGTGTTAAGTAATGAATACATAGTCATATTCATGAACCAGAGTTCAGACTAAAGATGGGTTGTTTAAGTTGAACAGGTATAGTGCCCCATAGTAAGGTGTGCATAATGGGGATTTCTTGCTCTGTTGGTCTAAAAGTTTCTAGAAATTCTCAGCAGTGCAAATGAAAGACCAGCAATTATCACTGTCACTAATTATGCTCACAGTAATACAAAAAAGGTCTTTGTATGTCAGTCAGCCAGGCTCAATAATCCAACATGGCACACCTCCTTTGAATATGAAATAAAGCCTCCATCACTTGTTTTTATGGATCAATAACATTCCAGCTTAAAAGTGTAGCAAAGCAATAGGTATTTCATAAAATACATGGCAGAATTTATATCTGGTTTATTTCTAAATTTGTGAAATAAATACCCCAGGGTCATAACTCTTAAAAGTTTTACTCCACTGGCAAAAAAAATTGTTTACTCCAAACTTCAAGGCAATGATCCTTTGCCATCATTTCAGCAGAGACATAAACGGAAGTCTGGAAACGTGACAGAGCACAATCATTTCTAGCTGATGAACTTGTTTTATGAAGCTGGCTCTGCCCGGCAGTACTCAAACTCTGTGGCTGTGCTCACATCAAGTGTTAGTGGAGAAAGGTTCAATTTCATGCAAATGCTCTCTGGCACGGAGGATCTTCAGGCTGGCAACAAGCAGTTAGCACTTGTTTTAGAGTCTCTCACTGATCTGAAGCACATAGTTGTTTTCTGCTACACTCAGCTACTTTATAGAGCAAAACTGCAGGATGTGCTGCTGTACAGGGCTGCTCTCTCTTATGAAACTTTAATGAACTGCTGCCTAAAAAAACAAGCATGAAAACAGTGTCTACTGTTAAAATTATATACACTTCAAACTTCTGAGCAACAGCATAGTAGACCAGGAAATAAGACTGTCCTCGCCCCTCTGTTCCCAAGTTAGATCTGACAACCGCTGAGCAGGGCACAAAGCAGCATACACTAATCAGAGCAGCAGGAAGTTAATCATAGTACAGAGCATAGCATAGATGCTAACAGTTTCAGTAGCTATTTTACCAGATCTGGACCACATTTTTTTCATTAAATGAAACAACAACAATGAAAGCATTTCTCACCAGAAAGTATTTGTTTACTCCACTTTGCTTGACATTGTGTTTCACATTTTATACTTTACTTCATGGCATTAGCATCACCCTACTACATACCTGTAAAAAACATGATTGACAGAACAAACATCTAATCACTTGCTGGGTAAGCTTTTGAAAGGTTCTGCCCATGCACAATATTTCTAGGGGTCGTTGATAAAATTTTGAAATGTATCCTATGGTCCATCTGATGTGTCAGGTTATGATAATGCAATAAAAAATACTTTTGCTTTCATTTTGGTTATTTATTTTGATGCACCTCAAAGCTTATACCTCTTTTTGTCAATCCAGAATTCCTAATTAATTGCAAACCAGGCAACAAATACCAGAGATCAGGTGAATCTGCAAGCAACCACTCAAAATCCCTTTGAATGACAGACCTCCTTTGAAAATGAGATACAAAGAGGATTTTGACTGATGCTTCATGGCAGCCTTAAGTGCTGATTAAGTGTAACACCTGTCATAGTGCAGCCACAAATATTCAAACAAGCAGTGCTGGTGATTGGTGGCGTGAACAAAAAGCCCATTCTTGGCCCATCTGAAAGAGGACATTGCACCCTCTGCTTGTTTATCCTTTTTTAGCAGTTAGTAAAATGAAACATTCAAATCTCTTAGCTCAAAAGTTCAATGCTAAGATGTATTCAAAGTGCCTTTTGTTTATATTGTTGGGTTGTAGTTTTCTTTTTTTGTGTGTCTGTTGTTTATGTTGTATATTTTTGATATATACCCAAGTCAATTTTGCAGTATTTTCAACCTATCTTCATACGTTATTTTATTCCTCCTGACCCTTATTTTTCTTCCTGTTGTAATTATTTGTTGATTGTTGTTGCACCAATTGACCCAGTTAAATTCCTTATGTGTGCAAATGTACTTAGCAATAAATATCAATTCTTATTCTGGATAATTTTAGCAGAATTATTTCAGACATTAAACTGTTCCTATCGACTTAAAACCTTGGAACAAGTAGTGCATGAATCCTGACTCACTTTCATGTTATTGCATTCAGCTACCTTAGGTGGAAGGGGCTGTGAAAAGTTAAGAGCGTGTATAAAAGGATACAAAAAAGAACACGCTCAAGGTGTTATCATAAAGCTTATGACGTTTTCCTCACATTTTATGATTCAAAAGTGAACATAGCCTAAATTACACTTCCAACATTTGTGAGACTGATGGGGACTTGAATGTGACTTTAGGTTCAATTACTGTTTGTAGAATCCCTTACCTTTAATAATGACCTGATGAAACCTTTCAGTTGGTTTTCATATATCATTTTTGCATTACAGATCAATTTTCTACCCTTTAAATTGAGCATATCAATAGTTCATCAAAGTAACAATTGCAATCATGAGAGCATTTCATTGTTAAACTGCTGATTCATAGTCAGCCCACCATTACTGAGAGCCAGCTGATTATCTGTAAGTTGCCATTAGCTAAATGCACTCAGATCACCTTATTTAAGCTGTTATAGCCTGCCTAGTCTTTGCTGTTTCCTCTACAAGCCGCTTTGCAACCCTCCTCCACCCCATCTCCTCCTTTATGCCATTTTTGGACTAAATCAATGTAAGTCTATACTGATGCTTGCTTTGGGGAGATTTTATTACTTCATGCTTGTCTTGTAGGTGCAATGAAGGTAAGAAGGAATGTATCCTGTTCCTGTTTAACTGGTACATGGAAGGGCAGAGAGAGCGCCTATCAAATACAAACATCTGTAATGAAGCTTATAAAAACTCTTAATAAATATTAACATAAATAACTGCACATAAGCAAAGATTGAGTAACTGCTTTGGTGTCTTTTCTTGATAAGGCAGTCCTGGAAGAAAAGCCTCTAAAAGTTTTATAGTATGAATGACTTCAGAGTGGAGAAGGACAGCTGGAGAGGATCCTTTCATATTCATGTATATGCTTTGATTTGAAAGACAGTCTGAGTACAAAGTGAAGCGGAAAGCGGGATGTAAAGCTCAGTGTTTTGGAAAGAAGCTCTGGGATCATCTCAGTGTTTGTACAAAGAAAACATTCACATACATGGCATAAGGCTCGAGGTGTTTGTTGCTTCATCTGCTGGAGCATAATGTGACTAAAGCCTTGGCTAATGGGGCATTATACTTGTCTAAACAGCCCTGCAGAGGCTCATAACCCACTGCGCTGCGTGGCTGTCAAACACAGGAGTGTTGCTATTTCTTCATTACAACATCAACAGGAAGTGATGAATTGTAAAAGTCAGTTAAATTTGATTTACAGTCCTTGGAACACTCAACATTCTGTTCTGTTCTGGAAAAAACACACAAACACAAGGATGTCTTGTTTCTACTTACATATGTGGCTTGGGGCAATATATAAGATCTCTTAGAGTTCAATGCAAGGAGGTACAGTTTTATGGATTTTTCTAAGAATTGTATTTTGAGAATCTACAATGACAAAAAGAGCCTAATATCACATACCAGCTAAAAAAAATGACCTGTCACGAAAGTATCATGTTGTGTGAAATATTTCATAACATAATTGTATGGATGCCATGCCTGCTACCTAACATGGCAAGTTAATCTGTGTTTTCCTATCAATGCTGTCTAACTTTTCAATTACAGATGGAGCAACTTTAATTTTCCTTCCTTGCCTTTCTTTCTCGAATGATTGACCGGTCCATGACTGTAAAGTGCTGGGACCTGGCTGTGATGAGATCCTGATTATGTGACTTATTAAAGCTATAGGTGTTTTAAAAAGGGGAAATGTTGAAGCCCATTGGATGTGTTCATCTGGGGGAAGTGCCATCTCCTAGAGACACCTTGCAATCACATGAATTGTGCTTATCATGTGATTTTGGCACACCCAAGAGAAATGGAGGGAACTCTCTGTAGCAGGAAGTTGGCTGGTAATTAACTGGAACTCAGCAGGCATTTGGCTGGAAGGGGAAATTGAAGCGGCTGTATTGGCAAGCATGCCAAATTCTAAGAGCGTCAGGACTGTTCATACCAGGCTGATAAAACACTGCATCAAACTGATCAACTATCGCAGAAATTCTAAGAGCACACAGTGTTTATAATACATAACCATAATTCATAATGACAAGTATTGCAGAGACTCCAGGGGAGTTAATGGACTCCCTATTACCCAGGAATAAGCTCTGTACAGAAACTTGGTTCATCATCGCCATACAGTTGCAGGAAAAAGTATGTGAACCCTTTGGGATTACTTGGATTTCTGCTTAAATTGGTCATAAAATATGTTCTGATCTTCATCTAAGTCACATCAATAGACAAACACAGTCTGCTTAAACTAGTACAGCACAAAAAAGTATAAGTTTTCATGTTTTCAATTGACACAATTTGTAAACAGTGCAGGGTGGAAAAAGTATGTGAACCCCAAGGCTAATTACTTCTCCAAGAGCTAATTGGAGCGAGGAGTCAGCCAACCTGGGGTCCAATCAATGTGATTAGATAGGATGTGTAGGTTAAAGCTGCCCTGCCCTATAAAAAAAACACACACCAGTTGTGAGTTTGCTGTTCTCAAGAGGCATTGTCTGATGTGAACCATGCCTCACACAGAAGAGCTCTCAGAAGATCTACGGACAAGAATTGTTGACTTGCATGAAGCTTGAAAGGGTTACACAAAAAGAATCCTAGAGTGTCAGCTGAAGTCTTACAGAAATCCCTTGCACATTCTAACATTATTGTTGACAAATCTATAATATGTAAAACATCACACAAGAATGGAGTTTATGGGAGGACATCACCAAGGAAGCCATTGCTGTCCAAAAAAAAATATTGCTGCACGTTTGAAGTTTGCAAAAGAGCACCTGGATGTTCCACAGCACTACTGGCAAAATATTCTGTGGACAGATGGAACTGAATTTGAATTGTTTGGAAGGCACACCAACATCAAGACCTCAGCTCTACTGTGAAATATGGTGGAGGGAGCATTATGGTTTGGGGCTGCTTTGCTGCCTAAGGGTCTGGACTGATTGCTGTCATCGATGAAAAAATGAATTACCAAGTTTATCAAGACATTTTGCAGAAAAACTTAAGACCATCTGTTCACCAACTGAAGCTCAACAGCGGATGGGTGATGCAACAGGACAATGTCCAAAAGCATAGAAGTAAATCAACAATAGAGTGGCTTCAACAGAAGAAAAAACAGCCTCTGGAGTGGCCCAGTCAGAGTCCTGACCTCAAAGCCTTTGAGATGCTGTGGCATGACCTCAAAAGAGCGATTCACACCAGACATCCCAGGAACATTGCTGAACTAAAACAGTTTAATACAGAAGAACGGTCCAAAATTCCTCCTGACTGTTGTGCAGGTCTGATCTACAACTACAGGAAATGTTTGGTTGATGTTATTGCTGCCAAAGGAGGGTCAACCAGTTATTAAATCCAAAGGTTCACATACTTTTTCCACCCTGCACTGTGTTTACATATTGTGTCAAATAAAAACATGAAAACTTACAATATTTTGTGCTGTACTAGTTTAGGCAGACTGTGTTTGTCTAGTGATGTGACGTAGATGAAAATCAGAACATACTTTATGACCAATTCAAGCAAAAATCCAAGTAATCCCAAAGGGTTTACATACTTTTCCTGCAACTGTAAATGAACAAAAAGACATATGCCATAGATGTGGACAGATAATTTTTGCCACTGTCCTCAGTGCTTTGGTTTGTAGGACACATTCTTTATTACTGAATATCTCTTGAATACATCCAAAAACATGTCTCTTTATTTCTCTCTTTATATTCTTATACTTCCTTAATTTTTTAAAGTTTTTTTTTACCAAACAACAGAGGGATATACATTTAGTCCCAGTCAACAGCTCATTATAGAGGTCTTAAATCGGCTAAAACAATGGCAAAGCAAATCGTTTCTCTTTTGCAATGACATTTCACTCTACAAGGCATCCAGAACTAGAATCAAGAACCAACAGGATCAAAGTTGATATTCGCTTTACCCAACGTTGATGTTTTATTAGAAAAAATGGAAACAAACATTTACAGATGAGACCTTCAGCTTTGTGTATTTGCAGCAGAAAAATGGCATCGATACAACATTGCCATGTAGAAGTCAAATAAATGCTTGTTGAAAGGAGCTGATGTATCTGACAGTGAAGTGGCGGAGAGGCAGAGGGCCAGGTGTCAGCCAGAAAATCTGACTCCTGTCACACTGGACTAATTCTTATCATCAGACAGCTGTTAGAAACATAATTACAAAACTACAAGAGGTTAACGTTCCTAGGGTCAGTGAGGGAGCTCCAGCAGATGATCTGTGAAGGGACTGGATGATGTCTGAGTTTCAATAACAGTCCAGTACGGTTCCAATATGCTGGCCTGGATCCATCCGCTGCTCTGTAATGAAATCTGGCACTGACAGGATCAGCTGCAGGGTCAAATGATATCATAGAATCAAACCTAATGAAAGTTCTGAGCTTATTCTGGTACCACAAACCACTAAAGTTAGAATCAATTTAAGTAACTTTCACATGAGCAGAAAAACCCTAACAATAGTACCACACATGTTTTCATATAGACTCTCTTAGACATAGGACTAACTGTAGTGACTGTGATGTGAACCACGGGCTGCTAATTTATGGCTTTCAGTCTGATATACTTCAATTAAAAAATCCAAAGGGTCTGATTTTTTTCTTTTAACTTACATTTTTGTAGAACATGACTTTAAATAAAACTAGGCCATTGATATATGAGAAACTGCAGGAGTTGGACTGAAAATATTGCAGGTAGGACCAGTTAGAGACCTGGCTAGACTATATTTATATACCATTATGCAAATGACTGGAGTTACTACAAGAGCCAGCTCACATTATCATGTCTCAGGCAAGTCATGATATCATAAGAACACTGATTTTTCATGAAATTTGAGATATGTAAGGCTGTTAGAAACACGGTACAGCGTTATGTATATGTTTGTCAGTCCTACGGCATCATAAGAACTGTTTTAAATGTGCTTGTCTCAAGTCATAAACTGACACTCGAGATGGACAGCACAGTTTATTTCACTTCACAACAGATCTTAGAAAGTGCTTGGGCATAAACTTTCAGGAAAGAAATATGCTTTGAAACAGCAGTGTGAATTGGGCCCTTGTTAGCAGTTTGTTAGCATCCATCGTTTCAAAAACACAATAGCACTTTCATATCTGTGCATCCATAGATGCATTTTCTGTTGCAAAATTGAATATTGAAATCTTGTATGCATGTATACGCCACTGACCTTATTTCAGGTTTTAAGCCAGACATTTATTTTAAAAATCCCTCAGACTTTCAACCCAAAGAATAATTAGTAAAGCTGCAAATTGTAAAATGTAAATTCACTTCCACATTTTGGACTCAGTCTTGCACCAGTTCTTGTGGGAGATGGTGTTGGCTGCTGGAGACAAAAAGGTACAAGAAGCACAAAAAGGAGCGTTGGAGTAAAGTGAGAGTAAAATTAATCTTAATTTATTTTTCAGCTCACAAAGAAAGATTTGAATTGAGCTAAAAGACCTTAACAGTCACCAAAGTATAATTGACTACTGAACCACATTGAATTATAAAAAGCATTTTTTTCAATATTTTTTCTTTCATCAAATGTGGTGCAACAGTTTTTTAAAAACTGATATCAATGTCTTCAATTTGCTGTTCTGAAGATAGTTCATTTTTACAACAGCAAAACCCAAGAAAAAAGTGGAGATCTTGACCAAAAACAGTAAAGTTATGTTTGCTGTGATATTTCTATGTTATAGAAGTTGACAGTACCCAGTTAATAACACAGTCCTGTCTATACACTGCTGCAGGTATCATGTCCTTAGTTACCCAACTTGGAGTCAAGAGATTCTGATCATGAGTTTAGGAGACTGATCCTTGATTTGAATAAGCAAAATAGTCATACTGACAGCACACATTTGTGCACACGTGGTTGGGACAAGTTTTGAAGAGGATCACAAAAATTAAATAAAGAATAACTCAGATGGAAACATTATTGGAACAAAAATACTGGAGTCTTCTCCAACAACAAATATCCATCTCACCTTTATGCTTGACTCTTCCTTCTCCCTTCTTGTTGTCTTAGCTCTGGAAACTGGTCGGGCACTTTTTTGGGGGGGGGGGGGGGGGCGCAAATAGGGGATGCCTGAGGGCTTGTCATTCACCTTGGCTGAGGACGGTGTTTAAGGTTACCGATAGCCATAATCAAACCGGACCACACAAGCCCCCCTCTGACTGGTCTCGCTTCAGGCAAGGGCACGAATAACCACAAAAAAACGATTTAAAGGGACCAGAGCGTGCTGCATCCATCTGAGTCAGAGCGGATATGAGAGGCAGGTTCTTTGTTCACCCTGATATTTATCTCTCTGAGGCTGAGCAGAGGAGGAAATGTGTCCCGAACAGAGGTCTGCAGGTCGGTGGCCTGGTATTAAACTGATCTATGAATGCACCATGGGGAGATAACACCACAAATCACAGATGTGGCCACAGGAACAATCTGAAAGAAAGTGATACATAGATGTATATGGAGGGGTTGGATGGAGTATATTGAATCGGATCACTGACAAACACAGCCTCTTAATAATTACAGACTAAAAAAATGGCTTATCGGCTTTGTTTTGACGGAGGAAATAAGAAACATCTTGTTGGTGGTATCATTAGCCTATGTACTGAGAAAAAACAACATTCTACAAGTCAAAGGGTAAATTAAAACAACTAAGAGGAGCAGAAGAGAAATATTTGATATTTATTATATTAACATTTGATATTATTAAATTGATTCTGACCTCTCTACAGAGCTGCCTGTGAGTTGCTTAGACTGGAGAGATTTTTGAGGGGGTAGCAGTGTCCTTTTTGCACAGCAGTGTGTGAGCAAGTAGCATCCACTACAGTCAGTTGTTTCTTCTTATTGGTAACAACCGAGAAGGGCTTTTGGTAAAGGGAAAGGAGGGGTTCTCTGCATCAGTTGTATGCTCGGTCAGATGGGTTTCACTTATTTAATCTTTCTGTCCTTACTATCCCCCTCTTTCTCTCTCTCTCTCTTGCTCTCTGTCTCTCTGTTGGCTCAGTCTGAAAAGAATGAGGCCTAGATCATAGTTGATCTGGCCATATTTATGGGGACTGCTTGAATATCACTTGATGATCCAGCATGGATTTTGATAAGAAAATTAGTTCAGAGAGGAAGAACTATGACAGCTGGTACATTAGATTATCATCAAAACAATAAAAACTAAGTCTCCTTTATGGTAACAGACAGGGATGCTATAAAGAGGGGAAAAGTTAGGGAGATTCTGAGGGCCAATGACTGACAGGGGCCCCAAAATAATATCATCAGTATTATCAGCACAATCATTTTTTGCCATTGGTCTTTAAACATATTGTCTCCATTCACATGTACCTTTGTTGATCCAAACAGAGCATTTAAATATTTAGTTCCTAAAAACTTGAATAGGTCGGAACATCATTATACATCTAGAAAAGCACTCGAAGAGCACAGACCTCCGCCAGCACCACAGTCTTTAGCCATATTGTGATTTTGACCATAAATATTAGTCCTACCTTTATTTCATCAAAATATTTAGATTCATTGACCATGAAAACACACCATTAGCAACTGGATTCATAATGACATCTATTTTAGTTTGTAGTTATTCACAGAAATCACATTTTTTGTCATGGCGGCCAGACGCTGATCTGGATCAACACTAAAATCAAATCAGTTCTTCCTTTTCCCATGCTGAACATTTCATGAAAATTTCATCAAAATCCATCCATTACTTTTTGAGTTATTTTGTTCACAGATGGACAGACAGACAGACAAACAAACAAACTCCCCCGAAAACATAACCTCCTTAGCCGAGGTAATAAATTAAAACAGTTTAATACTTAAATCATCTAAACCATAGAAATCTGTTTAGTAAATAAATAAATAAATCCACTATTTATTCTACAATTTTAGCCAAAGGGTGTTTTATCACTCATTAATGCTGTTTTTTGTCTCTTTGGACAGAATAACTTGACTGCAATATGTTTAAGTCTTTTGAAAAAAACATTTAAATATTTATTTGTCAATTTGCTTCATGGATGCTTGGTTTCAGAAACCATGCAGAGCTGATTTGGGATACGCTCTTATTTTACATCTTTTCATGGGTCCTAAAATTTCTCGTAGTTCCCCTGGTAATAGGCCAACTAAGATGTTTTTCATATGGTGCCAGCCTATCCGCTGTGTTACATCGCCTCATCTCTTTTGGTGATAAAGCAGTTATCTTTATTCCCCGTAAATTTGTCTCTGATCTGATCTGATCAAACATTTACAGTATTTCCTGAGTGACAAGGTAAGACTAAACAATTTTCTTCATTGGTTACAATGGTCATGATGTCAGATTAGGCTACCACTGAGACAAAATCATGCAGACTTGACCAACAGGTACAGTATGATAGACGACATGGATGTACATAACTTAAAATCACAACCAAAGTCAAGATGTAAGAAGGAGGAACAACATCAAGGAAGTGAAACAAATAATCAACACATGATATGGTGAATGTTATGTTAGCTTTAAGGTAATAGCTTGCAATTAATCATTAAGGTGCTTTGATGCTTCTGTCATTTTTCTCTGACTTTGCCCTTGTTTTATTTTGCAGCAGCAGTTTCTCGACAACACACCAAAAAGGCAGGAATGGTGTTGTCAAAGCTCAACAAGCTCCTCCAAAGTGATCATTCATTTTTGAAGCCACAGCTTTTTCTTTTTTGCTTTGCTGTTTTGCATGTTTACATCTTCACTCGATACTGGCACAAAATACTGGACTTGCTGTTTGAGAACTTCAAATTGTCATGGGTGACATTTTGATTCTTGTTTACTTTAACACACTACACAGGATAAAATGGCTAATCGATCATCAGTACTAACAAACACAGAACGGTCAGGGAACCCTACATTTGTAGGGTCTGGCAAAACTGTGTAAATTATGAAATCCGAGTCCATGATTACACACAGCAACTGGCAAAAGCAGCTATTTAGTTCAAGAAAAAAAGCTCCTGTCTCTCTAAGGCTTCCTTTCCTAGGAGGTTCAGTCTACTATGGCTGATTTGCAGGTAAACTATGTGGTAAGTGCCCTGCTTCTTGCCATTTTGTCAACAACCCTGCATTCATTCTGTCTATGGTATGCAGTGCACTTGCTACTGTTAGCCAAAGAGCTTACGCTGTCAGCAAAACAAAGATGTTACACTGATATTTGTGGGTTTTGGTAGACGTGTCAGGCAACTGCTCGTGCCAGAAACATAGGGAGAAGGAGAAGTCCAAAGGCTCAGGACTCTTTGTCTTGTGCACGGAAGTGTTTTATTATGTGGAGGAATCATGGTAAAAACATTAAAAGCTATATAAGCTCAAAATATCATAAAATGGGCTCTTTAATATGATTTTATGCTCAGTTTCAGTACAGCTACTCTTTCTATTTTGGCATTTGTCTAAATGGTGCAGAATACTACCGCAGCAGCCCCCTCAGTGGATAAAATGTAAGCCCCAGCTCACTCTAAGTTTATATCAAAAAGTTGTCCACACTAATTGAACTTAAAAGGAGAATTTCAAAGACTTTAACGTGAGTGTTTTTATGTGCACACCAGCCTGGGCTGCGTGGGAGGCAGTCTGGATGGACTGTAGTCCCAGCTTGACTGGCACCAACACAGAGAGGGAGCGTGTCAGCAACAAGGTGAAAAAGTAGCAATTACATAAAAGAGAGTGAGTCTGAACGGGCCTTCTCCCATTCTCTGCTGCCTCCTTTGGGTTAAACCAGCAAGATCAATCCACATGTGTGAAGTGTTGAGGGCACCTTGAAAATGCTGCTATTTATTTGTTTGAAATGTACCTTTCCTTTCTAGTCCTCTTAAGGCCACCTGGGAATCCACCATTGATTTCCACTTCAATAAGTTCACCTCTGACCCCCCGAAAGGACGTGACGTCCCTAAGCTGGCTTCTTACAGCCAGATGTTGTGAGAGAAAACTCAGAGCCTTTATTCCATGCTCTCGCTCATTTACATGATTCAAAGTGAAGAGATTCTTCTTCTTTCAGGTTAATTGTGGTCTCTCTTTGGTCTTCAACAAAAAAGGAGCAGACAGTCACACTAGGACTGGGGACATGAGCAGAAAATATGTCAAAACTTTTCAGTGGAATGATGATCCATGGTTTATATCTAAATATTTTTATGAAAACATAACAAATGGTTGTCATAGTACCAAGATTATATGCTTTAATTTGATTTTAGAAGAATCAAACTATATTCACACTGTTTGATTTCATTTTATCAAAAATACATGTATCTAAATGCTTTCTAATTTACCAAGATAATGAACTATTGCATTGAAATTTTCCTTTGGGTCATTTAAGTTCACATTGCAGCCAATCAAATCTAATACAAAAGTAGGACTGAACTAATGTCACTGCATGACAGCCTGCTTTTCCCAATAGGTAGGTTAACAATGTCATGCTTGTAGGTCACACACTGGTTTATGGGATGCTAGCTACAGGTTATCCTGTCAGTAAGATAATCTGTGTTTGAACTTGGATGGGGAAGTATGCAAACTTCCCACGGAAAGTCCCTGGCCCAGATAGAACTGGAAAAGCACTCCGAGAGCACAGACCTCTGCCATGCAGCTCAGTTCTACTCAGGAAATGTGATTTCCACCTAAGACTATAGTCCTATATTTTTTTATATGCAAATTGTGGAATGAAAGATATTAATCTGCAATTGTGTTTATTGTTGATATCAACATCATCCAATAGTTGGTAGTGGGTCTTGTAACTTGTTGACTGAACCAATTGCTGCTTGTACAGATGTTGGTGCTGTGCATGCTTCAGGGCTTACAGTGGGCTTCCAGTCTGTCAGTCGGAGCAAAACCACGACACTTCGATGTGCAGCAAATTTGCTCTTTGTGGAATTTGGGGGTTAGGTTTTTACACTCACGTACACAGACTTCTACTATGACAGACTATTTCTGTAATGACATAACCAGCCGCCTTGTTTAGGAGGTACAGCTTAAAGGGCTGCCAGCTAGCAGAGCTGCCGCACATATTTCTATAACACTAATCGGCTCACAGTAATGGTACTATGAGTTGTGAGTTGTGGAGGACTGGGATATTACAATTTTGGGTGAGTCTGCTTCCAAAATTTATTTTGGAAACCAAGGCACCAAGAACAACTCCGGGCTTTCTCCATCTGCAATTTCTCCCTCCTCTCTGCTGTGTCTGTGAGCAGAACTCTGCATGCACAGCTTTTGGTGCTGATTGGCTGTTCACTGTGCCCTGACTCTGCATGTAACCAGAGTGTATAAAAGTCCTACCCTGCCATTGCAAGGGAAGCTGGGCAGCGTAGTGACATAGGCTTAAAAACTACAATTCCCATTATGCCGTAAATGAATGGGACTTGCCATTCTAAACTTTTTTTTTTTTTGTGATGTCAATCTGGATAGGATCAGCATCAAAATGTATGTATTTCTTCCTTGGATCAAACCACACCTCTGGTAACATTATGACGTAAATCCATCCTGTAGCTTTTGTGTAATCTTGCTAACAGACAGACCCAAGTGAAAACACAACCTCCTTGGCAGAGGTAACCAGCAAACCCCCCTGCTTTGAGTCAACAGCCTGTAGTACCTACCACATGCTGCTCATTACATTTTAAATATTAAAATACTTAACAATAATTACCAACGAGAAAAAGGTTTCTAAAAAAATTAAGTTATTAAACCTAATAATGCTATTTCCACTTTCAGTTAACAGTGTCAAAGTCTGTAAAATAATTCATACTATAGCCACCCATCAGTAGTTGGGGCTTTGTTCCTAGTCCACAGGCCCATTGTTAAACTATGACCCCTGAATTCATACCAGCTTCATGTTAGAACATCGTTTAGTTCAATTAAGAAGTATGCGCTTCCCTAAAATAAAGATAAAGCTGCATTTAGGCAGTGTCAAGTGGCTCAAGCATATTGACTGGAACTTGGTGTTTCTGCATTTCACACAGATTTGAAGATATTAATGTGTTAAAAGGACTTGGGGCTGGTTGTGCAAGCATTGCTAACATTAGCCGCACTGTGTTTAATATTATCAGTTGATGCTATGCTATCTTGCTTTCTGTTCTTTTTTATCAGATTCATAATGCACTTCTTTTTTATTTGCTGGTTCAGTTTGCTCTCCCGCCCACCATGAACCAAATGGTCCACATTGAAGTGAACTGTGAAACCCCATTTCCAGGTTGAAAGTTTGGTTCTTTGGTCTGCATTACAATTTATGTGAGCTTTCACACCACCCCAAATGAATTGAGCGTTCCCTAAAAGTTAACCAGAGTTTGATTTATCAGGACAAAACCTTGTTGAGTATGACATCCAGTCAAGGTAAAAGTAAAAGGGTTGACAACAGAATTGTGGTTTGGCACACACTTGAATTCAACAGCTGAATTAAAGCCGTGATCTTTAAATCACAGACAGAGAAAACTTCTGCGTTCACATGCATCTCAAATATGGAGATAAAATTATTTTAATTTATTCTGATGTGTCTGTTTCAGTCCCCAGTCTCATTTTCTAACATGTGTTCATGTATGGGGGGCCTTGTGCTGTTTGCAGATAGGCTTAATGTTAGTAATGAAGTCTAGACCACCTAAAGGGAAACAGTCAGCCAGCACAGAGTCAGGATTCATGCTGTAAACAGAAAATATTCTACTGTAGATAAGAGACTAAGCAGTTACAGCACATCCATCAGCGTTGCGTTTATTATGCATTAAAGCCTCATTTCTGCAGCTTTGGGATCACACTCTGAAACAATAACATTACTTTGCCCAAGTTATTGTGTTTGGGGATCTGTGACAGCAGGTTTGCATAATGATTCAGAAACAACTCCAGGGGTATCGTGTTATTCTCTTGCGAAAAGGTCTTAAAATGCCCTCAGTTGGACACAGCAGGAAAATAAGCAGAGGGCAGAGTGGAGAAAGCAGCTTCACCTTTGGTCTTCTCTCTCTCTCATGAGAGTTAGGGGAGGAAGATCAACAGCCCAATCCGGCAGTTTTTAGTACTAGCCCTGACCCTGCCATCCTCAACCTCGTTTTATGCCTCCCTGCCAGCAATGGCCAGAGGCATGGGCCCTAATTTATCAATCTGGTGTCGATACTTCTGCAGATATGGGCACAGAAATCATTTTATACCAGCCTGCATGTGATTCATGAAACATGAAACATGCATTCTTAGCCAATCCCAGCATCAACAGTGTGTTGACAAATGGGGCGGCCTGAAAACAATTGTCATTAAAATACACCAAAAATATTAACACTGAAGCCCTGGACTTACATCATGGAGGGGCGGAATGCTAACCTGACAAGCCAGATGGACAGCTCAATATATCTGCCACGGAAATATTTCACTAATCCATCTTGGTAGGAGCCCTTTGAATTTGTTTTCAGGGGCAGAACGTTAAAAAAAAAAAAACACAAGCTTGTGATTGGACAATCGTTTGGCTCGTCACATTCATCACAGACCAATCCACATCAAGCAGGGTTGCCTCCTATAATGTATAACACTAAATTGTACCACACAGATGATTCATTTAACACTTAAATGTGACATGAACCTCACCAAAGACAATCCCTACAAGTAAACTTCCGAGGAGGGCAGATTTCGCCAAGTTTCACTGAGTAGCCATGAGGACAATAGGCTAATCGGCATGTCTGCTCTCAACTTCCGGTTCTCACTTCCTCTCTTCAGCCGAGTGAATTCGTTGGACAGTGGAGGCTGGCAAGACGGAGATGCAGGATTTCAGAATCAGGCAGGTCTGTCTGCTCTGCAAGGCTAGTGTAATGTCGCAAAAAGAGAAAACAACTCAAAGATGGAGACTGAGAATATCACAAGAGAAGAAAATAATCAACTCTTGTTAACAGGACATCTGAAAAGTCAGATTTAAAGGAATCAGAGGTAACCTATCAGCAAATGGACACTACAGATCAGTTTTTGTTTGAAGATAACTTATTTAAATAAGAAAGTCAGTCTCTTCAGCTAAAATAAACACATTTATTTACTATATTTAATTGTTCATGGATATTAGCATCTTAAAAGACCCCCAGTTTAACAGAAACCAAACCTCACAGTGAAAAGAGTGGTTTATACCAAGGACTGACTGATTATAATTATCAGAGCAGGAACAGTGGCGCATAGACAGTTGTACACAGAATGCACATTTCTGCGGTTTAGAGGGAAACAGACTGTTGACAGACTGAAACAAAGGACTGTAGTGTTGTTCTTCAACTCAGTTATAAAGTAAATGACACTATTTTAGACAATGACGCAATGATGTTTTATTTAAGTTTTGCCCCCAAATTTGGCTAAAACTGTGCATTTACATAAACATCGTTGTAATGATTTATAAGTAAATCATCAAAAGAATAGATCTAATCGAACAGATTCCTTCAGTCGAGGTTTGGGCCATGATCAATATTCACTTTTGAAAGGAAAAGTAAGATATTTAGCAGGAGCTGCAACATGACACAAGTATGAACTGACCACATTTGGCAGGTCATATGCCAAAGTTTGAGGTCATGGGGTTTCCTGGCCATGCTTTGATTTTTTTAGCAGTATCTAAAGGAAGATTTGGGAGATTTCTGTGAAAATGTGGCTCCTTGCACTGACAGATGTCCTGATAAGGTCATACTGTAGGCCAAAGGTTGATGGGCGTCATGTTACTTGCTTGCCTGTGAACACTAAACTTAAGAAAGCCTTTCCACGATTAGCCCTGGATTTTCTAAAATGTAAAATGCAAAAAAAGCACACATTAGCTGATTACACTGGGCCATTGTTAGAGATTTTTTTTAATCTTGTAATGATCTTAAATAATTTAATAGATTTACATATTATCCCCCCCTTTCGATACAGTGTACATGAAGCCTTCCTCTCTCTCTGCTTACCTTTTGTGATGAAGCAGGCTTAAACGCAGCAGATGGATGCAACCCAGGTATCATAACAACCAGCTGTAACTGTGCCATGCCTTCCTGCTGTCTGACCCTATAACTTAATAAGTGACCCAAAAAGATGAATGTGCACATCTACTCCACCATCATGAAAACATTGAGAGCTTATGATCATAACTGTCTACTGTGTAACAGTAATGTAAAGTAAATAATGGTATAGCAGCATCACTGTAGTCTGTGTCAATATGTTCTGTAAGAAAAAATATTAACAACACAAAACGATTAGTACAAACTAAATCAGTGGATTCCTCATTTTATATGAAATCCTCTTTTATTGGTTTATATAAAAAATGTTTGTCCATGGCCTGACCAAGAGCAACACAAAAAGACAAGGTAGATCCCTCCTATAAGTTGATTGCTCTATCTTATAGAAATTGTTTTCCAACAGCCTGTTTGAAAAGTTTCCCCAATGTTGCCAATAGAGGATACTTCACCTCTCCAAGATGGCAGACACTCCACAAGTCAGTTGATTTTTCAATCCACAGGTACAGTAGCTACAGTTAGAGGAACATAGCTAAATGGAAAATGGACTTCACCTTCAATAGTGTATTTTTCTTGTCTAACTACTCAAAGTGCTTCTATGCTGCTGTCACATCTACCCATTCACACCTATTAGCAACACATCCCTGTCCTCCAATCCCCATTTACATGTCATTTCCATGTGAAAAACTTGGGATTAAGTGTCTTGTCCTATAATTCCTTGACATGTGACAGACAGAGCTTCATTCACACCTTAAGCCTTCTTATTGAAGGTTGAGCATTCCACCAGACTAAGCCACTGATGCCCCGTGTCTATGCAGCCACAGTTATTGTAAGAGCATCGAACTTATGGCCAAAGCTACATCCACCTTTTGAGTTTCATAAAGATGGACAGAGCTGATGTGCACATGTCAGCATAAAATATCTCACTGCATTTTTTTTTTTTTTTGGAAACAACTTCAAGCTCCTTGGACATCCTAGAGCAGTGTGAACTGATGGAAAAAAGTCCACACTGATATTGTTTGATTAACAAGTCATATCTGCTTTTAAAATTCCACTGATCAGTAGTTAAAGGGACTGTGAGGAGAATCGATTACCGGCAACGTAAAGACTCTGCTACCCATGAGCACGCGCGGCGACTGTCGTAATACTGCGTTCCAGTAACCTTGGAACTGGGAGTGACATCATCTCCGACTTTTCAGCGTTCTAGTTGAAGTAGGAAAAAAACAAGCCAATCTACCGGACTATTGTTAGCTGTTGTTAGCATGCCTGCATTGTTGTTCACAAATATCACATGAAGAATGTGATTATCACTATGACAGCATTTTTGTAAATATAAGTCTAACAATACTATGTATACAGCTGATCTAGAGCGACACACCCCAGTCAGAAGTGTAAATAAATGGATTATTACAGGAGCTTAATAACTGTTCACACTGGGGGCATCCATCTTCGATTGTCAACTCGATTGGGGTGGCAAGGTTTCACCGCATTCCCAGGAGGAAATTCTGACTTTGGGGGACGTTCCAGTTGCAGTTTCCTACTTGGAACTCAAAATTCCTACTTCTGACTACAACTGGAACGCACCACAAGACGTGTGCTATCCAAAGCGTTTGTTTGTTTTGATGCTAATGAATGCAGCTCGGACCTTCCTCAGAACTCTGCATTGCTTTGGAACTTCTTTTTTCAACAACTTACAGGATGCAAAGCGACGAGGTAATGTATCTCTTTCTAGTTTCGTAGCAGTAATTTCTGATGTGTGACAACAAGCAATTTTTGGAAAAATTAGCATCGTAGTTTTGTAGCCGGCTATATATCGTTAGTTACAGCCCGGTGCTCTAAGACGTGTAATATAAATAATAAAATAATATAAATTTGCTCTAGATTTAATTGTCTTGTTCCCAAAGTTGATTATCCAGGCCAGTCCAGCCCTGTCCAACCTGACCGTGAAGCTAAGGAATAGCATTTATAGATAACCTATTTTGATGCTATAAAACTCATCTTAAAGTGTGTATTTGATCAGGCATATATCTAAAAGTGAGACTTTTTTGTAATTACTTAGAAACTCCTCACAGTCCCTTTAAGTCCTGAATATTCCATGACAGTGGCCCCCAAGCTTTTTCTATGAAGACCCTTCCAGCTGTTCATTAGAGCCCCCATGACCTAAATTAAATGAGTAAGAAACATTGCTGTGCTAAATCAACAAATATTTTTGTTGAATTCGTGGGTAAAAAAAGACAAGCCATACCACTCATTCTTGTACAAAGACATTATTGAAAGTATGACTCCATGAAGAGGATGGATTTTGTGCCTGGATTACACATGGGTGTGTTTTGGGTATAACACAGATCACATAAGAGACGAAAGAGTGTCTCCTTACATTCCCTTCGAATCAGTGTGCATTGGGCAGCTGGCACGTTGCTATGACATGGTAGGAAGATGTTTGGTTCAGAACTTTGGATGGATTATTAAATTCCTGTTCTTTTATTTTTTTGCTACATAAAGAACACACACAGTACACTGTATGAAATATGTTAAACCTCATATTCATGTTTTCATTTTTTCATTAAAGCATCTAGAGCATAAGAAACCATCCAGAGGCAGAGGCAGACACCTCTGCATAAACAGGATGATAAATCTCATTAACCATTAAAATCTCCAGTTAGGATAAGGCAGGTTTATATAGATCTTAGACCTGTTAACTGTCAAATGCCTGTTGCCTTTAAACAACTAATTTTCTAATTTTCCTGCAGGAATCCTTGGCTTTATTCTCTATTGTGTGAGAATATTGTGTGTAAAACGAATCTCCCAGCCTGTATTATTATTTGTAAGCAAAAATATTTGTGAGATTCTTTAGTATGTATACAAATACTAGCACTGTGTCAGAAAACGATTTGATCATGTGTATGTATTTTCTTATTTCTTGGAAGATTACTTGTGCTGGAGCGCATGAGAACACATGAAGCACACCAAACAAAGCTCACAACTGCCTTCTGGTCTCTAAGCTTTCCATCGAATTACGAACTTTACACTTAATTTTCAGCAGATTCTGTAATATTTAATGGAAAATGAGCGCTGCTGTGTGTCCCATTTGAGTGATAGAAGCTCAGTAAATTTTGTGTTTTGATATTGTGGATGTTTGTCTGTATCTCCGATGTATCTTTAAATTCGTTGGAGCACGTTGTGCCACAGGCTTTAGATCTGGTATGAGGATGCAAAAGCACAGTCAGTGTCATTGTCCTCATGTTAGGAACATGCCAGCTTTGCACCTTACCACTTCTCATTTTCAAACAAACACACACCTGGGCGCATGGTCATTTGATTTTTATACAGAGTGAGCGCACAGCAAATTACACCTGCATCAGATGGAAATTGGAAAAGACACCTGCTCCTGATTGGTTTGTTCTTTACATTATAAAAGCAAAATCAATCTTCTTTGCGCCCTGTGCCTGGCTTAGCATAACATAGTCCAGTTAACTGTTGTACACCATGCACTTTGGACAACATGCTTCATGCCATCATAACAGGGCTATTTAAGAGCTAAAGGTGGCTCACTTTCTCTAATCCCCTTTACCTTTTTTAACATTGCTGGTTGTTTACTGTGCATACTTATTATATTGTCATTATGTTTTCCCGATGAAACAAATTGTATTCCTCACTTTACAAGCTAAACAAATATCATTACATCATTAAATTACGCATAAACCGTGACTGAACAGTCCTGCCTGACATTTCCAACAAAAGAACAGAAATGAAACCTGCGTATCTGTCATCCCACCGTTAGAGCAGGATCTGAATACAGACCTCAGTACAACAATAGAGGATTTGACTGTTGTCCAGCAGGTCAACCGAAACAATCAGTGGTTGAGATGCACCTGGGAGAGCTTGGCTGCAGGATGGATCCCGTTGTCCCTTCATTTCTAATTGTTAGCAGCACACACAAATGGAGCATAATTGTGAACAAGAGGGATGGGGTGTGTTTTTAGTGTGAGTCATACAGTAGACACCTGCGTTTCCTCGGCAGAATGCACTGGCTCTGTCCCATCTGGCTCCAGGCTGCTATGATTTGCTGAGCAGGAGAAAAAAAGTTAAAATGAGAAGAATCCCATGTTCCTCTAGCCTTACCTCCCGCCTGTCCCACTTGCACTACATCGTACCTCCCCACAGTCCCCTTTTCGATCCATCCTGACCTAAATCCTGTGTTTAGACTCCAGCTACATTTCATTTCTCATCACCCTGTGTCGTCAGTTAATAACCTGCAACCTGGGAGTAAGCGTTGCTCCACGGTGGAGAGATAGTGCACAATCATCCTCGTGTTCCCTCAATGCAGCTCCGGGGATCGTTATTTCTGATTGGACCTTTCAAGTGTTTCACCAGCTTGGAAAAAAATGTCCAGGGAGATTTAATTTCCCCCACAGCGTCTGTGACTCTATCATGAAGCGTTTACCTGGACACAAAATCATTTTTACATCAGCACAGTGCCGACTGGGGAATAAATGACATGAATACAACTTCAGGCTGATGTCACAGATCCAGCTTGATGAAGGGATGATGAGGGGATGTTCGAGATGATGGAGGGAGATGATCCGTGGGGAGAAAAGTGACGGTGCTAACCTCCGTAATCGTGTCTGTGGCACAGCAGGGGGGCCAAACTGAGCCTGCTCCCTGAATAGAGGGTTTAATCGCCCAAATAAAAATCACTTAACGCAGTCCTCCATGTCTGTCCTGAAAGGATCTGAGAGGAGAAGTGAGGTAACCCAACATTTTATGGTGCAGACCACGCCTTCAACCTCCGCACTATCCAGCCGCAGTCTGACTACTTGAGCGCCATCTGCTTGGAGAGGGGTCAAAGCGGGAGCATCTGAGCACCCAATTTAGGCACTTTAAAAATCCCTTCAAGTACCAGTGCCTGACTCACTCACATCTCACACTCCAACAGGGGGACTGAAAACTCATCATCATCTGGCAGGGTGCTCAGGCAGAGGGTGTCTGTGAGGCCTGGTATTGAAGTTTTGAGTCAGCAGTCCAACCAAGCACCTTTCAAAAGTATAGGGTAAAGAATTTTAATGATATGTTATGTCTGAATGGATTAGTTTGCTGAACCCCACAGGATTATAAGGTGATGACCCTTGCATTGTCTTCATATCTCTTGAACCATCTTCTTATAACTCAAGTTTTTATTTGATGCATGACAGTTAATATGGTATTACATAATTACATTGATATTGAGCAGGGCCTTCATATGCAGATATAAAATAAGTGGTGTCAACAATATTCAGATGTATCTGCACAAGATGTAATCATACAGGTGACTTGTCCACATATTTAAAAAACAATTAATAATAATAATTAAAAAAAAAAAATATATATATATATATATATATATATATATATATATATATATATATATATATATATACTGTATATGTATATATATATATATATATATATATATATATATATATATATATATATATATATATATATATATATATATATATATATATATATATATATATATATATATATATATATATATAAATATATATCCAATCCATCCAATCCAACTTTATTTGTTAAGTGCTTTAAAAACAACCATAGTTGAAACAAAGTGCTGTAAAGGAGAATAAATAAATATATGTATAATATATGTCTTCTGTGTTTTTGTGTGGATGGACCTTTTCAAAACAATAACATTTGTGTCTCTGTATGGACAGGGCCTAAAACAGTGTCCCAAACATTTTTGTACACCAGGGCTCAGTGGCAGAGCTTGCAGTTCAAGCATTTTTTTTCTGCTTTTCTGTCAGCAGCATGACCACTGTGCCTCTCTGATCTCTTTATTTACATGATTGTCACCCTCCTTTACACATGTGCACCCACACAAGCAGATGGCCTCTTATTGTTTATAGTAGAAGAACCTTGTGAAGCTGTGAATGTTGCTTATATTGCTCCAAATCTGCATGGAATGCAAATAGTTAGCCCTAGTTTGTATGGAAGACCTGCGGTGCACTGTTCGTGCTGAACATCAACCCAAATAAAGACATGGAGGTCAGTATGGAGTATGGTGTTGGTGCATGGAGGTGGTAGGGGGCAGAGCTATGATCACTGTTCAAAGTTGAGGTCATGCTGAATTTGTGAGGATTGCTTGAATTTGTTTTAATTGTTGCGAAACACCTGTTTCCTTAAAGGACTGATATGACTGCCTTTTTTAAATGCAGAATTCACGATGATCCTTGTGCGTCAGTAGAATGTGTGATCCTCTGTCACACAACGCTGAAGGTGTTGCTCTAGCTATTTTATCGAGTTGATCTGATGTTTCTTTTTTCATTATTCTCCCATTCTTTCTTACCTCAAGAGGAAATCAGTATAAAATAACAAGGTGAATCCACTTCAATGCCTCGACACTCCTCCTGTTAAACACACTGTCACACTGTGCACTGTCAAATAGATCAACTGCTTCATCCAGTTCACAAACGGAAAAGGTCATAAGCATAAGGTTTTACTATTCATCCCAAGTTCAACTGTTTTGTTCATCACAGAAGTAACAGAGTCAGGGGACCTGGACAGACATTCAAGGATTTGCACATTCTTTCAAAATAAAACATCTTCAATCTCAGTTATTCAACAAACGGAAATTATTTGAAGTGTTTCTCTTTCTCAGACCCTAAACTAAATCATCTACAGCCTCACACTGGTTTGTGGCCAGGAGGATGGGGACCCCTGATTTGATGAGTTTTCTGTGAAAAAATTACCATAAATTGTCTACACTGACCACCTACTAGTAGATTGGACACATTTACAACAGCTTTATTATTTTAAAGGTCAGTTTGTCTTTGCATTACTTTGGTACAGAGCTCATTTAGCTAGCAAGCTACAGTCTGCAGGCTTCACAAGAAGACATTACTACCAGACAGCTGGAGAATGGAGATTTTTGTAGCACAAGTGACAGTCGTTTACGTTGCATTCCTTTGCAAAACTTAAATGCATTGGAGGGCCAACAACAAACTTCTGTACATGGAGAGTCAACAGGAACAAAAATAAACAGAGAATGTGACAACTAGAGAAACCCACAATACCTGTTCATAAAGATATTTAAATCATGAGTTCATGTCATCAAATTTGATGAAATCAGTGTGTTATGAAGCACCATTTCAGGATGTTTATATATATATATATATATATATATATATATATATATATATATATATATATATATATATATATATATATATATATATCCAATCCATCCAATCAACTTTATTTGTTAAGTGCTTTAAAACAACCATAGTTGAAACAAAGTGCTGTAAAGGAGAATAAATAAATATATGGTTGTCAATAAATAGTGTGCAATTACCATACACTGTTTTTGTGGCTTGTTTTACCCAAAACACTCAAAATTGTTTCATTAATTCACATTTAGACGACTGCAATGCATTTCAGGTTGGTGTAAACAGGCTTCAGTTGCTCACCTACATTTGGTCCAAAATCTTGATGCTCATCTTTTAACAGGTCGGAAGCTGGAGCATGTCATCCTCATGCTGGACTCCATTGACCACATGTTCATTTTAGGATTGATTTTAAGAATTTATTGTTTGTTTTAAATCTTTCAATGGACCTAGAAGTCAAAAGTCTTTTTGTGGCCCCTAACATATGGACCTACTTACTTACTTTGACTTCTTGGCTTGTAATTCATCTTAAGAGTTGTGTGGTCTCTGTGATATGTGTTTTAATCTTTTAATCTTACCTTGGCTGTTATTTTAACAGCTGTGTGTTTTAATGTGGTTTTATTTAAAATGTATTTTTATAATTTTATTGTATTCTTTTATTTGACTTTCAATAATTTTATTATTTTTTTTCTTAATTTTAATTATTTTATATTATTTTATACTTTATTTATATTTTATTTATATTTTATTTTTATATTTCTTTTATATCAGCAGTCACTTTACAGTACTTTGGTAAATAGTGTTTTTTTAAATTGTGCTATATGAACAAAGTGGATTGGAAGTGGATGAATTACACAGAGAAGGTGGCAGAGAAGGAGTAATATGTTGCACTAGCTTCCATGCTAGGTATTTCTGTACAGAAGCAGAGCTGATCTATATTACTGTGGTTAATGTCATGCAACCCTCTTCAAAAATCCTGAGCTAACCCTTTTAAATTGGGGTTGGCTCTTGAAGCTCCTTCAATAACCAATCAGCTCATGTCTCTAAGCCATCGTTCAGTATTTCCTTCAGCCTCTACTTGCTATCTTTTGTAATTGTCTTGATTGAGCTCCCTCTGGTGGTCGTTTAAAAACTGTGCATTAAAGATTGTCCACGTTTGAAGGGTCAATCTACCATCATCCAGTCTTCTCTGAACTCGCTCGTCTTGCATTCACGTCTGCGGTTTGAAACATGAACACAGAAAATGTTGAGCACATCAAAGCCCTCACTATCGCCTTTTTCTCCCTCTATCTCTCTCACATCACCTCGCTCTGCCACTGTGATGTGTGCATGAATGAGTGTTTGTGAATGCTGAGCCTGTGTGCGTGTGTGTGTGCACAGACGACCAGAGAGGAGGACCAGCGGTGTGTTGCCCCCGGGGCTCGGACCTGATCAAAGCGGAGTCTGTCAGTTTGCAGGTACACAAACAGGCGGCCTGTACACACACCGCACAGAACAGGGAGAGAGAGAAAGAGAGAAAGACGTCGACGCAGACAGAGGGAGGAGCAGCGGAGATCAGAAAGCATCATTCTGTCTTAAGTCAGGGTCATTTCAAGGTCACAGAGCCTCACTGAAAACTACTCCACGGGGCAGAAAAGAGTTAAACATGTTGAGTGTGAAGTTGGAGTCTATCAGCATGCAGGAAGTGATGACGGCAACCTGCTGCTGCTTTGTATAAGATTATGGAAGAAGTTTTTGTGTTAAATATTAGATTACAGTTCAAGGTTGACATGAAAAACCAGCAGGATTTCAAAATCACTGCAAAGATAAGATAAGAGAGAAAGATGAGATCGGACTTTATGTATCCCTTAGGAAGACTCCTTCAGGAAAATTAAGATTCTAGCAGCATCGTACAGTACACAGGTAGAAAAGAACACAGGATTTCAAAAAGTAAAAAACAAACAGCAGATTATACACATGCATTAATAAATCTATATTATAAATAGACAATAAAAATTAATATAAAAATAAGAAATAAAGACAAAAACAAAAATCTGGCTACTGCTGCTGCTCCTTCCTGTCCTCTGACTTCCTGTTACTCCTCCTCCTCTTGAGTGAGGAGTTGTACAGTCTGATGGCCTGAGCGGCAAAAGAGTTTCTCAGTCTTTTGCTTCTGTTCTTGGGAAGGAGCAGTCTTGGGCTGACATTGTGCAGAAAGTGACTGATGATGATGATGATAAAGACTATTTCAGATTTCAAAGCATGTTATGTATTTAAATAAAATGTTCAATCAAAGTCAGTTTATTGAGAAAAATGGGTTGAAGTGAGGATTGTAATGCAATGTAGTGACATGGGCTTGAAAACCTAGACGTCAGTTTACAAATAAACAACAATTCCCATAACACATAAATGATTTGTTGTTTTGTGATGTCAATCTGGATCGGATCATCGGTAAAATACATTGGCCTGTATTTATACTTCCTTGGACCAAATCACACCTCTACTAAAATATTCATGTAAATCCATCCAGTAGGTTTTGTGTAACCTTGCTAACAGACAACGAAACAAACAAACAGACAGACCCTTGTGAAATTATAAACTTCCTTGGCAGAGGTAATGATAATGGAAAACAGACTGAGTTTCAGTTTTAACTTTTCAAAGGTGTTGTACATGCTTTTTTAAAATTGTTTATTAAGGAGAGGAGTCAAAATAAACAGTTCTGGTGAAAATTCTCTTTTTTTTTTTTCTTTGTAAGTACACACTTTTTAAAGCACTTTTTACAATTTTATAATGACATATAATTGCTAGAATGTGCTGTTTTAAACAGAAAAAAGGTGAAAAATAATAAACTCAAAGGGCATTTTCTGACACATTTAATGACAAAAAGGCAAAAAAGACCAGACATCCATTTATACTTACATTAGAAAATGTTTAGTATTTATAATATGTGCGCACTGGCATTATTCCAATATACCTACCTGTCAAGATATCGAGCTTGCATGCCTCAACACATGCTGCACATGCTGGTCCTACTTTTGGGTTTTCAGAACATGGTCCCCCGAGACAGAGAGCTTGCATCTTCCCAGACTGATATGTCAGTTATTCAGATCATTTTTCATCAATTTTGTTTCTCTTTGGCCTGGAACTAAATGACATATAGCCTGGTACAAATCTGAGCCTAAGTGGTTGGAGATCTCTGTTGATATGTTTCATCTTCTTCAACTGAGGCTTTGCCCAAACTATTCAGACTGTTGGAGCAGAATGTTCTTTATGCAACTGATCATCGATGTTTGGATTTTAAATATTGGCACACCCTCGACCTGACTCTCATAATTTTGGCATGCATGACACCCCTGCTTCATTCTGATGCTGAATTAGCCGTTAATCTCTTCTGACCTTCCATTTTGTCCGTATCTCTTCACTTCCCCATCACACACTCAGAGAAACAACCATCAGCTCCAATGTCATTGCAGACATGTCTCCGAGAGCGAGGCCGGCACGTCAATACTCCTGAAATGACACACGCGTCGACTTGGCTCCAATCTCAATCGTAGCATTACATTCAGAGCGAGGCTAAAAGGTTGTTAAGATGAAGTAAAGCGTCAAACATTCCCGACACGTAGCTGACGGCTGTGTCTTCAAAAAAGAAAAAGCAAAGGAGGTAAAAAATGAGTGTGGGAACCAGAGGGGGGAAAATAGAGCACATCAATTGGACAGGCAAATGAGAAAGTTTGTCCCTGACGCCCCTGTCAGAATGAACGATTAAGATATCTAATATGATGTTTAAAGCTGCGGGGCAGGCGAGCTGATAACGGCTCGATAAGGCCTCTCTCCTCGCTCATCCTTGCGCGCTAATTAGCTGCGTGCCTTTTTTAAGGTGGGGGGTGTTTTATCTCTTTAAAAAGCTTTGAAGAAAAAGAGAGGCACCTGCATCAATCATAATTATTTTACTCAACCTAAAATTAGCCAAAGCAAGGAGGAACGCGGTCTCCTTCAGAAGCAGGAACACTGAAGGGAAGCCAGTGTGAAGGAGAGACCGAGCATGTGTGGAAGTAAAAAGAGGGATGAGGTGAATCGATAAATATCACTCTGACTGATTGGACCTAATTAGAGACATAGAGAGGCATTCTGGACGAGGCTGGGTGGAATTGAGTCGGCCAAGTTGTCAGAGCCAATTAGGCCGGCGTATTATTGCAGAAGAGAGAAAAACACACCGATTAGATTAAGTTTAGAGCCCATGTGAGTGAGTGTGCATATCAGAGCGAAGACGCTTCCAGCCAAAACACGGCCAGGTGAGTGTGAGCGTTCCTGTGGTGTGATAAACTGGTATACAACAACAATGATAATCACTCACAGCTTATCACTCACACAAATCGCACACACATACTCTAACACACACCCCTCCAGCTGTCAGCTGCCGGGCCTGCAGCTGTGCAGATCCCCCAAACTCACTTTTAACTGGAACTCTGACTTATTGTGAGTTCAACTGTGTTTTTTATTTCTCTGTACGTGTGTGTGTTTGTGTGCATCTGCGCATGAATGCCTGCCAAAGTTTGATTCTGGTGATTGCGGTTGGATGTAATCACTTGTGTGCAGTTAATATAATGATGGAGTCAAACAAGCTGAAGTAGTCGTGAGTTTGGGTAACTTCACAGAATCGTTCAGAGTTTGGAAACAGGTAACAGAGACATTAAAATAATACTTTGTTCTAATTCTGGTGTGATATTTAAAGCAGTGCAGAGATGAGTCCAAAAATGTGGAAGCAAGTTTTAATTTAGCTCATCCTGTTTTGTGTTTTGGCATGCAGCAGAGATGTCTTTCCTGTTTTCCACTTTGACTTTTGACTCATTTTCTGACTCTCCTCTTTTAGACTTTCATACCCTGTCAGGAAAATTTCCCACACTGCCCTTGAGTGACAGGCCAGATGAGAAGAAGAGACAGGAGAAGGCGGTTTTCTTGAATCTTTTGCTACTTTTACTTACTATTCAGCAAGGAGTAGTTTACATCAGAGCATCTTCCTCTCGCACCAAAGAGTGTGTCTAAACTTCTCATATTTAAACAGTCAAGGCCCACTTTATCACACAAACAAGGACAAGCTAACCTGACACGCCAGACGGACAGTTTCATATATCCATGGAAATATTTCACTAATCTATTTGGGAAAGAGCTGTTTGAAAATGTTTTCAGAGGGCAGAACCTTCTAAAACATCAGCAGCTTGTGAATGCTCATCACAGCAGACCAGTCCACATCGAGCCAGGCTGACACGTATGACGTAGCAGCTTGAGCTGTAGCCGTTACCTTAAAATGCCTTAGACTATCATCTTACAGTGAATTATATCACACAGATGTATCATTTAAAATGTTTATGTGACATGAATCTCGTCAAAGCAATCAATATCTACCAAGTTTTCCTGATAAACTGCTGAGGAGAACATATTTCACTCCCAGTTCCCCCAGTATTCCAGCAGTGATCCCCAGTCAGGAGAAGAGCATAAACATGATTTCTTGTAAGACAAGCTTCATGTGACTTTCTTCATTCTGCTTTCAAAGAATAAATTGAGTCAATTTCTGATAAAATCAACAGACATTGCCACATCCACAGAGACCACTGCAGAAGGCACCATTGTTTTTGAACATATAATCGCTTCCTGGTGTTGTCACATCCCAGTTCCCTCCTCTCTTCCCTGATTGGGCTGTTAAGCACTTAGCCAAGTGAAGTCGTTGGACAATGGCTGGGCAGTGCAGGTCTGTCTGCTCTGCAAGGACAAGCAAAGCTTCCTGATTTATCAAACAGACAGTTCTTCACAGTTTCTGACCCCTTTATCCCAGTTGCTAAGCAAGCACTCACCCATATCACTAGTATAAAGGCAGCATTCTATCACTCAGTAAGAACACTCGTGTATACATGTCTAATAGTCACATCTATGTAAGTCATACAAATTATAATGATATTATAATGTATGCTTTTGTTTCTTCATACCGTATTTACACTTTCCAAAAGTGAGGGCCTATGTGTAAATGCAGCAGGAGAGGTGTTCACTCAAAGTGGGCTCATGTCTGAATGCAGCAGCAAACTATTATGATAATTCATGAGGCTGTTGGGGAGGGCTGTTGACATCATTCTGCGAGACCAGTGTGAATCAGAAAGAGAAAGACTTGACAGGTTTACTGCTGGAGGAGGGTAACATAGAGAGTGTGTCCACTGTGCATCAGCAAACGTTTGTAATACATCTGCTCAAAAAATACCATCACCACCTGGTCTCTCGTGCATCCAGAGTGCCGTCTCTGGATACAGAGATGAAACTTTGCAGCTGTCTGTCTTCGGTGTAATCCTCATGCGTGTGGTGATGCTGCTTTATATTCACTTCTGTGAGCTTCAGTGGTATTGTCAAACTCTTTAAAAGATGCTGATACACTTTTTAACATGTAACATTGAACGATTCAGATTCTCAGCCCTTATTTCCAAATCCTTGTCTACCTTCTGTTTGTCTAATACCTTAATTTCTGACCTCTTTTTTAATCTTTTTTTGGTCTCTTTTGGCTCCTTTTTATGGTTAGTGACTTCCCTTCACTTTGACTCCTTTGCTTCTAGGTCCCTTACACCAGGTGCCTTTTTTTCTGACTCCTTGATGTCTTAATTTTTTAACTCCCTCCTCTGTGTTTGCACCTTTTTGTTGATTGTATGGCATCCTTTCTGATTATCTGTCTGTCACAGTCATTTTTCTAACTCCTGACTTGCTAACACATTTTTGTCCGACTCTTTCCTCTGCACTCTTTCTAACTCACATTTTTCTGACTGCTCTTTGACAGATGCCCCTTTTTGACATCTTGCTTTTGTTTTATATTTGCCTATTTCTCTTTGAACTCCTTTGTCCTTTGGACTGCTATTCAGTAGATGCCACTTTTTCTGACTCCTTTGTACCTGATCTCTTATCTCAAGTACTTTTCCTTTTGTTTCCTACTTGTTTTGTCTGACTGCCTTTCATCAAATACAATTTTTCTGATTTCTTGATGCCTTGATTTTGATTCCCTTCTGTCTGTCTGCACCTCGTCATTGCCTTCCTTACTGCCAACTTATTTTAGTTTGTTTTGTTGTTGTTGTTCTTTCAATCGTATAACATCCTTTATGAAATTTTGGCTACATTTTTTGGACTTATTTTTGGTCTCCTTACTTGCCAACACATTTGTCCAACTCATTTTTCTTCCCTCTTTTCTAACTCTTTTTTATATCTCCTTTCAGTCTGAAGGCCTTCTTATTGACTTGCTTTTTCTGGCTCAATGTTTTACTCTTTTAATCAAATGCCCCTCTCCCAGTCTCCTTTTAACTGAGTGATCCAATCCTTTTGTCTTTAACTCACTTTTTTCTGACTGCTCCTTGACAGATGCCCTTTTGTTGACTTCTTCTTCTTCTCCTTTTCTTCCAACTCCTTTTGTCTGACTCTTTTTTATCTGACTCCTTTCTTTTTCACACTTTGTCATTGGATGTCTTTTTATTTATTTATTATTTATTTATTTATTTTCAATTTGCCTGAGTTTTTGCAGACTTTTGGCTCTCTGTTTGACTTTTTTTGTATTTCCCTTTTCTTCTAACGTCTTTTCATTGGAGGCCCTCTGTTATACCTCTTTATACCTGTCTCTATGGAAGCTGACTCCTGCTGGATCTTTTGTGTCTGAGTCCTTTCTGTTGACTGCAACTTGACTCCTTCTTGTCTGAGTCTTTTCTTCTGTCTCCTTCACGTTTTTCTTTTGGTTTATATTTTTCTGATATCTTTTTGTTTGATGCTTTTATGTCTGAGGACTTTTCATGAAACATTTGATATTAAGGGCCCTACATATGGCGCAGCGCAGGGTACGCAGCGCAGGGTGCGAAGGGTGCGCGCGCACCCTGCACAAGCATTCAGGTTGGTGCATTGACAATCTGTGCGGAAGGTGCGCTGAAAGCATGCCAGCTCCAACCTGGTCTATTGTCGGCGCAGGCAAAGCGCACCCTCCGCAGCTGTGATTTGGTGACAGGCGCAAAATGTGCGCACACCTGCCAAACCCTCGGAGGCAGGTTTCCAGAGTGTCAGGCACATTTTAATGCAATAAACACTCACAGCAATCACTATTTAATGTAACTGTCTGAACCAGCATATACATTTGTGTCTATATTAACTGTCTCGTCACATCTGATGTCAGATTAAAGCCATTGCGTCATTATGGAATCTTAACCTGACGGCAGCTGGAAATTTGATGCACATCTTACAAATCAACAATAAACAGCCTTAACATCTTATACTGAGTATATATCTGGCTTCTCTCATTTCATGAAATTCAAAGAAAAGAGGGAGAAAAAAGACGAAGAAATTAGGATTTACCTGTGATTACCCATATTCCTCTATTTTAGTCTTTAGTTTTAATGTAATCTAAAAAGATGGAGTTTATTACTGCAAGTAGGATGAGGAGAAGACACCGGGAGAGTATACAACATTTCACTCAAGGTTCTGCTATTTGGCGATGACAGACTAGGAATGCAGGTGGATCCCAAGTATTATGAATGGATAAGCCTGCTGCCTGATAATTGTCTCATACTTTTTTACTCCTATAAATGACAAAAAAACAGATTACATCTGTCCCGGGAGCTGGCCCACACGGTGATGCGCTTCGTGGCCTCCGATGCGCTCCCCGATGGCCAGTCCGTTCTCCCAGTTGCTGAAGGGACAGCAGCTCTGACCGTCTCTGCTCCCGGGTCTTTCCAGCACACTGTATGGCGGGGATCAGTCAGACCAATCAGATGCTGCGCCTCGACTGAAGCGCATTTAAAGGCAAGGAGAGGCGTTCATTTGATTGGTGAAGACAACACTCGGCTGTTTTAAACCCACTCACGCCTTGTCTCCTCCCTCTCTGGCACTTGTGCGGAGGGGCAGGGACGGAGGCGTGAATGCGCCTCTCTTCAAGTTTCCTGCAGTGCCAAGAGAGGCGGACTGCAGGCACAAAGTGCGCTGGACACACCCTCTCGGCGTGGCGCAGACAGGCCGCAGGGTAGGTGCGCCGCGCCTGCACAAAATTAGAGCCCATAAAGTTAATATCCCTAATCTGACATTTAGTCATCTTAAGTTTGACACCTGAGTCCATGACCTGAGGATGTCCTTGTGGATACACTGTTTGAAAAATCTTTGGACCATGTTCTCCAAAAAAAAAAAATCATTTGAGAACCACTGGGACAGAAAACAGCCTTTTCGGTGGTCTATCAGGATAAGAGGAAACAAATAAAGACTTTCACTACTCGGTCCTCTGGCTGTTTTGTGTTGTATAGATGCAGTGAGGCATGGTACCGTCTGATCAGCCTTCAGCCAAGTAGAAAAAAAAGAATTAGAGTGAAGAGAGTCTCAAAACAAGAGAACAAAAAACAGGCCTGAATTTTCCTCTGATGCTTTCTCTCAATGGAGAGACTTCAAAGATCAGCGAGACAACAGAACAGATGCAGAGACGTCTTTATTTGTGATGCTGCCCAAGGCAACGCAGCCTCCAGGAGCACAAACACACTCTTGACTGTCTGCATGTTAAACTTTGAAGGACTTGATTAGTTCACACTCGTCTGAATCTCCTAATTGTCTGTTTGTGCGAGGCTGATGGGAGGGGAGATGCTGAAAGACGTCGGGTTTTACTGTCAGCTTTGTTGGCATGTTTGGATGAAGCTGCAGGATAAAAAAAGCTTTAATGTCACTCAAACATTTTCACCTCTGCTTCTCCTTGACTACAAGCTATAGGGGAAGGATGCTCTGTTCTGAGCATAACTTTGATTAACAATCCTGACTTTTTAATACTTCTATAAAAAGTTTCAGGCTGAGGCTTTAGAAAGAAAAAAGAGCAGGAAGGTAATACAACTCAGATTCATTCATTCTATTTTAATGGCTTTTAGAATATGTTCACAGACACCAATATGCATAAACTCTCTTGTTTTCACACCCCTGATCCACCTCTGTTCTCACCACTGACCAGGGCCATGTATAAAAATTCCTGGGCACCAACAAACTCAGTATACTGTTATGATAAAAACTAGCATCAAATACTTTTATCAGTAAAAAAACTTTTTCTTTTTTTTACTTAAAGTAAACATCTGAACTATCTTTAATCATTTTTTTAATTAAAATTTATTTCCTTAACTTATGTTGACAAAATAACTGCTTTGAGATCAGGCCAAGTTCTATCTAAAGAGATTGTGGGGTGCTGGACTGGGCCATTGGTATAAAACCAAGCCAGGGTTTGAATCCTGCCTGTCTTTATTTTAGTAGTTCTTCTCACAACTTAAAAGTATAGACCCAAAAATCTACATACACTGTAAAAAAGAATCCAGTAAACTCAGCATTTCAAGGTCACTGTCTGCACTAAGTTTTTGAATTAGAGTTCAAACTCAAAATTTTGAGTTGAGAGAAAAACTTATTAAAATGAAAACAATCTCAGGCAGGATTCAAACCCAGACTAGATGTGGCATATCTTCAGCAAATAGTGTTTGCTTGCCACACCAAGAGCTTGTGATTTATAGGAACCCTGTTTTCAGAACTTGACCACGACTGAGGACACCTGACCTTTATCTAAATGTTGTTTTAAGTTTTTCAAACTTATGTTAAAAGATGAGTTTTTATTAAAAACTAAATAAAATAAACATCAGGGTAATTGAGAAAACACAACAAAAAGTGTTTTGTTTTGCCATCCATCCATCTATTATCTATGCTTTTCCTTTTTGCAGTCACAGATCCTGGAGTTTGTCCTAGGTGACATTGGGGGAGAGGCAGGACACACTCTGAACTGGTCACAGCCAATCACAGGGCCACATAGAGAGACAGACAACCATGCTTATGCTTAATGACACTTAGAAGTCACCATTCACAACAATGGGCATGTTTTTGGTCTGTGGGAAGAAGATAGGGAGAGAACCCACGCATGCATGGGAGAATATACAAGCTCCACACAGAAAGGCCCTGACCGACCTAGACATTAAACTGGCGGCCTTCTTTGAGCTGCACCTGCTGTGCCCTGTTTGTTTTGTTTACTAGAAACATATTGAATGCCAGAAATTCTAAGTTTCATTATTACAGTGCACAGTTACATAGAAATGTGAAGTTTCATACATTTTTTCATTTTTACTGTGAGGTCACTGCAGTCATCAGACATTAAATCCACCTGTGAGGCCTGACGCAGGTGCACACTTGGATCATTACGCACAGAGATGGCTGTAATATCTGAAGGAGCTGCTCCCTGGGTCTCACTAAAGGTCCTTTCAGAGGTGATTAAGAGGCATAAACGCATGATCTTAATCAGTTACCCCATTACCTTAAATTAAAGTTCTGTCCTGACATCAGTCATCTTATTCTTCAAGTGAAATCCCCAAAGCTCGCCCTGTATCTCCTCCAATATTCGCTGTCATTTCAACTTTTCTTCTGGTCCTTGAATGGCAACACACAGCCTAACATTGGGGTTAAAACAGTGAAGTTCACTATAACAAGGAGCTGTATCATGGTGAGATATTGAGTTTTGAGACAGACAAACGTTTGCATAAACAGATAAAATAAATGTGTATTTTTGTCAATACATTCAGAAATGGTTGTCGTACTATAGTTAGAATTTAGGGTGGACCATCTTCCTAACCTTCACTGGCACTCCTGATGTGGCTGAGCCCCATAAAGCTCTCCCCTTTACATGTCTTTATGACGGCCTTTTCACTAAATGGGCAAAGTTACCCCAAATATCTTCTGTCATTAAGTTTTGCTATGTAAAAAAAAGGATGGATGGAAATCAACTAATTAATCAAACTCAATTTGTATTTATTTTATACAACACAAGAACATAAACATGAAATAAATAACAACAAATGTATGTTAAAATACAAATGTATATAACATCAATAAGAACAAACAAACCCGTATTGAACAGAAACAGAGAAAATATAACTTTATCAAAGACCAATAAGTCAGACCTGTAGGAGTGAAATACTACAGAAACACTGGAATCTACATTTGTGAAAAGTAAAACAAGAGATAAATAAAAATATAAAATGAAAGAAAATAACTTTGGAAATAATAAATACATAAATACGGATATAGGAATATATAAAATATATGTTTTATAGAGGAAGATATGAGGATAAAAGAGTTAAACAGATAAAAACATGCGTGGAATAATAAAACAGATTTGACACTTTCAATTATCCATGATTCGCAAAATAAATGGATTGAGAAAAATTGAAAAGATTAGCAAGAATAATAAAACAAACAGCTAACTTGTATGATTCAATAAAACAATTACATTTGAAATGGATGAATAAATAACTTTTAAATACCTTTAATAAAACAAAAGTTATTTAATAGCTAGATTAAAAAACTTTTTAATGTTATTCTTTATTTAACCTGTTTTTTAAACCTTCCCGTTGAGATGCAATAATCTCTTATACAAGGAAGTCCTGGCCAAGTTGATGACAAAAAAGGATTTCACAATCTACAAATCATCAGCATTCAGCAGCAAAACACAGGCCCACGAGTCAAATCATCTTTATTTTGGATTTAAAATCTCCCAAACTAAAACAACAGCTTATAATGACTGCGAAGGTCAGACCAAGAACATGATGAACCCATGAGACCAAAGATTGAGGTCAGGAAGTATGAGGCAGTTCATGGTCATGTCTTGAAGAGAGATGCATCAATGTTCAGACCTTCTGACAACCAGACATCTCCCTCATCCAGACTCAATAATGTGTGGGGAGACCCAGACCAAGGCAGCAGGCAGAGTCCAGGAAGGATGTAGATATCACCACAATAAGGCAAAGACAGAAATGTTGCTTCACTCAGCCTCCTCTCCTCTTCAGTCTCACTTTCTTTCAGACACTTAATATGCAGGTTAAAAGAAAGAAACAAAAGTCTTTACAGGTTTAAGCGGCTCATTCACCTCATTGGTCCAGGGATAAATCTGAATGCAGTCACGAACTTGAGATTTAGACCTTGAAAAACACATCATCTCTGTTTTATTTGAGTTTTTATTGCACAGACGTTTTCTCTGAATAACATTAAAGCCCAACAATGTAAAACTCTGGCTTTCAGCTCTCTAGGGGCCTCTATGGTCACTGAATGTAACTGCACTGTTGTAAAACAGAGCGCCTCACACCAACGTGCATTTGCTGACATACAAAGGGAGGCGAAACGAGCCGACAGGACATCCCAAGAAACAAATTAAGTATGTGGACTAATAATCATGTTTCTATTAGAATAAATCATTGTGCTTACAAGTCCAATAGTAACAGGGCAAAATCAACATGGGTCGGACATCCCTCCTCGTCTTTCAGCTCATACCAGCAAGTGAACACCAGGCCAATGTCTATCCCTGTCCATGCATTCAGCTTGTTACTCTCCCACTTCCTTTTCTTGTCTCTTTTTCTTTTCTTCAGGTTTCAGCTGCTTATGCCTTGATAAGAATTCTACATTTAGCTTTCTTCTTCTTTTTCTTGTTTAACGGGGGGTGGTATCCACCGTCAGAGGAGCATTACCATTACCTACTATGTAGGAGTGTGAGCCAGAGGTCCCTATTACCATTAGGAAAATAAGTGCATATTTACTTTAAACTAGATTTTGTTCATTAATACTGCTTCATTTTCTTCTTTTCCCAATGTTTAGCTTTCGCCTCGAGGAGAAACTGAAGTTTGCTGTAAAGCAGTCAAAGCAGTAAAAATTTGTAATTTTTTTAGCGTGAGCTGTTCCTACCATCCATGTCGAAGTTACTTAGTGCCAGTGAAGGTGATACAGACCCCCTCAGACCATGACAGAGGTGTCATTCAACCTGTTGTAAGGTGACTTACTATCACAATGACTCTAGAAGTATTAAAGTAAGGGGAAAAACTACTTAGTGTTGGCTTAAATGCTTCTTGTAATTGATATACTCCAATATCTAAGGAAGATAAGGAGATATATGAAGCGATATCATCAGCATAGAAGGGAAAGTGTGCAATGTTAGTGTTTCTACATCAGTGATTTATTAATAAAATATAACAGCACGTGGTGCAGCAGGTAGGGCTCATGCCTCACAGTAAAAGGTTTTTGGTTCAATCCTGTGCTTGTCAGAGTCTTTATGTGTGGAGGCTGCATGTTCTCCTTGTGCATGTATGGATTCACTCCAGGCACTCAGGCTTCCTCCCACAGACCAAAATCATGCTCATTACGTTGATTGGTGACTCCACACTTAGGTGAGTGTGAGCTTGAATGGCTCTCTCTCTCTCTATGTGGGTGTGGAATTGGCTGGCAACTGGTTCAGGGTTTACCCCGCCTCTTGTCCAACGACAGCTGGGATAGGCTCCAGCCCCCTGGGCCTGAAAGGGATAGGAGCTATAGATATTGGATGGATGGATAAAAAAATAGGACCCAGTTTGAACATTTGTGGCACAGGCAAAAGGTTAGTTGTGACTTTGCTTGTAAACAAACTGGTACTGTGTGCAGCCGTCAGGTCTGAAGCTATTCCAAAGATAAAACTAAAGCTGCCTCATTGTTGGTCTTTGTTTGGACTTTTGGCACAACTAAAAGACCACTGAAGACCAGAGGGGTCTCACAGGATCAGACACAAAAAACCAATCAGACAACAGACTGAGGCAAGACGATTTAGAGATTTATCAGCTAACGAAACAGCCTAAAATCAATTCTGGAAGATACAGGAAGCTATAGCATAGATTTTTAAATCAGTGTGGGGTGGGCTCCAGACACACCGTGGTTATCATCTTCTTTGTATTTTGTTTGTAACACTAGCTTCAACTCAAGTGCTAATCTGAACCATGTAAGTTAATGAGTTTTCCCACAACACCTTCCTTCAAATGATTCACAGTAAAATCATTATTAAGAAATGAGTGGGTTATGCCCACTGAAACAGTGGGGGACTAATATTTTGAAAAGGATGTAGAATATCATCGATTATACTTCTATGAAATGATCACCACAACCATTCAGACATGAGTAACCTCCTGAAAACGAGGTGTAGCATCTCAAGAGATTAAACTCTAATAAATCAGACAACAGATCTGTTGTTAATGGATCTGTTTCTAACTTTAATTATTACTTTAGTCCACTTGTCTCCTCCTACCTCCCTTCCTTCGCCCTCACACCCAACACAGCATCGTGTGGATTTGCTGTTCATCATGAGACTGGGATCCACATTCAAGATTTCCTGCTGCTTAACAGAAGGTTTTTTCTTGCCGCCATGATGAAGGGATTCATGATTGGCTATATGGATTCATGTTGGATGTCGGATGTATATATTTGTGTATATATGTTTATGTGTATTTTATATGTGTATATATGTATCTATGCATATATGTGTATCCATAAAATGAAGAGCTTTATGCTCTATTGTAAAGTGTCTTGCGGTAACACTTGCGATGAATTGGCGCTATACAAATAAAGATTGATTGAATGATTGATTGATTGATTGATTGGTTGATCACGTTAAGTTTGCATCATGCAAACTTAAATGAATTTAAGTCCTGTTACGGCTGTTGTTTAGGTAGATAAAGGTCTGACATATTTGAGTAAAATAATCCTGTTTATATAAATGTCAAAGGATCTTTTTTTATATATATATTTTATATGTAAGGACCCCTTGCAATTACACCACAGACCACTTGGAGTCTGCTGACCCCTGGTTGAGAAACACCGGACTAACCAGCATCATCCATGGAGAATTTCCTCGTTATCTCTCTGGGATTCCCAGAAGTGTCCCCCGGCTACATGGCTTCTCTGATTTGTTCATCCATGAGGGCAGCCAGTGGGAACATGATCTTTAAGTGTCCTCTTTTAAAGAAGAAATTGAGTTCATGTCTGATAAAAGATATTACCGCGACTGAGGAGGCTGCTTCAGAAGTTGCCATTGTCTTCAAACATACAGTCACTTCCTGCTGTCATCACGTCTTTAGTTTCTGCCTCTCTTTCGTGACTGGATCGTCCAGTTTTTGGCCATGAAGTCGTAGGAGGTTGGAGCTGGACAAGATGGATCTGCATGATTTCAGACAATTAATCAAGCATGCCCATCTGCACTCAAAGGTTACACCCTTTTCTGGTCTTTGTCAGCATCCTCGCAGGAGCTGTGAAATATTCTTTATTTGGGAGACCAGAAAGAAGAGCGTCACAATAATCAATTCAGAAAGTACAAAACACATCCAAGAGTGGAACATAAAAGTACAACATAAAATGTGTTAAACAGACCCACCAGTCTGCATCAAACATAATTCTTGTGTTTCTGCTCCTTTACCAGCCGACTCCCTTCGTCTGCACACGTTTGATGGCGTCAGCCTGAGCTCTCTGTCTGCTGCAGTGTTGGTGGAAACAGTTGTTTCTCTCTGTGAGTCTCCGATCAAAAGAGATCAATTCCTGTGACCTTGTTCAGATCAAAGGCAGCGAGTGATGGTCCCTCCTCAGCCCCCTCCCCGTTCAGATCAGTCCACACATACATCCCTAACTGTGTTAATGATGATGTGGAATCAATATGTGATTATGAGGCTTTAAGCTGCATTGTTAGGAGATGGAGCAGAGTATATCAGAAGAGATGGAGACGGCGAGAGCTGAAAAAGAAAGAGAAACACAGACAGGATTCACACAGAAGAAAAAGGGTTCAGGAGTGGGAGGCAAAAATGAGGATGATTTTTTTCATCATGGAGTTTAAGCATTTAATTCAGATTTCAGAGGTTGAAATAATGAGAAACGCAAAAGATGTTGCTTTCAGGCACAAACATCCTGTCTCCATTTTTCATGATTTCAATTTTTTTCATTGATTGGTAATAGTGTTTACCTTTCATGTTGGTGAATGGATCTGTAAATTCTCATCATGACAAAACAAAATGCATTTATGCAGACATATGTAGCGTGACAAAAGAAAAACTTCAAATATCACATGCACCACACGATATAGAAAATCTTTATCTTCTGTAAAATGTAACTCAATCAAGACTAAAATATATATGGAGGAATAGAAACCAATAAAATAATATAACAAACACTCAACACATCATTTAAATGCCTGCAAATTTTCACCAAAATGTACTATAAAACATGAATATGGCTTTTTACTCCAAGCAGACCCCTTTTTACATTTTTAATTAAACAGGGGACCATACATGGGAGAAAACTCCTCAGTGCTTAGGGCCCCAACATGATAATAATTACAACAACAATAATAATAATAATAAGAAGAAGAAGAAGAATAATAATAATAGTAATAATAAGAATAAATAAGAATAATAATAAAAAATGTTGTTATTATTATTATTATTATGATTATCATTATAAATCAAATTCTATTTCTATTATATGATAGTAATCTAAATCAATATACCTAAAGGTAGCTAATTATGTTTAAGATAACCATTTACATTTATGACAATTGTATTAGATTGTATTTTGTTATTTTTAATTGCATTGCTACTAGCTGCAGTAGGTGTCTTTGTTAAAAGTATAAAAATTCTGAACATGGCATACCATCATATAAAACTACCTTGCTTTTAATAGCAAAGTAACATTTACATTTCATGTGTGTTGCGATCAAAAACTAAGTTATATAATTGAAACATAAAAGTCTTTTGAATGAGTGTAACACAGTGCAGCTGAATCTGAAGGTTTTCTTCTTCTTTTACAAGTCATTTAATAAAACACAATTTTATAATTACAAACCCTGACCCCTAATATTAACATCTCGACTTGAAAAAGAGGCCTTGAATAAAACTGCTTAAGGACAAAAGTTCTTCCAGTATTTTAACTATATAATCGTAAATGTTTTAATATAAAAAAAAAGCCGGATTGACTGATTTTGTTTGAAAAGCAAACAAATATCTGTGGGTTAATGGGTTTTTGAATCTGTGCCAGTGAAAAGATTAAACCCTGAGCAAAAATATCTGGATTATTTTAATCTTAACTGCAACGAATCTTTAATGTTTTTTTGCCCTTGTAATTTATTTTTTGTTTGTTGAAAATTATTCACTTGTTTTTTGCTCTAATTTGAAAAGCTAAAAGTAAGTTTTCAAGAAACTTCAACAGAATTGCTGAAGCTTTTTTGCACATTAAATGTGTGTTTAATCAATTGTACAACATTTCTGAGGTGCTGCTGATGATGTGTCCTCATGGGGCCTCCAGTTTTTAGCAGCACCTGCGCCCACAGACACAAACAAACAGATTAATATGTGTGACTCACTGTCTTTAACTCCATTACTAATGACTGTCCCAGCAGAAACACTTCTCACCAAATCCCTCCATTTTTCATTAAAGCACAGTTATTTCCAAGAGCTGAACTAATCTTTGTAAATGATTATTATGTTTCTCTTTTAATTATTGTGAAATCTTTTTTATGCTCTGTATTAATATGCAGAAGGCTCTCTGGATCCAGTGTACATCACTGAGAGTAATTATGCGAGGAGTTTTTTCCCTTTGAACATGTCGAATCCTCAGAGTGATGTTCATGCAGTATGCAGACTAACACTGCCCTCTTCAGCATAATGGAGGCTCCTCACAGGCAAACTCAGCGACTGATCTCACACCCAGAGACACACGTGAACACCTAAAGATGACTCAGTGAGTGTCTGATCGCACACTCTGATAGCTGAATTAAGATCTGTCCTGCACAACATGACATTGAAACAGAGAGATTTCTTCCATCTTAGGCTTGAATTGAGTGTTTTTCTTGGTATTTAAAGCCTGGCACACGCATGAAGACTCTTAAAATCTTGATCAGTTTTAAAAGAGTTAAAAACTACACATGAAGACAGATGATGACTGTTTTGTTCTTGTAGTATGTGGCTTGCTTCATGGACGTAGAACCAGGGGCCCTGCTAGAAGATTGGGGCCCAAGAAAACATAACAAATTCTATCCATTCCCAAACCAGCTCTGCTCAGTTTCTCTATAAGAGCAAAATGACAAATAAATTCAACAATAAACATTGCTTTACAAATCTATGAGACCACTTGTCATAAAATTAGAATACATGAATATTTTAGTCTTTTAAATATATGTTTAAAATTAAAAACAGAATTGTTATTTGACATTTTGAACAGGAAAGAGGAGTTTATTAGATTCGTAGCCAAATCTTAGCTGCTTAATTACCTTTTCTGAGAAGTCAGAAATTATTCGAGCATAAGATTAAGCCATTTAAAAAATTCTGTTCAGGAATGAGAGTAAATAACTTCAATTTGACTTTTTAAAGAGACTGTGAGGAGTTTCTAAGTAATTACAAAAAAGTCTCACTTTTAGATATATGCCTGATGGAAATACACACTTTAAGATGAGTTTTATAGCATCAAAATAGGTTATCTGTAAATGCTATTCCTTAGCCTTCAGGTCGGGTCGGACAAGGCTGGACTGGCCTGAATACTCAACTTCGGGAACAAGACAATTAAAACTAGAGCAAATTTATATTATTTTATTATTTATATTACACATTTTAGAGCACCGGGCTGGAAGTAGAGATATATAGCCGGCTACAACTACGATAATAAGTTTTTCAAAAATTCCTTGTTGTCACACATCAAAAACTAATGCTACGTAACTAGAAAGAGATACATTACCTCATCGCTTTGCATCCTGTAAGTTGTTGAAAAAAGAAGTTGTAAAGCAATGCAGAGTTCTGAGGAAGGTCTGAGCTGCATTTATCACAACAAACGCACGCTTTGGCTTCAGTCACGTCTTTTGGTGTGTTCCAGTTGTAGTCAGAAGTAGAAATTTCTGAGTTTCGAGTAGAAAACTGCAACTGGAATGTCCCCCGAAGTCAGAATTTTCTTCTGGGAACTCAGTGAAACCTCGCCACCCTCGAGCTGACCATCGAAGATGGATGCCCCCAGTGTGAACAGTTATTTAGCTCCTGTAATAATCAATTTATTTGCACTTCTGACTGGGGTGTGTCGCTCTAGATCAGCTGTATACATAGTATTGTTAGACTTATATTTACAAAAATGCTGCCATAGTGATAATCACATTCTTCATGTGGTATTTGTGAACAACAACAACAGCTAACGATAGCCTGGTAGATCAACATGTTTTTTTCTGAATTCATCTGGAAAGCTGATAAGTCGGAGATGATGTCACTCCCATTTCCGAAGTTACTGGAACGCAGCATTACGACAGTCGCCGCATGTGCTCATGGGTAGCAGAGTCTTTTTTTCACCGGTAGTAGATTCTCCTCATAGGACCTTTAATTAAGACGTGATATTCTGATTTTCTGTTATTTTTTAACACAAAAGAACAAAATGGAAAGTCATTGTGTAATTATGAAGGTCAAACAGAGTCAACGTGTTTAGACTTTTAATTTCAACCATTAACCAAAACTGCTCTGCAGAAATTCAACATCCCTTCATTAGAATTTGATCAAGGATAAAAACACACTCATGTTTACTCTCTGAAGTTTTTACACTGAATCTATCCCAAGCTCTTTCTTTTTGGGAAACAATAAGGACCATTCAGACAGTTAGTCCTTGAGAAATAATAAAACAGTGATGTGTTATTTTCCCATAGTTCATAGTACTTTTATTACCCCCTGATGGAGGCCAAATTACTTGTGTGATTCTTTGTAAAGGCAGACTGTTTTAACACAGGAAGAACATTTAAGTGGAGAAGAAATTGCTCTCATTAAAAGATAATGTCAGTTCTTTGAGAACATGTTTGAGGTGTTTGATAAAAGCACTGTTGTCATCTTTAAATGACACACATATCCAAATCTTCTTTCTGACACATGGGACTCTTTCATTTCTTTCTTCAAATGGCCTGAAGTGATCCAAAGTATTTCAGCGTCATATTTAGTGTGATGCTGGGGCATGCAGTGAGTTAACCTTACACAGCACATCAACCTTCAGACAAAACAGATGGTTCTGTGTCCTCAGCACCTTTTCTCATTTGTTGACTTTGAAATGTAAAACTTTAGTTCATCATCAGCCTCAATCTTTAGACCATCTAAAGCCCACAGACACTGCATCCACACATTCAGGCCAGATTCAGCGGCAGAGGCCATGGTCCCACTTCCCAGTTAAGTTTCCCTTTCTTTTTCCATGTTTCATGTTTTTCTCATGCTTCCTGTTTTATTTTGAAATGTTTACCCTTGCTTTTCTTTGTAGGTTTTGCTTCCTGTCCGGTCCTGTCACATCTCAGACCTGAATGTGCCCTCCCCAGCTGTGTCTCATTACCCCTCGTTACCTCAGGTATTTAATCTCATGTCTTCCTCAGTCTCAGGCTACGTTTACACGTAGTCGGGTATTTTGAGAAACGAATATTTCCCTCCCTCCGTTTTCCAAAATAACATCGTGCATCGTTTTCAAAAAAGTTTCCGTTTACATCAACCCGCCATCGCCCGTCGCAACTGGGTGGCAGTGTAGGAAGAAGGAGAAAGCCATGCAAGCCAATCAGAAGCCTCATATCAACGACCACCATAGACAGGTATCGTGAAGCGCCTCATTGCGGCCTGGACCGTGATCGGGCGTCGCTGCCATATTGGAGGGTCTCTTCACTCGGTCTAGCACCAGAAACATGTTGAGTGAAGCGCATTTATGCTCGTATTTTGTGCAGCCTAAAGTGACAGTAAAGCAATATTGAAAGCAGATGACTTTTTTTAGTTTTATTCCAACACAGCTGAGTATAAACATATTTAAAGTTTAATACACATGTCAACGTGATTTATATAAGAAGTCTGGTTTGTGTGTGAGAGCGCAAGTAAATGTGCCTGAAATAGTTGCATTGAATATTCTCACAGCACACAAAAATATAATAATAATAATAATAATAATAATAATTACAATTATGTACATATATATATATATATATATATATATATATATATATATATATATATATTTATATATATATATATATATATACATACAATAATAAGAAGGGGATCAAGAAAATAAATGAGTAAGTCTGATGATTAAGTAATAATGGCAATATAGTAATAGTAATAGTAGTAACAACAACAAGAGTATTATTATTATTATTATTTTCGTATTTTTGTTTTTGTGTGCTGTAAGAATATTCAATGCAACTATTTCAGGCACAGGCTCATGTACGTGTGCTCGCAAACACAAACCAGACATCTTACATAAATCATGTTGACATGCGTATTAAACTTTAAATATGTTTTTATTCAGCTGTTTTGGACGCTGCACAAAACACGAGCATTAATGCGTTCACTCCACTTGTTTCTGGTGCTAGACCAGAGTGAAGAGACCCCTCCAATATGGCGGCTACGCCCGATGCGGTCCAGCCATGGATGTATTATGAGAAAAAATAATACATCCATGGGTCCAGCACGTAATGAGGCGTCTACGTATATAATGTCTAGGGCTCAGGGCTCAGGGCTCAGGGTTCAGGAGGAGATTGAGATTCAGCCTGTATTTCTCCGTTTTTCTCAGTTTCCATGAATGCGCAAAAACTGAGTTTTCCGAAATCTCCACTTTGGCCGGAGTTTTTAGAAAGATTCGTTTTCCGAGGCGAATTCGCCGTTTGCGTGTAAATGAAAGGCACAAACGAAAGGAAATGTCTCCGTTTTTAAAAATACCCGTGTATGTGTAAACGTAGCCTCAGTCAGATTGTTGAATGTTTACTTTCCAGCACGTCCTCATAACTCTAGTTCATGTTTAGTTCACAGACCTCTTTTTGACTGGACTCTGCCACCAGCCCAGCCCCTTTCTGGATCCCTTTGCCTGTTTGTTTTTGTCTTTTTGCCTACTGAACCCTGGATTGCCAATAAACCTTGTCTTTTGCCTCACGGACCTGCTATGTCTGTATTTAAATTCTTCCAGCTTGAGCATCTGTTTCTGAAAATGTTACTGACCTGCAGCAGGAGCAGTCTTAGGCCCCATCCACACGAAGACAAACCGAGGTCTAAACGCATACGTTTTTGGCCGAATCTGCGTATCATCCATATGAAGACGGCATTCTGGGGGTCTGTAAATGATCATTTTTGAAACCAGGTTCCAGAATGGAAAGATTTTGAAATGCTGTATACCAGGGGTGGGCAACTTTAATTTCCAAGAGGGCCACATAAAACCATTTTTCCAAGCCAGAGGGCCACATTGTTACAAATTTTCAGAAACTCTCGATGAGGAAAAAGAATGTTGGATGAACAACATATGAGAATGCATATTTGTAAAAAAAAAAATTAGAATACCAATATCCATATATTACAACATAAATACAACTTATGCATAATAAAATGAACTTGACATAGAATTCAAGCTAATTTAGCTAACATACATGGAATTAAAGCCAATGAAGCTATTTTCAAATCGCTAAAATGATGTTATTCAAAATTTTAAAGCTTAAATATTTTGCTGCCGCCATTTTTTTATATATAGCATTGAGTAATACTTGATTTAATGTTCAAAGACTTCATAAAAAAGATTTAGAGACACTATTACATCAAAGTAAGGTCATAAACAACTTACATAAGCCAATAAAAAATATTTGTCTAGATTATATAGAATTATTTCTATTGGATATCTGAGTTTTCTTCATATTTACAACTGCTGGTTGGGAATGAATGGCAGGCCACATTTAGTGATGTGGAGGGCCGCACTTGGCCCCCGGGCCGCCACTTGCCCACCCCTGCCGTATACGCAGCTCCATGATTACTGGCTCTCCGCCACTTTTCAGACACGCTAACATCATAGTTTCATATCTTCATTGACACGCATGAGCCACACGCGGCAACGACAATAATGGCAGCGTACGGTGTATGTGCTGATGAAGCTAGTGACCCTACCATCCCTGTTGCAGTAAAATCTCCTTCTTCTCAATCACCACCGAGTTGAAAAAACAATTATCAAGGATACATTACAGTGGTCTCTGTTTACAATCTCTGTTTACAACTTTTGCTGCAAGTGCGCATGCCCACTGTTTTTTCATCTGTTTCCGCTTGTTTCCGTCATATCGTTACAGCGCCCCTAGAGGTCTGGCATGTGTTTCACATTCCTGTATTCTTGTAGACGCACACATTTTCTGAGACGCCTTCCTATTTATGACGATCGTTTTTGAAACTGTCAAGCGTTTTGTCTTTGTGTGGATGGGTCCTAAAAGTCAGGGGTATATCTGCTGTTCACTCCACAGATCTGGACTCATGGTGGCAATTATGTGACCCCTAATCTTGCAGGATCCTCATGATTCCATGTCTTTAATCAGGCAGATCCATCTTGTCAAGCTTAAATCCACAACAATTGTGCTCAGCCAAAAGAGGCACTACCCAATCAGTGTCCTTTAGGACAGGAAGAGGTGGGAACTACAGGGAGACAACAGCAAGAAGTAGTCCTGAGGTTAGCATAGATTCTAACAGTTTAAGCAGCAGTTGTCAGCTCTAGACTACATTTCTTTAATAATGAATAACACTGAAAGCACTTCTTTTTAGAAATGTCATTTTTGCACCACTTTAGACAAGTTTACATGTGTTTGTTGTAAAAGTGGTTTTCATTTTGTACTTTACACAGCAACAGTAACGCCAGCCTACTACATGATCTGCTTAGCCTGTATGAATGTGATTGTCCTATCACCTGCTGGATTTGCTTCTGAAAAGTTCTGCCCTGCTAAAATACTTTAATGGGCTCTTTCCGGATGGACGAGTGAGATATGTTCCATCCAGTAGATAATGAGGGCCCATCTGGAGTGTCAGCTATGTGACCCCTGTGTTATTTCAGCACCTCGGCTGATGTGCACACCTCCTAGAGTTTATGTGAAGCAGATGCAGGCTGCGGTGTCCACACAACCAGCAGGATCAGTGTGGAGAGAAAGTGACGGTTGTTACCTCAGCAGGAAAGATAATGACAGAAGGTTTTGGAGTCCACATGTGTTGGCTGTGAGCATACAAACACATATCAGTCCTGCTGATGACAGATAAATTCTCTTTCAGAGGTTGAGAAAAAGTTTGGTAAATCACTTTAGTGTGTGAATTCACTCAGTGATCATAAAATATAGAAATATGGTGGCTCTCAGCTGAATTGGTCTGTGGTTCTTTGTTTTAGCACAGTTTTTTTCTGGCCCTGTGTCCCTAAATGCAGCACTGACCTGTGTGTTTTCACTTGAGGGATTAGAGAGGAGACTGTTTTCTCTAGAGCTCTATCTCCACCATCTATTAAAGCATAGAGCTAAAAGTCATTAATCACCCATTGAAGCGGAACACTGAGACAGTTATGGCAGTGTTCAATGGAAAATATTCTTAATGCTTAGAGCTGATAGTCCGACCATATGAATATTTGATGATCGTGTTAATTATTGCTAATGCTGTTTTTGCAAGTACAAAACCAAACTTTATTTAAATGAATGAGCAGAACATGTTATGAAAGATTGGTAAAAGAAAATTTCCAATGCAAAAAATTGCATAGTTTTTTACTTATGTATTTATTCATCCATTTATTCATTTTTTTTATACCTTTCACGGGCTGGAGCCTATCCCAGTTATCACTGGGCAAGAGGTGGAGGTACACCCTAAACCAGTCGCCAGCAGATCAAGGGGTCTTCTTACATGTTTAATTGATCTTAACATTATTTTAACAGTATGTCTCTCTGAAAATGAAAATTACTTCAACAAAGGCAACCCAGCTGTGGTGGTAGTTTCAAAAATTGTAGCTACTGACTGTAATTTCAGTTAATTTGACCTTCACAGAAACTTTTGCAACAAAGATGTAATGAGTAATGTATGTGACATTGGCAAATCAGATAAAAATGCAAGATGGCAAATTTCACCACCGCTGTATATGCCTACTTAGGGTGGCACAGTGGTGCAGCAGGTAGTGCACGTGCCTCACAGCAAGAAGGTTTCTGGTTCGATCCCTGGTTCGGACAGGCAGGGCTTTTCTGTGTGAAGTTTGCATGTTCTTCCTCTGCATACGTGGGTTCTCTCCAGGCACTCCGGCTTCCTCCCACAGACATTTGCTCATTAGGTTAATTGGTGACTCTAAATTGCCCTTAGGTAGCCTATAAGTGTAAGCATGAATGATCTGAAAGGTACAAGAACCCCCCTCAGGAGTAACTTACTGTAATGTTGGTGGCCTTGGAGCTGCACATACAGGCTGTAGTTCCTGAAGGAGCTGGCTGGGTTCAAGTCTGACTAGTGTCTCCTATACTGTGCGTCTTTCCAATTTCTATCTCTGTCCACTGACCTGACAATAAATAGTAATAATAGCAATGCATGTCTCCTAATGGGCAACAGCAAATAAAATGTAGGTTTATGGTGATTTTACAACTTGCAGCGGGAGTTTAAATTTAAAAAAAGAATTATCAAAATTGTCGTTGCTTAAGTACAGGACCATGCCATGCTAACCTTCATGGGTCCTACATGACTGTGGGCCTGATCTGCTTCTAAGAGTCTTGCCAATAACACTGCATGATTTTGGGATCAAATCCTTGACCTTTGAGGTCAGTGCTGTGAAAATAGGGTTTAGAAAATAGGGAGTTCAAGATATGTCTGCATATGGTAGAGTGAATGAGGTGTGCAAAATTCATGACTTTGACTCTCAATTGTCAAAATTAAATGTGAAAATCCCCAAAAAAGCAAAAACGATCATTCGCTGATGGTGGTTATCTGGATCACCACCAAAATCTAATCATTTATAAGTTGGGCCATTACTAACTCCTTGTGAAACTTTCAGCAAATCCACAATAATCTTGCTAACAAACAGTCAGACAAACATACGCTGTCATAAACAACCTCCTTAGCGAAGTAATAAAATAATGAATATGTGTCTCCTCAGGGAATCTTTAATTCTTTTTACTGTAAATATCATCATTTTATTCATAGACTGAAGTTATTTTTTGGTTAAGAAGAAGCGCACATTTTTAGATGAACTGTCACAAGCACACTATAATTTTACATTATCAAACTTCCTTCGGAGGTCTTTGTGAATTTTCGTACCATTTTTCCAAAACTTCCCTACAGAGGTCCCAAAACCTGTGAACGAAGGTTTTTAAAATGACTTCACATGTCTACTTTACAGGATACCTTTTTCTTGACTTTGAAAGCATCTGTCTGTTGTGAGTTCTGTTTTTTTCAGTCTCCTCTGCTTTTAATAATCGACCCTGAACATTTCTTCTCCATGCTGACTGAAGCACAGGATGATCAGAGGACAGACTCAGTCCTCAGGCTGCTGATAGAGCTGACAAGCTTTCTGCTGTTGATCTCTGCTGATGGAGAGTAGAAACATATCTGCTCCACACACTCAACCTATCCTCTGCACTCGCTGCTTATCCTTGCATGTAGAAAGCATGTAGAGTGAGTAACCACTAGGCTGCACTACTGTGTAGTTTATGTGACTGCAGTGATGCACTGGTGGTTAACTCCAGAGCTGACATGTATCAGACACATTTCCTTAATTCATTTTCTTTAATTTTATCTTAAATACTTTGGCTCAACAAATTAAGATGTGTCTTAGTGGGCACAGCCATTTATAAACTCAATCCTGATACCAATTGTACAGATTATAAGTAGACATGAGAGAGTTTGATCTTATGTGGGTTGCTCTTCTAGCTGAGTCACACTGAACAGACTTGAGGCCCCATGTGGACCGAGAGAAGAGCATCAGTAAAGGCAGACGTAAATGTATCCCTCAAACAGATATGGCTGTAATTTTACCCACAGAGATGATCTGTATGTTTTCACAGAAGCTCTGGTTAAAATTTGTAGTCAAGCAAAAAATGTCTGGCTCATTGACATGCAGGCCATGCTGTGATTTTCTGTGTGCTGCAGTACTTAAAACCTGCGAGCGCCAAACCTGAGATGTTGTTCCATATGACAGGGGTGTCCCAGCTATAGCCTGGGGGCCAACTGCAGCCCATTTACCATCTTTAACTGGTCCAGTTTTAAAAGGGTTAATATGGATTTGGCCCATACAGGAACAAGAAGTTGATAGATGAATGAAGTTAGAGTGGAGCATGCCGGTGCTCATTATGCTTTGTCAGTGCCTTATCAAGGTCCAGTATTCAAAGCATAACATGTTTACCATCTTCAAGCACCAACATTAGTTCAAAGCTTAGCTGCCTTACAGACTTGGCTCTGTTTTTGAGTCTTAAACATGAAGATGAGCAGTCATTATCTTTTCATTCTAATCCTTGAGCAGATAGGGGAGGCTTAGGTGAACTGGAGCCACCTGAAATCTTTACTGGACAACCTCAAATCCACAACTTCCACCCAAAAAGAAACTTCGAACAGTAGCCCTGACATACTTAAGTTTGTCCATATGTGGCCCTCAGAGAAATAGTTTGGATGACCCTGCCATATGATAAACAATAACATCTAAGTCCAAGCAGTAGTGATGCACTGATTGTAGAGATCCTGCTGATGCCAATAGTGTGGTGCAGGGATGAGTCTAAAACCACAGGGGTGAGCTTGCATTTCAGCACCTCAAGCTTCTAAGGCCAAAGTGATTTTGCAAAAGCCTTTTGGATAAATGTGTGAAATATGGTCCACATGTGAACACATGCAAACAAGATTTTGATCAATAAATGAAGCTAAACTGATTTGGTTTATTCCTAAATTACATCACCCGTTTCAGTCCTTCCTGTCTGTACTACTTTCTTTCATTTTGTTGCTTTGGTTAACATGGCCCTCTGTGCCTTTGACTTTGACTCTTGTGGACTCTGTCGACCTAATTGCTGATTTTTAGTGTGCCTTTTTCTGCCTTGTTTTTGTCTGTCAAAGCACTTTGTAAATCTCTTTTTTTAAAGGTGCTATATAAATAAAGTAATTACAGAGAATACATATGATAGCCACAGCTGTGGACATCAACTTGATTAGATTATGAGGAAATTTTCCAACAAAAAGGCTACAAGGTGGCATTTAACAGAGGAAATGTTGTAGTTTCATTCTTACTCTTACTGTTTATATTCAAATTAGAAAAATCCTGAAAATAAGGTACATTTGTGCAGGGATGGGAATGGAAAACCAATTCCACTTGAGAGTGGATAACAAGTCCCTCAAGGGATCATTATCATTGTGTCTTTCTTCTTATCATTTCCCTTACAAACCCCTTCTACTTTGTTCTGCAAGCCTCAGGATTAAAGACATCAGGCTCTAATCAGAAGTAGTCTGCGGAAAAGATAGCAAAGATGTAAAAAATAATTCAAAGACAAGGGGCGGGAGTAGTCATTTTTTCCCCTTAATGTTCAACTGCACTAAATTTTACTGCAAAACATTTAGTTATTGAAACAACAGCCACTTGCAGAAGCATTCATCTGTGTTTGGGTGTTCATGTGTTTGACATTGTTGCCACTGCAAACCTACTTAGGTCAAGTTGTCTGCACAGAAAATCAGCAGGAATCAATAAGGGAATTGTTAAAGAATTGTATTGATAAGCAGAATCATTAATGGAATTTGCATCAGGAAATTTTATTAAGTCCCATAAACACATCTGGAAAGACTTTCATTAAGAACAAAACGTGTCTAAATTTTGTTCTCCACAGACTTTATTAGCAGCAGCAGTGAAACAAGGACACAATGAAAAACTCTTCAGCCTATAAGTGGAGGGAACGAGCACAATGCTAACTTTCTGGATGATCTAAAAAAATACATCACCCCTCCACCACTATATAGATATTTAAAACAATACTGTAGCCAATACCATGTTTGCAGTTTTCTTCAAACACAACTGGTATTTGGACAAAATTTGGGATCTGGTGTGCCCTCGCGTGACTCTCCTCCAGTGAACTGTGTCACACATAGGTGAAAATATAAATTACATCATGACACTTGCAGAAACAAACATAGAACAAACTGCCAGTATGTCTTTAGCTACTACAACTCCTGATTAATACAGCCATAACACCTCTTTTTGATCTTCTATTGTCAATTACTTATTCAATTTTACATATCTACACTGAAAAAGTAGCACTACTTCTCACAGGCAGTGTCAGGTCAGACTGCTGCAGGTCTGTGCTGCAGCTCTTCATTCTCATAAGCGGTCTTAATCAGATCCAGGCAGTGACAGTTTGTTTGGTTTGTGGTTTCTGCTCCGAGGGAGACGACTTCAGATTCATATCATTCTGTGGCAGAGACACATTTCCACATAATTAACTTTGTTGTTATTTACTCTCCAGGCAAAGACTTTTGTGATGTTGAACTTCTGACTCATATCTGTGTATTCAATCAAACTAAATGAGTGTGGTGTGGATGGCCTGTGCCCATAATGTCACCACAACAGCACCACAACCAGGAGCGTGTTTTACCATATGTTAGTACTGATGCTGCAGAGAGGTAAAAAAAAAAAAACTGTAAGTAAAACTCCTAAAGCTCTGCTGGTTTGTTCAGAATCAGTTGAAAAAAGTGCAATAAACATGCATATTTCTCTTGAATCAAATGAAGTCCACACAGCAGGATTTTGGAGCAGGGCACGATCAGGCCAATGGGCCTCAAGTTTTACATCACAGCCAGAGTCTGAGTAATGCTGTGAATTAAGACATGTTAAACTACCCACAAAGCTATGATTTAACAACAAAAATAATGGATTTAAAATGCCCCATGTAAGATTATACATACTCATATATTTCTAAGTGTGTGACACGCCTCACTTTGAAACAGCAAAGTGGCTTTGGTCTGATTTATGACACATTATTTTGCTAACTGGCAGTGGAATCATGTCACTGTTGATTGCCACAGCAAGAAACATAGTCACGAGAGAATTAACAACTACTATTACATAGGAGGAGCAACATGTAAAAACTGTTTTTAAAGCATGTCTTTTGAAAACAGCTTTTCCACTGATTACTTCTCGTATGATTTCCGTGCCTTCTCTGCTTCGACAATGGATGAATAAATTATGGAATTAAAAAGTTTTTAACATCATATATTCTGAGCTTATTAATGTCTTAAAGGTGCAGTGTGTTGAAATTGGCATTTTAGCGATGTCTAGCATTCAAGCTTTGGACTGAGCCCGTTCGTTACTAAAACATCACATCAGGTGATCAGAGCTGGTGAAGATACATCATGTACAACAGTTACGAGGGTGATGTGTTGAGCCTGTGCACAGAAAGTGACTCTTAGGGACCCAAAACATTACTATTAAGTAGTACTTTTTCATCTGCAATTATTATCACTACTACTGCTGCAATACTACATCAGTCTGATGAGTTAACTCGTCACCTTGTTTGTGTTGGTCCCTGGGACGATTGTGTCCTCACACCAAATGATCCACTCAAGGGGCCTATTGGAAGTGACTCAAGACCAACTTTCAGAAAAGGGATGATTGTGTTCATGAATAATCAAACACAGTATGCCAAACTTAGCACGGACATTTTAATTTAGTTTAGTTTTAGTCACAATTTTCTTTTGTTTGACATATCTTTTAGCTTTAGTCCTAATTTTGCCATATAAATTGTTTTAATTTCACTCAAATTTTAGTTGATGTCCTTTCACAACATTTTAGTCGACGGAATCCACTGTAAATTAAGTCGAGTTAAATATAAAGTTAAAGTGAGGCATTTTTATGTTTCCTTGAATTTCTGAAGTCATGTTTTATACTCGGATAAAATGAAACATCTAATCTCTACTCATCTCATCTTTACTGAAAGCAATAAGTTTGAATGTGTAAATCAACAGAAACAAATTCAACTTTTGTGTGAAAAGCAGTCACCTTTATTTAGGCAACTTGGCAGAGCATCTCAGTTACAATACCAGAACTGACAACAAACAGTGAACCTGCTCAGGGGCGTACTTACCATTAGGCAAACACAGGCAATTGCCTGGGGCCCCAAGATGTCCAGGGCCCCTCAAACATCTCACAAAAAAGTATTACTAAAGTTTTCTTTGATTCAGAGAAGTTATTATTTTAGTCTTAATTCACACGCTGTAGTTTGAAGTAGAGGAGATCAACATCCATATTTTATAATCAATTTGTCAGTAGACCTCATACATTTGATGTCATTGGCTTTATTTTCAATCATGATATCCTGTAAAATACTTTAATTCATAACTTTTCAAACTATATGACACTTAGTATAAAAAGCTTACCCATTACCCATTCCATAAGTTGGGAAAATTAATAAAAATAATAAAAAAAAAATGTATCAGCACAGTACAGGGAAGGGCCCCAATGACTGGGTTTGCCTTGGGCCCCCACATGACTAGATCCGCCCCTGAACCTGCTCTACATGAATATATCAATTCATAAAGAGATCAGCTCTGATTGGATCACTCCACAACTTATCCTACCGCCACCAAGCTAAGGCAGCTGTGATTGGATGTCCCTCTTTACTCATCCAACCTTTTACACACAACCAAAGTAGCTGTGATTGGATATATTTCTAACTTGTCTCTACTTTCTTCATGATAAAATTAGGTCTGATTAGATCAAAATAAAAAAAAATTGTCTAATTTTTAATTGTTGATGAAAATGTCAGTTAATTTAGTTTTGGTTTCTGTCCATGTGCACTTGTTTTAATTAGTTACTGTCTAGTTTTTGTCAGGGGAATAAAGATTGTTGATAAAAACTATGACGAAAACAATTATTCTGCAAAATTTACATTGTATGGGAGTAAATGTCCCAATGACCCGGGCTGAGAACAACCTAAGACATCAAAATCAAGAAAATGCAGCACTATTATGTTAGAGTTTTTTTTTTTTTTTAAGTCAGACCTCAAGGCTGTTCAAATACGTGAATTTCTTTCACTGTAAATCTTTGCTGACATTTTACATGATCATCAATTACTTCAGACTGTCCTGTTATTTTAGGGCTGAAAATCAGAAAGTCTGGCAAAGTCAGATGGCATGTTTTAATAATATTCTGAACAGCTTTAAACTTTAAAAGTCATGATTGTAAGTCATAGGTTGTTCGACTGGAAGGCAGGTTTTAAAGCTCAGAGAGAGAATTGTTAAGTAAGGGAGAAAAATGTAAAAGTAGGATTCCAGTTTGGCAGTCTTCTATCTCAAGTAGCTAACAGACTGTGCAATTCAAAGAAAGGTCTAAGACAGAAAAGAAAGATGTTATAGGCCTGTAGCAAAGATCTTATGCGGCTCACAAACATTTTTTTATATACAAATGGTTCTTTTAAATTTGCAGTTTCCTTTTCTTTCCCCCTCAGCTGAATTTCTTATAAAACCATCAGAGAGCAGGAAACACAGGTAGAAGTTTCCACAGCTTCAAGGCATGCAGAGAGTAAGATGAGCTGTGGATGTGATGTGCTGACTTCACTCTTTTCAGACGCTTTCATCAGACGAGTCTGGGGATGCTAGAAATAACTCTATATTTTCTATCTTTTAGTTTAGGGTTTTGTTTTCTTTTTTGTTTCTTTATCTTTGGTAAGCTCACAACTACAGGCATGTTCAGATGCTAGACTTGCTCACAGTCTTTCTCAAGCTTCGAAGCTGGCTAAAGACATTTTGAAATAACCAACACACAATGGCGCCCATAAGGGAGGAAAAACAGGAACAGTTTCTGGTGTTCTGAGTTGTAGAGGGGCCACTGAGGTAAGCAAAAACACGGTCCTTCCTAAATCCACATCAGAACCAGAGTTTTCCATCTTCAGCAACAAACCCTTCATTTTAACATCAAAAGTCATTTACTCATTAAAGTAACAAACATAAACATTTTATTCCCTGTTGCCTGTTTGCCCCATCCCAAAAGGTATGATCCATTGTGTTTATATTACTCAGGCTGTGATGGAGAGACGTATGTGCAAGAATAGCCATGCCAAAATCCAGAGCAAAAATCTTTGTCAGCTCCAAAGCTAAATTCAGACAGCTCTCTGAGGCAGATGGTAGACAGAAGACTAGCACTAATGCTACGTGTCCACTGTGCACACCATCATATTCAATATCATCCAAGAAGGACCCACTGACTGAGCCTTTAAGGGGGCCTGACATAGCTGTGGGTGGACCTGCATTTGCACCTCAGGCCCATCAACAGAATTACTTGGACCAAAATATATATGCTAACACAATGACCTGGCTACACTCCAGCAAATGTGGCAAAAAAGAAGAGAGAATTAGATTTTGGTGGAGATGACATTTCCACTTTTTTGATAACTCAGCTCAGAAGTCAGAAATGCCTTGGCTGAAGTTTATGCACTCTGAGCACTTCGAGTTTATGAAACGTTTAAACTCCGGCTCGTGCCATTGAGCTCATACATTTAACTAAAATGTGCATAACGGCATATACCAGGGACCATCAACTGCATTCACAGAAGGGCCTTAACGTGGGATCAGTCCCTACCACACACCTAAATGAGGTCTACTGAGATACAGTATCTTGGCTTTTTCGTTCTGGGGCTGTCATTTTTTTTCTGGCTGAGTTTGACTCTAAAATACTCTAACCTGTTGTCTGATAATGGCTGAAAGGTGAACTTCTGTAAAAAGGATCAGAAACAAAGTCTTCCCTGACTTAACAGTTCAATTTGCAAAGGTTTAGGGCAGAGGTGGGTAACTGGTGGCCCCTGGGCTACATCTGGCCCTCTACCTGATTAAATGTGGACCCCAAGACAAACTAAGTTTTCATGACTGTACCAAGACAGAAGTGTGATGGTAGAGGAGGTCATGGAGGTAGGAGGGGGCCTGATGGTTGAGGGCTTTGAGAGTGCATGTATTAAACATTTGAAAAAGTAGAACAATCGACAAACATATATTCAACAAACAAGGAAAACATTTTAATGAAGCTTAGTGGAAGTTGAGACAGGAAGATCTGTATGCTCATTCAGGCCCCATCCACACAAAGACAAAACACTTAACAGTTTCAAAAACTATCGGCATAAAGACGAAGGCATCCCAGAAAATGTGTGCATCTATATGAATGCACTCGATACGCATGAAGACGCTGTAAAACAAATGCCAGACCTCTAGGGACGCTGTAACGATATAGGTAGGGTCACTAGCTTCATCAGCACATATGCTACACTGTACTCTGCCATTGTCGTTGCCGCGTGTGGCGCATGCATGTCAATGAAGATATGAAACTATGACGTCAGCGTATCTGAAAAATTGCAGAGAGCCAGTTCTCATGGAGCTGCGTATACTGCATTTCAAAATCTTTCCACTCTGGAACCTGGTTTCAAAAATGATCGTTTACAGACCCCCAAAACGCCGTCTTCGTATGGATGATACGCAGATTCGTCAAAAAACGTATGCGTTTAGACCTCAGTTTGACTTTGTGTGGATGGGGCCTCAGTCTCCTCTTTCATGCCTCACTCTGTCGACCTGCACAGGTGATTCAAATCTCAGCTGATGAGGGGTGTGGTCTCACTCAACCACTGGGCCAATCAGATCCTGCCACACACAACTGCCTGGCCAATCACCATGGCACAGCCTCACTTCAAATCATGTCTTTGCTGCTTCACAGTCATTGTGTTGGTGTTGTGCTGGTGATCTCGGCAACCCTCCACCACCCCAGGCACCTCCAGTCGTCTCATCTGTGTCCAGGTCCAACTCCTCAGAATCCTGCACCTCAGCAGCACCTCAGTCCACCGCATCAAGGTCCAAGCAGCAGCAGTCTACAACTCTTTCTCCTGTATCCCTTACCACCACCAGTGTCTAGACTCAGGCATGTCCTGTCTCTCATTTGCCCTCAGTACCCCTCAAGTACACCAAGTCAGCTCGATGGAGTCTTACCCTAAAAAGACTCTAACCACAGACACATTGCACATTTTCAGTCATATCAGCTTGTATAATAAAAACTTGTTCATTCAAATGTGGTCTCTACTGATTGAAATAGTGCAAAAATGCCTAAACTTGCTTTACATTTGTGTTTTACTTATAGATATTTTTGCTTTCTTTGAGTTCAAGGCTATGAATGTTGGTATGTTGTGTGCCAAAAGGAGAATATGTTGCACTTTTGTGAAATCAGTAACATTTTATTTCTTGTCCAGTGTTTTGGTCAATTTAAACATTTTGGCTGTCCACCAATGAGAATGGTTTAAATTTAACCTCTGTGTAATAAAGTTGCTCATCCATGGTTTAGGAGTTTGACTAAATACCCTGAAAACCACAGGAAAATTGCACCATTAGATTCCCAAAATATCTGCCATATACCATACAGTAATTAGGGTTGGACTGGTGATTAAGATTTCCTAAACTGATATGAAGCCTCAGAGGGTTTCGTTTTTCTCCGAGCAGTCTGAGAGCAATATTTTGATCTTTGTCTGTCAGGGTTAAGAGTTGCACAAAACAGGCCACAGATCAATTTAAGTGCTCATGGATGCCCTCAATATACATCATCTGTTTCCCTACGTAAACATGTAATATTGTTTTAATAATGTTAACAGTTAAGCAATTAAAGCGGTGACCACTCTCACATTCCTAAATAACAACATGAGAATCCTTATTAAACATGTTTTCATATCATCCATCACTCTGGTTGGGAAAACAGTCTTTTTTTTATTATGATGATTTAGTTTCTGCCACAAAATAACATTATTAAGCATTATTAACTTAATAACCTCTGCACTGTGTCAAAACACATTGCTGTAGCAGTGAAACAGCAGAATGAATGTGCCTTTGCTTGACATCAGCAGTAAATATCAGAGGAGACGGACACTTATATTTTATTTGGATGTGAGTTTTATGATTAAGCATAAATCACAGTTGTTGTTCAAAACACTTATATACGGCTGGGGAAAATGTCACAGTGATTTTTTTACATGTTGGTCATAAATGGTGTCAGTGGTTCATGTCAGTGTTGTGGAACAGACTGTATAGTCATCGGTGGTGTAGGTTCACTCGTACATGTCAGCTGGATGTGAGATTTCACGCCGACACTCTGTTCCCATCACTGCTGTCTTCACCGGGACCTTTCCTCTAAAACCGCTTCATTTCTATGCCAAATACAGACTCAAATACCATCTGTTTATGACTAAAAATAAGGTGAAAAATTGACAGTAATTACTCTGAAATACTGATTTTGTATGCAGTCATTCAGTTAATGAGTCAGTGAAACAATCTAACATCAAAACTGCTTTATAATTGAGTGGAAAAAAGTCATGTATTGATATATATACTGTATTTTATAACTAAATCTGATCATCAATTTGAACAATTTGGCCCTCTGGCAATGATGAGAATTCTAACGTAGCCCTCTTGGTAACCAAAATTGCCCATCACTGCTCTGGTTTGAAGAGGCACATAAGCAGTTTCACTGTAGGTAGATATAGTTTCTCAATTTATGGACTTTGAGCTTTCCCGAACTCAATGGGACACTATGAATGCCATTACACTTTTTTTTTCATGAACCACAAAACATGAAGCTGTTTTTTTCTTTTTCTTTTTTTTCTTTAAAGAGCCATTAACATTGGACATGAAATGTTTAATTTTTGGTTTTGTGAAGTTAACAGCTTCATCAAATGATAATCCCTAAATGAACCTAAAGGGAAAATTTATGTTATATTACAGTGTTGCCACATTTTACTCCTGAAAGAAGCAACCAGATTGATAAATACAAGCTCAAAGCAAGCGACTTCCAGCTGTTCTTTTTTTTCTCCTTTTTATAAGAGGAGAGATCTATATAAAGTGTGTTTTGATTTTCATCTACATTACACTTCACTAACTCTGTTACCCCTAAACAGCCTGTCTAATCTTGATGTTTGTAACCAGACAAACATAGTCAGGGTTTTATTTAAGTTTTATGTTGATCTACAGCTAGATTATAAATAATATTTATTCTTGCTATAAGGATTTCTTTTTGATGTGATCATCATTTTCCCCTGTTTTCACAGTAAAATTGACATTCATGTTTAGAGTGGGACAAAATAGTTTAACTTTTTAATTGTGTTAATATTGGTAGTAGAGAGTGCATCTTGGTTTGGGGGCACAAAAAACCCAAATGAACAAAAAGCCCAAAGTCACTTATAATAAGCAGACCTGGCAACTATGATTACAAAACTTAAAATCTGTCTACTTTTGTCTTCATTTTTTTTATTATGAAGTCTTTTTGTCAGCCTTTTGTGCAGCAACACCACCAGACCGCTGAATGATTTGGTTTCCAGCCAAACTGAAAGGATAGAATCACATAAATACGATGCCTGGGACCCAACATGCAAAACAACATGACTGATTTTCACATTCTCGGAAGAAGTCATAATCATAACTACCATTGTGAAAACTGTTGGGTTGGTAATCTGATTTAGATACACTTTTGGTAATACTGGTTGAAATGGTATTTATGACACGATGGCAATCAACTCATAATGTGTTCTTTAAACAGAGCGAAAAATATCCGCTATCTACAGCAGGAGTAACACAGGGAAAACCCCAGCCAATAAACATGCAGTGACACCTGTTTTTAAACCAATCAAATCCCGTCACCATTCTGCCTGCCTACTGCGCATACATTTACCTGGCGTGCACAGACTCAGTGCAGCTGAGCTCAGACGGATCAATGTCCGCTGGAGAATGCTTACCTTTCAAGTTTTGTCTTTGAAAATAAGGGAAGCCCGCTGTGAGCCGTCCCACAACCCCAACCAAGCTCCAGTATCCCTCACATTTTAAGACGGATGTACAAGAAATCTAACATAAACTCTTTGTTTTTCCAAGTTTGTTCTGTTGGCTCTAATCTCGCGACAGCTGCCACCCAGGCTACTGCAGGTGGACGTTCTCACGAGGCTTTTTCTTCTTCTTCGGTTTTACGGCGGTTGGCATCCATCATTTTGGAGCATTACCGCCCCCTTCAGGCTAGAGACAGAGCTCAGTTTGGAGAGGCAGAGGAATGTTTTTATTATTATATCACCACACGGGAGATTTACAGGAGAATACAGATACAGGAGGAAGGAGGATAAAATACATAAAATATGGTAGTTTCATGGCCAAAACAGGAGACTTGACAGCTATGTGGAGAATGTCAGAGGAAGTACCTATACCCCGATCCACATCGGGCTGTGAGCACTAACTAACTTTCTGTGTTTGCTTTTTTCACTTTACAATGACGATGTTTTGGTGTTTTCTTACTGCTGACTGAGACATGACTTGGTGTAGTGTAAAATATAAATGTTGTGCTGAGGGTTTGGAGTTTAATCAGTCTTCTGAGTCCTGAGGAGATGCTACATTCAAATTCATGCTAGTTTTCCAAAATAACGAACCCCAGCTTTAAGGTTGTCAGATCTTTGCTCATACAAGCTAAACCTCTGACAACATTTCAAAAGGCAACCTTCTAATCACTACATTTTTGTTGTAGTGTCTCGACAAAGGCAGAGAAAATTCCAGTCTTGTTGTCAGATGTAGCAGCAGTGTTAACTTTGTGAGTCTGCAGCAGAGAATGTGCCACAGTCCAGTGGAGCAGAAGTGGAATTCCACGTCTGCAATTATCGAACAACAGGGTGCAAAAGAAGTATTTTAGCTGGAGAGGAGGACCAAGTAGGAGGAGGAGGGGGCTCTAAAGTCAAACCAGGGCAAAGTCAGGAAAAAACAAACCCTCAGACTCAGATTTAATGTCTCTGTTTACTTTATTCTAAAAGAAACAGACAGTATACTGTAATGAGATGATACACAACATGGAGGAGGTAAATATTAGAGAGAGGGATGGCGTGGTAAATAAATGCAGGCATCAGAGGGGCGTGTGAACACACTCTGGTGTTCTTTAGTACAGGAGACAGCACACGGTACAGTACATCCTTAGAGTCGAGAAGACAGCGACTCTGTCATTCACACAAAAACCATATCGGCACATTACAAAATAAATCAAAACAGGGTATATCCTCAATCCAGGCTACAGAGGAAGCAGACACACAGCTTCTTTCAAACAGTATGAGGCTGGCAACACACTGGACGATTCCAAGACTGATTCTGGGACATTATGAGGCTGTTTGTCAATCTTTCATCCAAATAGTCCTCAAGTGTGGTGACTATGTGATAAACAAACTGCTCTCTGTCTCATAGAATAAATTTAAGACACTTTCAGTGTTTAAAATTCTGGATTGAGCAGCCAAACACCAAACAGCATGAATATCAAGACAGTAGGCATGATTATGTGGCTTTCACTGACAATTTCAAGTGGAGTGTGGCTAACGTTAGCATTTCTAGCTCCACTAGCCTTCTATTCTCTTTATAGGTCAATGTCTACAAGTTGATACAGATCGTAATTTCAAATAGCTCTGATCAATTTACAAGTGCTACCTGACAAAGCCTAAATGCAGATTAATTTTCATTTTATGGCACAGAATACTTCCATGTTGTTTCACGCTAAACAGTGTTATTAAACGTGGCCAGTTGTGTGATAGTGCAAAAAAGCCTGAGACTGTGGCTACAGCCCCAACTAGTGGCCGGTGGCTATATTACGCAGCATTTGACAGGCTTTGGTCCAACTGTTGGAAACACCATGGTATGCAGGAAGTCATGGAGCCTAAATTCTGTTTTCATTAGGTGTGAACCACATTTAAAAAATGAGTTAAGATTTTACAACCGTCAAGAGTGTTGCCAGCCTGAGGCACCATATTGATGATCCATTGTATCCATTGTATGTATGTGTTTGTTGCTTTTAAAGTGGTACTGAAGAATAGCTTCACATTCATTTTCAGAATTAAAAAAAATAGAAAAAAAGGCATACAGAAATTCTGGCAGAGGAACTATTGACACATCCCTTTAGACGGGATGGGAGACTATGAAGAAGTCAAAAACAAACACGTGCACAAACATATGTTATAAGGCACTGTAGTAAAACATTATATATGTAGTAAAAAAGAAAAGAAGGTGGTTTATACACCTGGGCATTTTAACATTGTTATAGATAACATACCCTGAATGAATGTCTCTCCCAAAGTCAACAAAACAGACAAGACAAGGATCTTTGTCCACCTTTCCAAATACCAATCCCTCAAATTTATACTGTAAGGCTACTTCTGTCTTTATTGCTGTCAGTCTGTTTTGAATCCCTCTGAGAGAGGTTTTTGTTTTGCCTCTTGACAGAATCTAAACCATGGTAAGGCCAGAAGACTCTCCCAAACTACAAGTACTGCTCCCTTTTCTCTGGTGGGGTACTTTTAACATTTGGTCTGCAATTCAAAAGGGAAAAAAAGACACGTTTCAGTCAAAGTACAGTCACAGCAAACAAAATAAACCCAAAAAGAGACATTTACAAAAACGAAGAAAACCCAGAAGTCATAGGATATAAGTGAACTCATAAATCAGCGCAACAAAACCACACAGGGTGTCCACACACTGTTAAACTTTGGGCCAATAAATGAGCTTTTGTGGGCGGTGTAGCAGAAGGTTGACGGGCTGAAACGGGGGTCACCTCATCTCTTAAATAGAAGGTCAGATCACATATCCTTAAAGAGTCCATATTTACAGAAAAGGCTCAGAAGGAAGGGGGGAGCGGGGGAGACAATTTATCTAGTTTCCCGTTAAATTGGATAAGGTGCATCTAAGAGAAAGAGGGAGTTTTCTACGACAAGATCCAAATTTAAGGGGCTAAGAAATAAGAGGAAAGAAATGGGGAAGACAGTGGTTGGACAGTCGGACAGTCCTCGATAAAAAGGCGGGGGCTGATCAGTCAGGGAAACTAGTTTCACTCAACAACTCTGCCCTGAATTAGAGGAGAGAAGAAGACAGTCAGAGAAGAAAAGGATTAGAGGACGCGAGGGGAAATAGGAGACACATCAAGACCTCTTAGATTCACACGTAAGTATGAAGAGTTAAATGATGTTCAGTGAGGATTACAGTGTTAGCATAAAGGAAGTCAGCTAGGAGAACAAAGATGGTGCTGCTACATGTTGGCCACCAGTTATCTAAAGGATCACAAAAAAAAAAAAAATGAAATGATGGACTGTTAAGACGAGCTGACACATTCAGTCCAAATTCTTTGGCTGTACTTAAAAGTAACTTATAGTTTATCAGATACACGATAAACTGCATTTAATGTTAAACAAAAATCTGATGGGCTGTGCTTTGCTTTGCTAACTTTCACAACCAAATACATTTTGTTTTAAAAAATTTCCATGGGTGCCCTTACAGCAAGTCCTTACAGCATGTTTAGTGAATCAGCTTAGATTGTAATAGATCACAGTTATACCTTGTCTCCTTACACCATGCTATGGATTGGCATGCAGAGAAATTGATTATTACCCCGGGGCCTTGATTCAGCTCTAGTCTTGGTTGTTGGTGTTGACCAGTGGCTCTCAAACATTAGTTTGCCCAAGGCCAACTTAAAATTAAGCTTTATTCTCAAGGCTGAATGTATTCATGGTAAAACAAAAAAGCCCCTTTATCATGTGTTGCAGTATCTTTTTGGTCTGTGCAAGTCTACTGATAGAAAATTATTAATAAATATGACAAAAATTGTATTTATTCATTAGTAATTATCAAAAGGATATTTAAAAAAATATTTTAAACTTGGTGAAATGTTAAAAAATCAAGCAACACACTTTTCCTTTGATGGGACACATTTTATGAAATCAGGAGGGCTCTTAAGCTGTGTTCACACCAGAAGCAAATTTTAGTTTTTCAGAAATACATTGAACGTGAATTGAAGGATGTGAAATGTGTGTTGTTTGCGTGACGGAATTGGAGGTTAGATTGTTGTGCGAGCCATGTGAATTTTCCTGTGAGCTATGCAGATTTTGCCCTTAAACTTCATTGCACCTAAACACCTACAAATGGTTTAAGATTTACATTGCTGCTGGAGCAGTGCAGTCATCATTAATCATGAATGGCAAAGTGCTGACCTGGCATGTTTTCCCATACCTCACCTGACTGAAGCCTTCAGAGGAATTAACTGTTCCCTAAAGTAGGGGACATCAGCTTCATTTGTGCAAGGACCATTTTTTCTCTTGACATATACTTTGAGGGCCAGACTAAAGAAAATAGTAAAAGTATGAAAAAAACAATAATTAAATATTTAAGTGCAGTTTACTAGAAATTTTATGTATCTTTGTTTCTACCTTTCATTATCTTTTTCAGCTTTTGAAAGGGAGATCAGTCCCTTTTACCTCAAAAGCTTTCACTGAACCATTTTCACACATTTTCTAAATTCAGTGACACGGAAAATGATCAGGGCAACTTTAAAAAAAACAAAAAAGAGTTAGATCCTTTTTTTTAAATTCTGGGAAGAAACATGTATTCAGAGATAAAAGTCAGAATTTGGGGAAAAAGTAAGATTGCCATTGTTGTAATTTGAGACAGATTTCTAAGATTACAGATTTCTAAGATTTGGGGATTTAAGACAAAATTCTAAGATTTAGTTCATTAATTAAAATTTAATTCAGAGTTTTGAGATTTAAGTCAGATTTCTGAAAAATCATTTGAATTCTGAGAAAAACCATTCTAATTTTAATAAATAAAAAAGTCCAGAATTGTTCCTCCTTATATTTCAGACTTATACTCCAGACGTATACTTCTCTATAATAATATTTAGGATGCTGGATAGAAAGCTTTGAGGGGCCTGATTTGACCCCGGGCCACCTGTTGGTTATCACTGCTCTATACACTACATACTGTGTTGCTGTTTGTTCATAATAAACAAACCTTTAACACAACACTGCTGATTCTGACCCCTCCCAGTTTATTAGGCCTTAACCAACACTATGTTTGATGAATCAGCCGACATAAATGTGACACCATATGGTAATGTGTGTTACTTTGTGGTGTGCTGCCAGGTTGTCTAAATGCCACATAAACTTGGATTGCTGTTGTGCCTTTAACGCAAAAGGCACTTCTCTTTTCTCTGGTAGGTACAATGCAGAACAGGTTTATCTCTCTACTGCAGTAACACTTAGTGTAGCCTTTTGTCTACAGGGGAACAAGATGGCAGACTACTACGTGTTATCAGCTTGATTCAGCTCAACTTAACTTGGTTTTCCGAAATGGATTGGTCCTCTAGGCACAACTTCTTTGTATCAACTCCAACAAGGATCCAATCAAGTGAAGGCATTGATATCCTCTGAATGGTCAGAGTATCACCACGAGTCGGGGCTGTCTGACGTAGATTTGCTGAAATTTAAGGCTTCCTGTTGTCGGCTCTGTAAAGCTGCAGCTCTGCCTTAGATAATATGCGGTTTTGCTGTTTGCAAGCATCTTTGGAACAAACTTTATCTCCCGGACAAAAAGCCACATCCTCATCCCGGTTTGGCCTTTGCCTTTATGAGCCCACAGCCATGCTTTGATAACCCCACCCACCTTAAAGAGGTATTGACAAAGTCAACACTGAAATTGAAAATAGTATCCAATCTTTGTGGAGTTGAGCCAAGGTGAGCAAAATGGAAAAAGCACCATTTGTTTACGTCCATGCAGACTGTGTTGTACCCTAAATAAGGTTTTGGCCTGTTCTTTATATGCAGGAGAAACATGCTAATGCAGATTATTAAAGTTTAATTAATTTGTTACCCTTGTTCAACCATGACATCTGATAATTATTGCATCCCTGGTACTGAGTGTCCCTCACAGTTCAGGCTGTACCTTACCTCTTACCCAGTGTCAGCTGGGATAGGCTTCAGCCCCCCTGTACCCCAAAGGAGTAAGCTGTACAGATAATAGTATGTATAGATATTTAGCATTTTGTACTCAAACTTCTGTTTACACGGAGGCAAATTTACTTATGAGGGGATATCTGACTCTTGTAGATTTGCTGTGAGGACATGCTGTAAGTGAACTTTCATCAGTGAGCTCTTTTATTTACATTTTCCCATGATCACAACCTAGGTCAAGGTCAGACTACAAAAACCTCTCATTTGTTACTTTGGTCACTCTGTCAGGTTAGATAAGGCAATCACAGAGGTGGAAACCAATCATCACCAACCATGTGATGACCTTCATAGGAAGAGGGACTGGGCTAGTTGTATTATACATATTTATTGACCTATTATAAATATATTAGACATTAAATTATTTTGAATTTGGTTATTTAACAAAATTAGTCACATACTAGCTTGATGCTAGAACTAACAACAGTTAAGTACTCACCAGAATGCTAAAGAGTGTCTTCTACCACTCATCATCATTTCTCTTTTTTTCATTCAGTCACAGTACTCCCTCTACAACACATCATAAAAGCAGGAACGTTGTTGTCAGAGTATGATAAACTTTGTCATTCTTTTAAACCACAATTTCCACATAGACCATCTGTGCAGCATTATGAATATGACACCCACTCTGTCACAAATTGTTCCCATTTTTATTGATCATTCAGTTCCCACATCCTTTCTCCAGCATATGCCAGAAGGGTCACTCCGTGCTGGTTCAGATTCATCCAAAAGAGGAAGTCACATGCTCAGAAGACCTAGAAATGTCTATAGTGCACGGACATGGTGCTGTACATCACATCTCTATGTGGTACAACTAATGGCACATGGCCAAGAGTCATGAGTTGGTCAAAGGGTTCAAGCATTAATTTGCCACAGACGACAAGAAATCAATTTTGAAGGTGGAATTCCACAACATTTACCAATCTCTGGCATGATTGTTGGGGACCTCTGTTTCAAGACACAGCTGGTTCTGTGTCCTGGTTCTGTGTCTTAAGGCATAGCGTGCCTGTCTTCATTTTGTAATCAAGTTATCAGACCAGAAGTGTGAGCCATACAACTTAGACACATCTCCCACTCCAAAAATATAGGGAATAGGAGGTATACCTGTTTTTTGTCCATGAGCAGCATGCATTATTTAATGCTTAATAAAGAGCCATGTCTACTTTAATCCCGCTGGTATATATGTCCACAATTACTTTTCCTGTCTGTGCCTGTCAGAGTTAGGGCTTCAGTTTTTGGAGAATCATTCTGCAGGTCTCTCAAGTCAGTTATGGATTAAGTTCTTTGTGGAGAGATTTGTTGTTTATATTTCTAAACTTTCATTCATATGCCTGGTATGAAAGCTGTGGTGGCACACTAACAAATACTAAAAATGCATGTCAACAAAATTCTTTAAGAGTAAAGATAGGAATGCCAATCCCCCAAAACTTCGTGACATCGAAGACAACAGCCCTCCAACTCTGCACTGATGTTAAGTTTGCTTCTACCTCCCCAAACCATTGAACAAAAACAGTTTTGTGTTCATAACACTGTCACATTAAATATTTCAGTGTCAATTTTATCACTGTAATGTGTACACACTTTCTCTGTGTGTATGTACTGAACAACTTTCACAAGCTGTTTTGAACAACTCTAAATGCCCTGATGTACACAAAAGCCTGTAATTTCCTTTAGTTAGCTGTATATATTTTAATTCTATTTACCACTTGTCTATTTTTATTTTTTGTTTACCTTTTTCTGCTGCCACAGAGGATGCAAAACTACATTTCACTGTACAAATTCTGTTGCCTAACAAGTGTTTATATGGGGACAAAAAAGAACTATTCTCTTCTATTTTATAGATCCGTTACATACCTGACTAATCCTTTCTTTTCAGGCAGACACATCCCTGGGCTCAAACAAGAGTTTATGCTTAGTTGCTATTTCAACAGCATTAGTGCTCAGTGAAAAAAAGGTCACTCGGAAAATAAGAAAGATCCCTGCACTGCACGTCAAAACACTTTGCAATGGGACAACAATAGTGTCTCTTCTGTCTTAAGCTGCTAAGGGCTGTGCAGCAATGTACAGTGCTTCAGAAACTGATCCAGTGGGCAAGGGGAAGCACCTTCAGAGCAAGATACAGCAAAGGATGGAAAGCTGCTCAGACAGTATGTGTGGAAATTGCATTTAATTTCATCTAATAGCACCACATCATCATTATCTTAGTATATCCTATTTTGTTTATTCATACTTGTTTCTATTTATGCAGGTCGAGTGCTGTGAGCTTTTGTTGGTCAATGTCTCAAATAACAGGAAGAGTTGAGGCGCCCCCAGTGTGGCTTTAGTTTTGTTTATTTTCGCACACCATATAGGAAAAAATGTCAGATTTTCAGGCCTGACTGTCCCCAAAAATACAAATGCCAGATTCCACTACATCTTTAACCAAAGTAGGTAGTCTGACCTTGGATTTGATTTTCCCAAATCCTGGGGATACTAACTTAGTGTCATGGGAAAACCTTCATTGTTTGTTAGATCAAGGTAAATATATTAAGATACTGATAAAAACCAAAATGCACCAGTTATTATGAAAAAAACAAAGCAGAAATGAATCACAAAAGTAAGAAATGTCTTTCCTGTTAGGGTTTCCCATGATGTTTTGATCTCCTCTTTTCTTTGGACATAGCTGAACAGGTCATTCCATCAATCAGCCTTGTTGTTGGGCAATTACTATTCAAAGCACAGCTGCTTCTGACAGACCAGTGACGCCTGACATCCCCCTTTATTTGAAGGGCACAAGGAGTTTCCTCCAGAGCTACAACAACCCCCACAATCTGAGAACAACAGAGCACTCCACAAACAAGTGTCTACCAAGAAGAGAGGCCGTTTGACCCGGAAACAGGGGGACTGGGGGTGATTCTAAGAAGCACTAATGGCTTTATTATGTGGAGCAGTGACGGACCAGCTCTTTTCAAAAACACAGACAGAGGGACGTGGGAGCATCAAGAGGGAACTCAAGAGCCAATTTAGAGCTGCTGTGGAGACTTAAAGGCTCTTAAGTTGGTTAAAGGTTTAAAAAAGTTGGTTGTATCTATTGTTATTAAAGTAGTGGTCCATGGTTTGTACAAAAAATAGTGATTTTTGTTACATCGATGTTAGATATGAGAGTTACATTATTTACAAATCTGGTGTTAGCATCAGGTTAGCTTATGGTCCAGGTTAAGTTATGTTTGATACTGCTCTAGTTACTATAGCTTATGATGAGTAGACCTGCATGAGAGGCGAACTTTAAGACTTATTTATACACGTGGTTATAAAGAGATGGGATGATTGAAGAATGATGGTGTTAGTAGATGGAAAAGAGTGATGTGTATTGATAAGAACCCTTCATATCTTCTAGGTTTAAAGTGTTGAAATGATCATTGACAGTGCTCATACTGAGTACAAACTAAACAGACATTTTTTACCAGCAGTTCACCTCCACTCCTGCATTTCATGTTGTGTTTGTATTGTGCAGCCTTTGCAGAGAAAACAGAGTGATATAAGAAGCTTCTTATGAAATAGAGTGCTGCAGGAATGACTTATGGATGTCAACATAGCTGTCATTAACAAAAGCTTGTATTTTTTCAGTGTGTTTCTGTATTATTATTGACAACAAGCTCTGTAGCATTGAACGTTTATGGCACATGTTTGTGTGCACTCTCATATTTTGTAGCTTGAACACCAAAGTGTTACAGTGCTACGTGTATTTACATGATTGTTATGAGCCTTTTGCAGACACTTGACTGTAATAACATCACTCATCTCATTGGTTATAATTTAGAAAGGCAGCTGTTGTCAACAGCCCTTAGTGCAATTTCACCAGTAATTAACATATGAGTTGTATTTTGAGGCTGTAAAATTAACAAAAACTATCCAACATGACTAAATTTTCAGTGGCTATTAAATGAGCTGTGTCATACCAAGAGCATTAATCAACAGAGACAACTGATAATAACATTTAATAAGCTGTTTTTCAGTTCACAAGCAGTGATTATTCAATGGCCTACATCTTTATTGAATTCATCACTATAATCTTTAAACATATTTAACTGACATTTATGAATCTTTACACATAACTGAAAGCATAGATCTATAAAAGAATGGGACATTGGACAAAAAATGGAATGGGCCAAAATCAGCTTCTTTTAAAGCAGGAAATGTTCAGAGCAATAAGAGAGAAAACAGAAGAAAGGGGCTCCTTAAATACGGATTAGCATAGATGCTAACAGCTCCAGTAGAAGTTTGATTGGATCTGGGTTAGGGTAACCTGCCTATTACGTTATCTGACTGGGCTGTAATTAATGTGATTGATGGAGTGGTTGTCCAGTCACCTGCCAGATATGCTTTCAAAAGATTCTGCCCATTCCCAATCACTTTCTGTTGGCTGTTTGCCAAATGGACAAGTAGAATATATCGAACGTTCCATCTAGTTAGCTGACTTGGCTATCTTGGTAAGCAGATACCACAAATTAAAAAGTCTTGTTAAAGCCCCCCACAATCTAAGTCCTAGTTAACCTTCCTCTTTGACCAAAAACTATTAAAAAGTGTAAAATGCTCATCTATCTACATTTTTTTTTAGGTTTAATTACTGCAGCACTCAGTTATCTAACTGTCTCAAATGATTGATGTCTGGATTGCACAGGACACTGAAAACACCATAAGTTGAGTTTGATATACATGAGTTTTCTTTAAGTAAAAAGGTTCATAAAAACCTGAAATAACTTTTTTGAAGTAGTCACTGGTAGTTATAAGGGCTGGATTTAGTGTTTTAATACCTTGTAAAGCTGAAAATGATCCCTTCTAACTCCCTTAAACTGAAAGATTTATACATTCACCCATTTTTTAAATAAACAGTTTTCTCAAATTCATTTTGGCTATCAGAGAAAAGTTATCTCTCCTCCATCTGCCTGCCGTATTTTTTTTCTCTTACTGATACTGAAGCCAGCGACTTCCCTTGATATTTTTTATAAGTCCCTCTATCTTGAGTCTCCGCTGCCCTCTGTATACCCGTACTGTAAGTCTGAACGATGAATTCAGTGTCCCGGAATCAGTTGAGCCGTACCTCTGCTTCTGTCACAAAGGATCTACGTTGTGTCTTTCCTAACTCTCTTTTAGTATTGTTTAGGGCTGCTGACTTACACAACATGTCTGCATGAGTGGAGTGTGAATATACAGAGCAAATATGGAGGAAAACCACAGATGTAGCTCCAACCAGGAAGCAGAGGACATGCTAGAGAAGTTCATTGGTGCTGTACCAGTATTTCTGACCCCATGTCCATTCTCCCTGTGTATCCTCTGCGATATGTCTTTATGTATTTAGTGCATCTGTATTTTTTTGTGTTGAATCCCTGTATTTGGTGATGTGTGTTTGTGTTAACCTGTCTGAGTTTAGACATCAGTGAGTGAGAAGCTACGTGATTGCATGTGTGTTTTTGTGGTGTAACTAGAATAAGGGTGGAGTAGTGCCAAGCTTGTCCAATGCTCTCTGTTTGGGAGGCTGTTTGAAGGGGTGGGGTTTAGACGTACTCCCTGGCTGTGGAAGGCTGTGATTGGCGGTAATATTGCTGCCCTCGCATCTCGTCTTTAGAGCACGAGCAGCACAGCAAGGAGCCACCCAAAATTATCAGACTGGCTGCTGCCCAGCCGACAAACAGGGCCGAGCCAAACTCGTACCTGTGGGAGAAAAAAAAAAAAGATGAAAATGTTATAAGAAAAAAAGTGAGTGTCAGGTTCCTCTTTCATGCATTTAAAGATTCAGTTAATGAGTGATTATTAAAAACAATCATTCTGTAACTTCAATTTATAGACACATCTGATCCTCAAATGTACCAAACATACCTATAACTGTGAGCTAAACTGTAAGCAAAATTGTTGGTACCCCTCTGAAACAAACGTATGAATAATTTACTAAAAATGAACTTATGAAAAATAATAAATAATAATAAACTTTTCATAATAGTCTGATGTTTTGTTCTTAGCCATTCTTGGGTGTTTTAAGCTGTAAGTTTTGTGTCATTATCCTTGTGTAGGTACCATGACCTGCAGCTGAGCACTGGGCAGCACATTTCAGTCCAGAATGCCTTGATTGTCTTGGGATTTCATTCTACCCTGCACAGATTCAGGACACCTTGTGTCAGATGCAACAAAGCAGCCCCAGAACATAACTGAGCCTCCCTCATGTTACACAGTAGGTACAGTGTTCTTTTCTTTGTATGCTTCATTTTTGTGTCTGTGAACAGAAAGCGGATGTGAGTTGCCAAAAAAGCTCAATTTTTGTCTCATCTGTATAAAGGATATTCTCCCAGAAGCGTTGTGGCTTGTCAATATGCATTTTGACAAATGCCAGTCCCTTTTTTTATGATTTGCTTTCAACAGTGATGTCCTCCATTAAGTCCACTTTGGCTCAAACAGTGATGGATGATGTAATCTGATTATGATGTACCCTGACTTTGTAAATCACGTCTAATCTCTTTGGAACTTGTTCTGGACTCTTAAGTTGCCATTCATATAATTCGGCTCTTCATTTTGTCATCAATTTTCCTTTTGCAGCCACGTCCAGGGAGGTTGGCTACATGAAAATGAAAAATACTTCTTAAAGGTAGCTTGTTACATAAACTTTAAAGTTTCTATGTCCTTCAAAATTAAATTTCTAAGCTTCTAATGTTGTTGAAGGGGCTCAGGGAGCAGAAGAACATTACTCCTTTAAATAAACTCTGGGGAGCTGGTTTGGAGTGGTTAGCAACCAGGTACCCCATGTATTTGCTTCTGCCAGTCAGGTTCGAACCCAGCCTGTGACCAGTTTGCAGAGTGTCTTCCCCTACTCTCTCTCCCCCTTTCAAAAGCCTATCCACTGTTTCTCTCCTATCAATAAAGGCACAAAATGCCCAAAAATACAGTAAAAAAATGAAAATAAACTCTAACAACACAGAGAAAATGTGCTTCTTGAAAGAAAGTGCCCCTTAAAATGTTTAGTCTTTACTTCTTGGGGTTAACTATGTAATAGTTATATTGGATTTATATTTTTACGAGTACAAATCCACAGATTCAAATATGAATCATGTAGAAACTTGTAGAATGATCACCAATGCAACAGCAGGCATCAGACTGGTCAAGAACAATGGATCTGAACAGTCTGAATTTTACAGTAACAGTAAACACTTCACAGATAGTCATCAGTCTGAAGAAAGGTGTCATCTCTCTCTCTGCGAGCTCCTATCCTCTGGAAACATCAGTTGATCACACCATTACATAAGTGTTATTTGGTTTGTTGTTCCTACATAAATCAAATGAGACAGTTTGGTTTTATCTACCATGTGTCTAATTATGTTGTAACTTCTCCAGTCTCTTGCCATAACTCATCCATCATATCTTTAAGTGGAATTTGTGCCAGTAAGTTGCAGTTGACAGTAAATACAGAATTGGCTCATGTCTGCACTGGTGAGCCATGACACTGTGACCTTTATGTACATAAATTCATCCATTTCCTATACCGCTTATCCCTTTCGGGGTCGCAGGAGAGCTGGAGCCTATTCCAGCTGTCATTGGGCGAGAGGCAGTACACCCTAAACCGGTCGCCAGTCGATCACAGGGCCAGATAAATAGACAGACAGCCATTCAGGGCAATTTAGAGTCATCAATTTACCTAATGAGCATGTTTTTGGTCTGTGGGAGGAAGCCGGAGTGCCTGAAGAGAACCCACGCATGCACAAGAAGAGCATGCAAACTTCACACAGAAAGACCCTGTCTGACCCAGGGATCAAACTTGGGACCTTCTTGCTGTGTTTACTATCTGCTGTGCCCCTTGCTGCCCCCTCAATGTAAAATCGAATAGAAATCTAATAATCAGTTCCACATGTGCACAGAGCTTCATGAATAGAAATGTGAATGGATTAAATGTATGTGCTTTTGATCATCAAGTGCAGAGTTAATTTTTCTCTGGATGGATTTAAATCCCTGAAAAGTTACTCTTATCTGAAAAAGGGCTCGTTTCAAAAACAACTTTAAAAAAATATGTTTCAGTAAATAAAGTTAATCAGTTTAACTGCAATACCTTAAACACCGAACTCTTCACTTTGAACTCTTCACCTGTAAGTGTCACTCTAAGAATCAATCATCCCACCTGCTCTCTGATAGTGGAAAATTACTATTTAATGCTACAAACCCAAAGCATGAAAACTGTTGTACAGTTTTTATAATGTGATCAATTTAAGCACAGATTCTTTATTTCTGCTATTTTTTCCCATTAATATCCAGTAAATCAATTCAGCAACCTTAACACTTTGCAGTGTAAACATATTGTTGTTGCCTAAATGATTTGAAAAGTACTCTGAGAGATTGCATTCCTTACCCTACATAAAAGAGTTGATCAATTCACATTGTTAAATGTCCTGAAGTTTCATATTTTGATTTTAAAAACAGCTAACAATTACACCTGATGAGGGTTAAAGTAGGAAACCCTCAAAAACATAAAAACAACCCTGTGGTATGGACCAGTACAGACATAACCTTGCACAGCAGCTGGATCAACAAACTGATTCAGTGTCTGTGATGAGGAAGATCCATCTACAATGTGAGTGCAGGAAGAGGAATGAGCCATGAGCAAGACGATTGCAGGAGGTGACTGCTCATACAGGGACTAGCATAGATGCTTACAGCCTCAGTAGCAGTTTTATGAGATTGTGACTACATTTCTTTATTAAATGAAAATAAGACCCAACACTACAAATCTCTTTATCAAGCATATTTTCACTCTACTTCTGACATGATTTGAGAAGAGTTTGTTTTCAAAGTGGCTCATATTCTGTAATGCAGTCACCTCTGCCTACAACATTATTGTCCAGTAAGAAATATTGATTGACAGAACAATTGTCCTTCTGAAAAGTTCTGCCCTCCCCACACACTTGTTTCCACTTAGGACTATGGGCAATGGGCCATCTGGTGTGCCAGCTTAATATAGACACTTAAGTAAGGCTAATACTAAATTTGATAGTGATACTGATCTTGTTTTATCCCTTCTTGACCCCTATAAAGAAAAGTACTTGAGTCCCAATCTTGATTTTTGAATTTTAAAATAAAAATCAAATAACCACTATTTTTTTTAAAGCATCCTTTTCTGAACGAAATCCAACGACCAAAACATACACTGACCCGGTCAGGACACCCAATCAACATTCATCTGAAGTTTGGTAGTCTTTAACCGCTTTTTGTGTTTATTTACATCAGGCCCTTCTCTGGTCTGATGTTTGAAATGATGCCGTGTTCACAAAAAAACGTTTTAAACCAAATAGATAATAGATTTTTGTCTCTGTATGGACGGGGCTTTAGTATAACTAAATCTTGCAGACAACTCGAGAAACTTGCTATCCTAAAGAAAATGTGAACAAAGTGTGACATAAACCAGAAACAAGGAAGGTGACCCTCAAATCAACCTGAAGTATGTCATTAAGCTCTATTTGTCTTCATGTAAAAAGTGAGCATGGTTAGACTCATGTGATACCTGTGAGCGAGTGTTGGCATTGTTTGAGTTTTTGCCTCCAGCTAATGCTTTAGTGTTATGGTGAAATGGGCCAGAAAAAAGTCTTTAGTAGTTGTTCAGACCTTTTTTTACTTACCTGGCATTAGGCGGTGTGTTTGGGTTGAAGAACTGGTAGGACACCTGAGTACCGTACCAAGACACAGACACCAGTGTACATACACCTGTTGAGAGAGTCATTCATAATGTGTAAGCTCTCCACATAAATTTAGCTTAAAGCATTACTGTAGCTAAAATAATAAATATAATGAGAGAAACCCTTCCTCTGTAATTTCTCTCCTCTCAGTTTGTTGTTTATATCTGAGGTCTGCAGCTAATGCCTCTAAAATGACCACTTCTTGTTTACAGCAGGGACTCTAATTACTGTGAAGATCCCCAATGAGAGATTCAGCCAAGAAAAATGCCAGGCCACTCTCTCTTCATGCATTTCTTCTCAGTATTACAGCTGTATGTCTTTGGTTTCAGACTCAGCACAGCAGAGCAGAAATCCTACCTGCGAGCACAAAGAGAGCCCCTCCGGTGACAGCTATGCGGGTTTTGGTGGTTGGGTTGTTATCTCCTACTTTAGTGCACTTCATGCCCACCACGCTGACGATGATCCCGATAAAGCCCAGCAGTACTGACACTACCATGAGGGCTCGACAGGTCTGGATGTGGACTAGATAAAGAAGAGGAAAGATGGAGGCAGGGGGCACAGAGTGGGGGCACAGAGTGATGAATGATAGTGATATAATAGAGGATATAAAAGAAAGGAAGAGAGATAAAGGAAAACAGAAGATGAGATTTTTTGCACCAATCACAGAGTGAAGCAGTAGCCTCCACTGAAGAGAAGTAAAGCAATTAGAAAAGGACAAAAGCTGCAATGCCTCATGTGTCCACTCGAGGCTGGCTGCAGTGGCACAAAATGTCACAAACACTTCAAATTAAAATACAGTACAGGCAAAGTTTGGACACACCTTCAATGAGTTTTCTTTATTTTTCATCACTAATTACATTGTAGATTCTCACTGAAGTAATGGTGGCCACTTGTTTCTCTTAACCCAGCTGATTGGTTCTTCATAATATTAATTTTAGGGCTGTCACTTTAGTGCATTAATTAGATCAATTACACCGCAAATTAATGCATTATAAAAATGAATCACAAGATTAATCATAGCACAAAAATATTTTGATATTGGCCAGCTGGAGGACCGGTACATGCCAGTGGCACGTCACTTCACACATGTGTCTCTAGTCAAACCAAACAAAGCCCAGGTGACAACAGGAACGGCATATTTAAGACTAAGTCTTATTTTATTTTTGAATTTATTTATCTATATTTGTACTACATTCTTTAATAATGCATCAGGCCTAATTGTTTTGCTGGATGTCCTCGACCTTTTTCTTATTTTGAATATGATTTATGAAACACACTTAAAGTGTAATTTGAGTTGCCTGATTGAGCTTAGAATTTTCTGGACAAGTTACCCTGACTTTGGTTTTATTTAGTCACCAATAAAAATGTGGATTTACAAATCTTCACTTCTTAGTGTATTCATTTGATTAGTCATGCACTACAATTTTATAATATCCTAGAATTCAAATTCTTTATTTGGGTACTTTAAGCAGATATGAGATTAAAATGCGATTAATTAGATTAGTTAATTATAAATCCGGTAATTAATTAGATTAATTTTTTTAATCGTCTGACAGCACTAATTAATTTTAAAAGTGTCTAATAGGGCTGTCGGCTGTGCATCAGCGCGACTTCTGAACAACACAAATGACGGTCCCAACCCCATTAAAAAGGCAAGAAATTCCATTAATTAACCCTGGAAAGGCACACCTGAGAAGTGAAAACCATTTCAGGTGACTACCTCTTGAAGCTCATAAAGAGAATGACAAAAGTCTGCAAAGCAGTGATCAGAGCAAAGGGTGGATACTTTGAAGAAACTAGAATATAAGACATGTTTTCATTTATTTCACACTTTTTTGTTAAGTACATAATTCCACACATGTTCATTCATAGTTTTGATACCTTCAGTGAAAATCTACAATATAGATAGTGATGAAAATAAAGAAAGCACATCAAATGAGAAGGTGTGTCCAAACTTTTGGCCTGTACTGTATACACAATACAACAGAAATGCGTCAGCCTGGTTCAAAAATGGCTGTTGTTGAGAGTGGTTGGTGTGTTTCTAGGCATCCACTGTGTAAGGGATCTATATTTCTATGGATATTCAATTAAATTAAGGAGGTGAGTTCTGCATAGTTGGGAAAAAGACTATAAACCCTTGCTGTTCTCATAAAATGTTCCTTTATAGCCTCAAAAATGTATTTTCTTTTACAAAGTAGGCCTACTCCTTGGCCGAGGCTGTAAAAGTGAACCAAGTGAAAACTGTCATGAGGTCATTCTAGAGATGCACGATTTTATAAGCATATCAGTATCAGCAGATATCAAAATTTATCTAGAAGCATGATATGGCATTTTTGAAGATATCCAATATGCCAGTATTTCTGAACTTATCGTTGTAATAATGGAAAATACAGGTTCATTTTAGTAAAGTAGATAAGTAGTCAATATTTGTATTTTGCAATGGAACATTAAGTTAGCACAGTAGAGTGGTGCAGGCATGACGTTATTTGTAGGCCAAACCTGGAAGTTAGCATCATTTCTCTCAACTGAAAGTCCATGGTTGTGATCACCAACCTTTCCCATGATGCTATTTAAGAAAGGAAGATGTAACTGTCTAAACTGATTGAGCTCCACATGCAAAAAAACAACATTCAATGATCACTATTTAATTTCACACACATTTAAGCCAGTAGATATAATATTTAATTCAACAATGTAAATAACGGGGATGAAACACAAATATAGATTGAGTGAATCTGTAGTCACATTAGCATTTTACAATTATGCAGCACATTGCAAAAAAAAGCTCATCATAAGAGTTGAAGTCATAAGAAATAAAACATTTATAAACTTTTTTGAATATCCTGCTAATACTGAAAACTTATCAGGAGAAGGGGAAGCAGTCATAGTCAATCTATCTTGCATAACAGCTGTAAATTTAACAGATATACATGTACCATGGATAAGCAAAAAGGTAAAGTTGTTAGACAAAGAAATTTAATCTTAAAGGGCTATGTCTAAAAGATCTGCCAGTAGATCAAGTTCTGCAGGTTTGTGACTCCTAGTCTATGGGATATTGTAACATGTTATATTACTGATGATCATAAGCTCTGTGGCAAATAAGTATGAAACTTAAATGTTACATAAATCGTGGAAATATTCACAAATGAACCCATCATTCACGTTTTTTTAAGCTTAAACAGTAAAAAGCAATTATCAAGCTATGACCTGTGGAGCTGCAACATGGCAGTTGGACCTAAGAGCAGCTACTACACTTCCAACATATAAGCTCACATTGTAGCCCCTTGTTTCATAAAGTCTTGTCAACATGTAGGTGAGTTATGTTTCAAACCTTATGCTTTCCGCCTCCATTTTTCAAACATCCCCATCTACAAAAAATACATACATATATGTAGATATATAAATATATATGTACAAATATGCACTGTTAAATGCAGATTATATTCTTCTATGTCCATGTTATGCACCTTTTTTGCAATTTTTATACAAAAGCAGTTTAATTTTCATTTTCCTACCACCATGTCAGACCAGTATTTTGATTTATCTTGTGGCTATGTTAACTAGTGATTGCAGGGTGTTGACTAAATATTTCTTTGTTTAAATTTCAGTTTGAGACCTGATAGTCTTGATCAAATCTTGTAACTTCAATGTTTCATTGGTAATCACAGAGAAAACAGCCAAGGGTCACCAGTTGTGAAACAATAACACTGGGTCTTGTTGGAAACATTCGTATGTAGTGTTTCTAATCCAGCATCATAGGGAGGGAATGACAGAAAGTATGTGTTAGCATGTAGATTGTCCAGTTATCAAAAGTTTAACTTCCACTGCAGCATGTGCAAACAACCGTGAGAATGTCACACAGAGAGGGCCGAAGGGTCAGTCCATACGAGGATTGAAATGATTCCTCTGATAATCCAGGTAATATAATTACGAAAAATGTTTGAGGTGATTATGCGCCTTGAGAATTCATTTAAATCTGAACCACTATACAGCGCACTTTGGCATGGATGATCATTTCTGTGGAGCAACACGCCTGCTGCTTCCACTGCTGCACTTCTGAAACGTAGATGTGTGACGTGGATTGTAAAATCATGTTAGCTTAGCGTAATAGCTCGTCAACAATGCTGCAGCACCTCAACAGTAAACATCCGCTCTGTACAATCAAGCCCACAGAAGACACAACAGATAACAATCACAACACATCAGCTATAGCAGTTAATGCGATCAACAACTAAAATTAGTCCTTGTTATCAGTTTGTTGGAGACCATCCTTTCACAAACAGAACAACCCTTTAGAATTCAGAAGCTGGGAAACATCAGATGCGATATACTGTCTATTTAAGACAACACAAGGGTTAGAATACAAATCATAACTATTTGTGAAAATAAACCAGTTATCAAAATATCTGTTTCTGTGTTCACCAACATACTCTGTGACAAAAATATTCAAATGTTGGATGTATTAAATACTTAACTTTATCCTTTCAGTGACTTTGGGTGCAGGTGTGGCCACAAAAATGTGGATCCAAAAAGAGATCCTGGCAGGAGGTGATTGAGAACCATTGATTTAGGCAGATTTATTTATCAAGGAACATTAAAAACAAAAAAAAAAATTAATAACTTACATCAACATGGAGCAAATATGATATCAATACTTTAAAACTTTAAAATGCAAAACATGGCTGAAACAACTATTTGCTTGGTTAAAAAATAGCCTAATGTAAGCAGTGGAAAATTTTAAAGAAAGGTGAAACATGAGAAGGAAAAATGTATCCCCAAAGATAAATACAGTGAATTGTAAACTAAGGGCCCTGTTTTCATAGACCAGGCATAGGCATGGTGCACCTCCCCGTGCCTGTGTCGTGCCAATGGGGTATGTCCAGGACATTTTGCAATTTTCATGCATGGTGCAGTCCAGTGCAGCAAGGTACACCCACGCCTCTGTCCCTCCCGCAAGTGGCAAAGAGGGAGGAGAGAAGGCATGAGTGGGTGTAACACAGCTTAGTGTGATCTTCACCAATCAAATCAACGCCTCTCCTTGCCTTTAAATGCCCTGGCGACGAGGCACAGTACCAATTTCACCTCATCCTGACAGCAACAGCAGCTGCTCCAGGCGGCCAAACTTTTTCCAGGAGGAAAGTAATGTGCTGGTCCAGGAGGTCCAAGCTGGCAGTACCAGAATATATGACAATGTGAACAGAGCTCCATGGGCTGATGATGCAAAAACAGCCTGGTCAAGTCAAGTTTGCCCAGATATTCTGAAAACAGCTGCCCAATTGTAAAAAATGGTTCAATGACGTGGGGAGAAGGGCCTAAAAAAACGCTGCCAGATCAAAGAAGGCACACGGTGGCCACGAGGAGTGGCCCCTACACCAGCATCATGATGAGCTCAGTGGAGGACATCGCGTCCCCAAACCTCTGCTTGATAAGCATTGAGGGCTTTGGTGGGATTGAATTTGGGATAACAGGTAAGGCAAACCTATTTTTCTACTAATGAAGACTAATAAAAATTTAGATACTTCTATTCAAACCCCACATAATAAAGGTGAGTGGTGTGGACAGATCACAACATGAATAAATTATGACAAATGTCTTTGATTTGACATCAGAGGTGATGGGACAATTAATATAGATACAAATGTATATGCTGGTTCAGAAGTATGCTGGTTGAAATCTGCCTGACACTGACACCTGAGGTTTTGATGATGAGTGCACACTGTGTGCTTGTCAGCAAATAACCACTGCATCGGGTACGCTTCGCCTGTGCCGAGAATAGACCAAGTTGAAGCCCGTAAGCTTTCAATGCACCTTCCGCACAGTGTTTCTGCACAAAATTGTCACTGAGCCAAGCTGATGCTGTCGTCGTCCCCCCCCTCGTGCGTCGCCACACCCATTTTGGTGCAGCCAATCTACCAAAAATTGGCTGCACCACACAAAACTACCACTGCACTCCAAAATTGCACATCCATCTATTTTAAGCCTCAAGAGCTGACCAAAACCCTGTGTGGGTCAGCATTACAAACATATCAGCTGCCCCGGTTTGGCTTAAAAAGTCTCCCACAGTAACCAATCAGCCGAGATCACTCAGACTTCTTCAGATATTCTCCATAACTGATGATAGTTTTGGTTACCAAGAGAGCCAAACTGGATTTATTCTCACTACCATATGAGCGAGAAAAGTACATAGCATTATACAGAACATTTAAAAAACAAGCATCTGTATTTTCACAATCAAATATTCAAAAATAACTACAGGGTAAAAGTCAACTTAATGTTGTTTCCAGAGAAATGATCATTCTTGTTGAATCAACACAGTACATACAATGTAAGTCAAGGCGATAGTGTTTAAAGATTTTCTTGCTCTTATGTAGGCGTGGACAACTGATGGCCCAAAGGTCAGTCAATTACTCAGTCCAGCTGTGTTTGTATTCATGCAGGAAAATCTGTAATAAAAAATCAGTTTCCTTCATAATAATTTATACTTGAAGATTCTGTAAGTGAAAAGACTACCAATGTTAAGCATGCAACTATCAGCCATTACAATCCACATACTGCTTACTTTCTTTAAGTCTGATTCAGTCAAAAAAAAAAAAGGGCATTCATTTAGAATTTTTGACACAGTCCACAGGGGACTTATCTTCTCTCAAGAACAACAAGAGGACCTCAAAAGGAAGAAAAAAAAGATTGACAACCAATAAGGTTGGAAGATTTGGGAATTTTCAATGGACGGTTTATAACTTTCCACAAGAATTGATGGGATTTTGTAGAAATAAATGGGAATAAACCTGAAATTTACAGAATTGAAAAATGGCCCTTTGCAGGGAGATTTTGTTGGGGTAAATATAATCTAGTATAATCTTGATAAAACAACCAGATTCTACTCAACTTGAGAAAATCTGTGCTTTCCTAAATCACATGCACATGCAGGAGTATTGAAGCACTCCATCACACACACACAGATGATTTCAGAACCATGGACTATTTAGGACACACAGTTGAGCCTATGGACAAAAAGTGAAGTGCAAACAGAATGTTCAATAAAATAATTAAAACATGATCAGTTCTACATACAAATAAATCTCTTGAATCTTGTTTTTAATTGTATTATTTTGTTTGCATGCCTGTTTATGACTAAACAACAGGTTTTTTTTTTATCTTTGCTTGGATGTGATACACTTTGTTCAGCTCAGTTCCAAAATCACCATCTTAACTTCTTATTGACAGTTTCTGGACATCTTCTGTAAACTGGCCCCAGGAACCACAGCTAAAGTTAAAAAGAACATGCTTTAGTTCTTTGACACCGTTTTTGTCACATTTCCTTCAATGTGAAGACCACTGATTTTTGAAAATGACTTTAGGGCCGCAATGAGTGAGGAGGGGGGGGGCATGTGGCCCCAAAGCCACCAGATGAAGCAAACGTTTCAGATCATAAAATGACCACTAGCAGAAAAAGAGGCGACACAGTGTTGAGGATTGATGGGAAACCACATACATTTCTGAGGAGAGCTCATTATGGTGATCTGACCACTGTCCTACTTTTCAGCAGGATGTTTTCATCTTTTAATTTCAGAGGTGACCCCATTGGCCGAGCTCTTTGACCTTAAATGATCCGTAAATCATCTCCACATCATTCCACTGTGGTTTTTGCCTGTTCAAAAGTCTATTACCCTGCCCACATGGGCCTTAGCTCACACATAACTCAGTGGGAGGAACATATTTACACATATTTACACAAACACATACGTGTGGATGCACAATATCTGCACACAGGCTGTGGCTGTAGGTGGAATAGACACGGATGAAACACAGAAGTCTCTCTCTCTCTCACGGAGCAGCTGTAGGAGGGTCTGCTCTACATGCTTCACACAGTGGGATTAGTGTGGCTTTGTCACAAAGCAAGATTGTTTTCACGGGGCTGTCGCCACAGCGATCAGACATTACTGCTTCAAACACGGCCGCTCACGACTGTTAAAGCAAGAGAGACGCTAAGAGCTTAATAATACTGTCAAAATACTGACGGAGCACGTCTTATTTACAACAACCAAGGGGATTGTACGGATCACAGCAGCAGCAGTAAACATGCAAACTTCAATAACTCAACTGACATGTGGCAAAGCTGACAAACATGGGAATTAAAGGACAAATAAATCAAAGCGTCTCCTGCTGGTTAAACATTTCAGGTCACAGGTAGCCTATTAACTCCAAATAACAACGGCTTAAAGTGTGCTCTAGGGATTTGAATATTTTGTTCTAGAGTATATATTGTATAAATTAAACTCAATTGTCAGTTTAAAGAAACAGTAGATGACAAAAGTTTGTCCTTTCACTGATCCTTGACCCCATTTTTACTCAAATCTGGCAAACACGTAGATTTCTAAAAAAATTTCTGGTTGTGAAGCTGGGAGACCCCACACATGAGGACGAATGACAGATTGAACAGTTTTGTAATTATGGTATGTGGTCTGCAAATGACATGATCAACACAGCACACCACACACCATCAACTCATTAATCAGGGTCTCGCCCAGGGGTGCAGCTAGAAATGTTGGGCCCCGTGAAAAGGTTTCACATTTGGCCCTTTCCCTAACCAACTGACTTGTCTTGAGCCAAGCATAACAAATACAAGTTGTTTTTTAATCAATGGACTGCATACAATATTCAAACATAAAAAATAACCCATCCTTAGCCTAAAAGTAAGCACTAAATTTTGAATAAAGCTGTTTTGTTCAAATAACCTTCATTTAACATTTGTCTTACTTCAATACCTGAAGTTTAAAGACCCAAATATTCCAACATGCAATTCAGACACTTTGCATAAACAAAACTGTCATTTTAATGAGGATGCGTGAACGCAAGACAGATTTTCCCCTGCCGCCCGGAGTCCAGCGTGTTGAACTTTAGGGGAACAGCCAATCACATCAAGTAGAAAACCCGGAAATAGCAGGCTTCGCGGGGCAAAACGAGCAATGGAGGAGCTAATTATCTGAATAGGGGGGATTCTCTTGCTGACAGAATCGTGTCCCACATAGTATACAGTAAACAGGTACTACTTGGGAGTACGTGTTTTTGAGAAGGAGGTTTGTGAAGGACTTTTGGGTCTGTTGTGACGGCGTTAGCCAAATCAGCTCTCGCCACTGCCGCCTGTTACCCCATGTTCAATACCTGAAGTAGGAGCCCTGAAAAATGCTCTGCATTTCAGGGCCTCCGCAGAGAAAGGCGGTTAAAAGGGTGTGGACACTTTACCAAGAAACACTCTTTGGAAAAATGTTATTTCATCAGAGTTAGTAGCCAATGTAATACCTGAATATTAGTCTACAATTCATTCAAAAACAACATGTTTTAAGTAAGTGAGGGTTAAAAATCTAAAACCTCCCATAGCAAAATGGTGATGCTGCTTTATGTAAGCAGGCCCCAATGGGTCATGGTCCCTTTAACCCCTTTAGGGCCCCACTGGTCTCTACACACACAGTTCAAAGTCTCATGAAATTTGATGCAGTTTTAATGCAAACTAAAAATACTCTGCCAATAAAAATCCTTGATCTGCATCCAGATTCACATCAGCCCCAAGTTCTAATCACTTCTTTTGTGGTATGACCAACCTTTGCAGAAAATTTAATCAAAATCCATAAACAGGTATAGCACCAATATTATTGCTTTGGATGGGCTCACATACTTTTGGATGTTCCTTTCAAAATAGGTAGTAGTAACTATTTTCATTTGTGCCTTGTGTTTACCTGTGGACTAATAATAAGTCTCACAGTGACAGATTAATTTATCAGTTGGCTAAAGCAGCAGTTCTCGCTAGTGTTCATTTTGACAGCACTTTTTAATGAAGTTTTAGTTTTGGTCTTTTTGCCTAAAATATCTTTTTCTTCTCGTCACACTTTAGTCATCACATTGCCAACTTCCAGCCACTGGAAGACCCCCACCTCTCTGAGTCTGGGCCTAAAATACTTTGAAAACATGAACATTCATGCACTTGCAGGGTGTCTCCTTGAGATGGGGCTTCTCTCGCAAGATGTCAGCTTAAACTTTTAAAATTGTTAGTAAATTAGCTGCCAAATCAACTGAGAACAAACTTGATACCACAATTCACCAAATATGGCCCAGAGTTTACAATCTAGTCAGGGTGGGCAGGTCCTGTTACGGACCTGTCAGGGACCAGCCAAGACCCTGTCAGAATGGAGAGGTTTTAAGTGGCTCCATTTGTATTTTTTTGACTCTATGGCTTCTTTATACCTAGCACAAAGAATTTTAGCAAGAAGTGCAGGTGTCTTCTTTAATTTTCATTTAATGCAGGTGTGATTTTTACACCCATTGCTCACCCTTGAATAGCAATCTCATGCTCCTGTTTGCACCTTGTTGAAAATAAAATGAGAAGTGGTCAGATGCGATGCAGGTGTCACTACCCTGAGGCAGCAGTGATTAACTGTGCTTTAAACCAACGGATTCTGGTCTAAAGTCTGTGGATCATAGTTTATCTGCTATTTCAAGAAGTGTTTGGGAGATGGACAGAAATCTACAAATGCAAGACAGTTTTTCTGTGATTTTTTCACCCTCATTGGATGCACTACAGCACAAAACACAAAAGAAAGCACTCAGCCATGAAGAACCACACCTAGCACTCGGAATCATATTGATATTATTAGTTGGACAGTTATTGAGCAAAATGATTGTTCACTAATGGTGATTATCTGGATCACAAGCAAAATCTAATCATTAAGTTGAGCCCTGCCTAACACATCCTAAAAATTTCTGCAGAATTGGTCCAGTAGTTTTGCATAATCTTGCCAACAAACAAACAAATGCTGGCAAGAACATAACATAGGGGAGGTAACAGCACTATTCTTCTTTTTTTTTCTTTTTTAAGCCCTCTTCAGTGCACTGTTACCCTTCTTACTAAAGAGTATAATACCCACCAAAACTAGGAAACACAGCCACAATTAAAGATTTTTTTTACCTAATGCTGGACTGTATTTGTAGTATATTTATTCAATTATTTAATCAAACTTGTCAATATGTTCATATTAATAAAGGCTTTTCTGTATATTTTATGCATGCAGTTAAGAACAGAGATGATCATTTGAAAAAAAAGAAAATTAACTCCAATATAATCTGGAGTGGACCATTGGTACTCCAGATGATATTTAAGTTAAAAATGGTGGCAGCATACTTGAGTCTGTAAAAGGCTTCAATAGAAGAGATGCAATGGATTTCCCTGAAAAGGCTGTTTTTACATAATGGTCACTCTTTCTGTGAATTTGTTGTGCAAATGTGAGGAAAACAAAAATCACTTTCAGGAGAGAAGTTGAGCAACGGCCTGAGCAGGAGCCCAAAGTCGACATTTGTCAATGTGACAGAAACACACACTCCATCATTCATAGAGTGGTAGTAAAAGAGCATTTCAGAGTCTGATCTGAGGGACATATGATGGAGGAAAGAGGATAAAACATCTTTGAAGTCTGATTTATGGCTCCACAGCTCCTTTTGATGGAGAGCCTGAACAGAGGGAGGTTTGATTTCCTCATCTTTCATCCACGCAGGAGATTTCTCCTTTTCTACGGGTGAGCAGGAGTTTATGCCATCTTAGAGTCACTCCTCTTTGACCAGTTTTGATCGCAGAAAGCAGTATGGGGGTGTGGGGGCCTTTGGGGTGAAGGAGAGGCCAAGAGGAGGGGCAAAAGGGTGGGTGAGGGAGGGCTGGCTCACCCAACAGACCCACTCCTTCTCTCTCAGTGCCAATTGGTGGTGCCAGCCACAAGCCTTCAATGAGTGTGTGTGCTCTCTAATGTGTGGGTGGGCGCTGTGATGTCCTATTGTGAGGTCACTTGTGACTCTGTTGTATTCGTAATTAGTGTTTGCCCACTCATTACCAAACCATACAAGTATTTCACAAATCCCAAAGAAACACTGACATAAACTCACTAACATGCTGGTGGCTGGATTGTATCACCAGGGGCGCTGCTCGAAGTTTTGTGCCTCATGAAGAGATATCAGATTGGCCCCATCCCTAACCAGCTCTGCACAGTTTCTCAAAACATACAGTTTGTGAAGCAAATTAATTAACTAATACGATGATGTATATTGTTAAAGGTGTAGTCAGCGATCTTCTGATCTTCTAATCTAATGTACTATTTGTTAAAATCACCGTATTTCTCCTCTCCATCCACAAGATGTCACCACTGACAGCATGTTGAAAAAAAGTCCAGTTTTAATACACAGCCTTGGCTCTGAATTTCAGCAGGTAAATACTGCGGCTTGGGCCGAGTCACCAAAACAGAGTACAACCCCCCCACACACACACACACACATCCAGGGGGCGATCATACTCATGCGCAGATCAGACAGAGGGGGGAGGGGGAGTAGTAGGTTGCGTAGCATGCACAGTTAGCGTAAGAGAGAGATACAGTAGGTGCAGCAGCAAAGGCTGAAAAACAGCCCAAAAGAAAAAAGTCCGAGGAGTGAAAAGTGAAAAAGAAGGGCTATGACCATGAAAGAACGAAGACCCGGGTCAACATTGGTGTTGCTTTCAAACGGCGGAGGGAACTCCGCGAATTGAAAGACCTGAAAACGGGCGTGGATGTCGCCGTCTTTCTGCTGGAAAGGTAAGCAACATTAGCTCACATAACAGTAACAGCCGTCGGGCATTCATCTTATTGTCTAATCTGCCAGAATGTACTGTTATCGTGATGTTATCAATATTGTCAGTCAAGTTGTCAGACGAGTCGGGGTTACCTTAGCTATTTTGGTCAGCTACGCAGTTTCTACGGCCGTTTCCATGACGATACACGTCCATCAGCTTTCGGGGGTGGAGCCAGGGGTGAGGTATGATGGGAGAGGCGGGTCTAAATTAGTTTATAAACAACCTCTCCACTAGTTTTCTCCCAAATCGCTGACTACACATTTAATGGACGTCTAATAAAAAATACTGCCTAATTATTCAGTTTAAAGACACAAAAAAAAGCCTAAAACAGTGGAGAAAACACTTTTCAGATGATTTTACAGAATAAATGGTGAATTAAACATTGTGCTTTTCAGGTATTTGAACCATTTAAAGCATTTTAGAAATGATTTGAATTTTCATTGTATTAGTCTCTGATCTTTTGACCGAGCATTACCTATGCTTCACACACTCACTGAAGGCTTGTGGATGGCACCACCGATTGGCACTATTGCTTTTAAGATCATGGGGCTGGAGCATATCCCAACCAAGACTGGGCGAGAGGGGGTGTACACCATGAACCAATAACCTGCCAACTGCAGGGCCACATAGAGAGGCTATCACTCACTCTTAGGGGAAACTTGGAGTCACCAACAAACCTTATTACTGTGCTTTTAGTTAGTGAGAGGAAGCCAGAGTGCCTGCGGGGAACCATACACATGCACAGGGAGAACATTCAAACTCCGAACAGGAAAGATCCTGATCAAAACAGGGCTCAAACAAGCAACCTTCTTACTGATAGACTGGAGCCCTACCCGCTGTGCCACCGTACTGCCAATTCAAAAGGTTTGCAGGTTATAAACATGTTTTGCCCCCTAACCTGTTTAATATAAATACTCATTTTTAACATTTTGTTTGTATTGCAAAAAAAGTATAAATAAAACCAATATCCTCTGATAAATGTTCAGAAGGCAACTTTGTGGTATACAAATGTTTTTTTTGGTAGTTGCAAAAGAATGATGTAAAGATGCCTCAATGCCACCTTTATGCAATAAAAAAAACACCAGGTACTATTTGTATGTGAAGAGAGACCTAAAGCAAAAAGTAAATGAGTTGACATTTAAAAATACCTTAATATGATCATTTTTAGGGATCTCTGTCAGCCATGGGATCCTTATCTTCCTAACTATCCCCTAGCAACTGGTGGAAAATTGATGGAAATTCACTTTATTTTGACCAGTGAGACCAAGTTAATCACCGTGATCCACCCCATACATCACAACAAATAAATAACATAACATTTAACAGTTTGTTGCCAGTGTGCTGCACATAGACATGATCAACATAGCAAACCCTACTAAAAACAAACAGGGTCTTATTCTTACAGCTCATTCTCAAATGTAACAAACATGGGGGATGACAAGCTGGAGGAACTGAAGATAACTGTGGTTAGCTCCATGTGACATCAATAGCAGAAGCAGTTTCTGAGTCACAGGCCTCAGAGCAGACTTTCAAAACAGTCCTAGCGTCTGCCTGTGATGGACAGAAAACACATGTAGGTGGAGGTTGTTAAGCTATTACATTACAGACTAAAGAAAATGCCCCCTCAATGCTCTGTTTTAAAGAGTTATGGCTCATTTCCCATGAATATAGATCTTAGTAGAAGGTGTCATGTTCTTCAGCTGAAGTCCCTTCAACAACATTAAAGCGAGGAAAATTGATTTTGCAGAGCATGAGACTTTTAAGGAGTGTTGTCAGTAAAGTTTTATTTAAAGAATGTCAATTCACACAACTGCAGTAATATCTTGTTCACACTAATAAATGTATACTATTTAATCCATACACTAAGCTACACATTAATATTAACCCCAATAAAATTAAACTGTCCTATTTTCACCAGTATGTGTGTGCATCCACTGGGATCTAACTGTGACATTGAGTCCAAAATGGTCCACTGACACTCACAATGCAGTTTATTTAAAAACAACCTCACAAACACTGTCCTGGAGCATTAAGATACTCACTTACCCAACACATTTGTAAAAATAACACTGAAAAGTTTCCGTAGCAATGAACAGTCCACTTGTTCCAACTATTCAAACTCTACTGAGCCTTTTTAAAGGATTTCTGTTTGTTTTGTTGTATCTTTGTGGCAAATATGAGCAGTTATGAAAGATTCTTTCAAATATTTATATTCAAATTTAGTTACCTGATTTATCCTGTTGGGGAAACTGAACATCATGTTGCTTTTATAAGACATACCTTATACCTCCATCCAAAAACTGAGCAAAGACATGCAAATACTGAGAGACATCAGAGTGAGGGGGCTGCACAGGCACTGGCAGCGCAAGCAGTAAGTTACTTAAGGGAATGTTGGCAGAGCTCAGGAAGTGCACATTTCCATGATCCAGCATTTCCAGGATTCTGGTTCCCAATCAAGTCTTTATAGTCTGACAGCTCAAACCCATGGTAAACTTTACAGATGATGTGCATGTAGATTTGCAGTAATAACTTCCCAAAGTGTCCATGTTTTGGACCATAATGATTTGATAATCAACTTTTGCTGATATTTCTGGGCTCATTGTTGCCAAACCGATATTTAGTGTCAAGAACTCAAAGTCTCAAGTTTACTAAACTGACCTGTTCCTTTCATTCATAAATTATCCTTTTAAGTTATATTAAAGGTGTACATTATGTGATGATCAAGTTAACTTTTTACTATTATTAACACATTTTGCCAAAGTTACTGCCACTATATGGGAGGAATATGCTCAATATTCTTTACCAAATATCATCTGTAAAATTCTGCAAAAACGTTCATATCTGCCAATACTGACAATCAAGTGTGCGGACTTTAATCTACAGGTACAGATGTTGTCCTGGTAATAGTATGCATTCCTTATTTAAGCACTGAACATTCATGAATGTTCATCACAGACCTGAACACTGAGACACTCTTCAGTAAGATTCTGATATAGTAGACAAATGTTCTGGCAGAGCTGATGTGTCTTTAGTATCAACCTCTGATGTCTGGAGTTGTGAAGAGCTGTCCTTTCAGCACCACTATCCTCTCTTCTGATAACACGAGCCAACCTGCTCGACCGTGAATGATCCCGATCATCAGCTCCTTTTTGAGCATGATGCTCATTTAACCTGCCGCTTCCGCTACGCTTACTACACCGAATCAGAGGAGCACAGCACAGTCTGGTGAACAAATCCACCCACCATCACATGCTGCTCCTGCTGGGGATGAAACCATGGAGAAAAGTTCCTTCACAACTCACACCAGTGTTATTGTTTGATCAAAATAACAGCCTAATCAAGACTCGGGGCTGCGGTGCCTCCTGTGAACCCCAGACACATGATTGGGTGCTGATCTGCTCCATTTTATAATCTGTCTGAGAAAACCTGAGAACGTTCAGTCACGACTTTCCAGTTATTCATGTTCATTTAGATGAAGCTGTAGACTCGAGAGCTGGAGAAATTCAGGGGTGAAAAACAAAAACCATTTAGTAAAGAAAATATTGGACATACATTGAGTTACAATAGTAGGTTAGTTATCAAGGGAAGTTAATCTGGAGTTGTTACATTTAACAGTTACAGTTGTTACATTGAAATGTGGGGAAAATTCTGATTTCTGGAGGTAGGTTGTTCCATAATTTAGGGGCCGTGACAAATGGCCCTTTTCCATTAGCCCTACTCTACTCTACCTGACTCTACCCGGCTCTACTCTACTCGCCTTGTGCTGCTTTTCCATTAGCCCAACTTGCCTGTCCAAGAGGGTGCAGCATCGCTGTAAACAGCTGAGCGGCACTGCGGTGACGTCATTTTGAGCATGACACAACAATCTGTGTTTTTTTGTCACAAACTGAGTAAAAAAAGGAAAGCAGAAGAAGGCTGCAGGTGGCAAGAAGAAATACCCCTTGAGAAGCACAGGAGAGTTTTTGAAGCTATACAACAGAATGAAGCCGAGGACGAGAGCAATCGAGCTGCAAAGAAAGACATATGAGGGTAAGCTAACGGTAGCTACCGCTAGCATGCTAGGTCGTCACGCTCATGACTCATCGATGACGACATCTTTTGACCAATCAGCAGCCGCCAGCTGGTGACGTCATCTTTTAGTATCGACTCTGCTCGCTTGGAACCAGAGCGGAGTAGGTTCTAAAACTAGCTTGTTTTAGGAGGTACCGGGCTAGTGGAAATACGCTACAAACCGAGTAGGGTCAAGTAGAGTAGAGCCAAGGCGTGCTCGTGGAAAAGGGCCAAAAGAGGGCCTTTGAGCCTGGCCTGAGGAACAACAAGAAGAAGGTGCTTCACAGACCTCAAAGACCTTAAGGGCTGGGGAGTTTATAAAGATCAGAGATATAAGAAGATGCTAAACAATTTAAAGATTTAAAAAAATAAACAATAAAATCTTAAAATGAATCCTACAGCTAACAGGGAACTGATGGAGAGGGTGAGGATGGAATATGTTCCCATTTACTACTAGTTAAAGGTCCCCTTTTCCTTGTGTGTTTGACCATGTACATTTATCCTGGGTGTCTATTAAGCAAATAATTAAATTTAAGTTAAATAATAATGGATATCTTAGCTCTTTCTCTTCCCTTTGGAAATGTTCAGCTCTGAGGGGCCAGGGAGGCTATGGAAGGATATGGTAACAAGCTCTGCACTGATTGGCTGCCCAAATAATGTCTGATGGGAGGGGGAAGAAGGGGTTTCAGGCTGCAGACTGAACTTTGAAAACAGCTGTGACATCTGTCTGTGATGATCAGAAATTGCACACAGGTGGAGGCTGTATAGATATTGCATCATAAACCCCAAGAAGTAAAAACCGAGTGTTTTAAGGATCATTTCCTTTAAAGAGGCAAAGCATATCTCTCTGTAAACTGAGAATTCAGTTTCCCTGTGAACTCAGAATTTAGTTAAAGGTTCCATGTTCTCCTGTAAGCTCCCTCCAATAGCATTAGGAGCAAATACTTTTGATTTCTCTTGACAGGGGACTGGGGATGTAACGGTTACCGGTAAAATGGTAAACAGCGGAAAGATTTCCCAGGATAATCATTACCATGTCCTATTTAAATTACTGTTCTACTGTGTTTGATCACCACACTGTCTCAGTAATGCACGGTGATGCTGCTCTTTGACTGGAAAAGCCTGAACTATGTATCTGTCCTTGATTAAGCAGCCTCATGCAAGGCGCGCAGTTTGCATTGTTTGGCCTCTAAGTCTGAGAGCGAGAGTCAGAGACACTACAGCAGAGACTTTTCCTCTCAAAATGGACTCAGAAGTTGGGTTGAATTTTGGATATTACAAGGATGCTGAGGGGAAACTGATAAATGACAGTCACCCTGTCTAAACACGAAGCTGCAGCGAAAGAAAAAGTTGTGCATGGTTAAAACGGCCGTAACTTATCGAGTAAATGAACTGAGCGAGCCGTAGAGGTAGAGAGAGAGATAAGATTCAGTAAGCCATACCTGTGTGAATAACAGGTGGTTATCAGTATTTTCTGTCTAAATAATGTATGAATCTTGTAATTAACAGCATTAGGATCATTCTGGAGTGAGGTCTTGCAGTTCTTTTGCCGCATTTTCACCATATTTTGATATAAATCTTTTTCTGTCAAAGTTCTTGTTTTATGAATTTAATCAATCATAAGTTGGAAGTACTAAAGGAGGAGATGTTGAGGAGATCTGTCAGGGAGAGAGGAGACCAGAGGAGAGACATGAAGGGGGCTAACTGCTTCAGGGACTATCGTCAGTAAAACAAAAAATTAAATAAATAAAAAGACCTTGCATGTTCAATATAAGGAGCTGTAACATGGACACTAATGCTGCAGGCAAACTGAAATGTGTGAGTGTATGCAAAATAGGTTACATTTATTATTGGCTCAAAACTTTGAACATGTTCATTTACAATTGTTTAAGAAGAGAATCCTGTTTAAAATTCATATCTTTTTTTCTTTTCTTGTAATTACACACAGATTAAGCATTTATTACATAATAATGACAAATAATTGCTATACTTATTTACTTTTATTTCTCATGAAAGAAGAGTAAAAATGTACCCAAAGGGCATGTCTTGACACATTTATTGACAAAAAAAAGACAAGAAGTGTTATGATTATAATTTTAAAGGGGTTAAATGATTTCAATTCTGTGTAAAAGTACTTTTTGAACTTTTTTGATCACATTGCAACAATACCGCGATAATAATGATAAATGTGATAATTTTGGTCACAATAACCGTGATACAAAATTTTCATATTGTTACATCCCTACATGGGACCTTTAGAAGGCAAGAGGTAGCATTTTGGACCAACAGAAGACGCGTGATGAGAGATGATCAATGTAATTTATACCACTTCTTTTACACCAAGACTGATGATGGTGGGTTTAAAATAAGGCTGCTATGAGCTCTGGACTGTGAGAGGGGCATCATTAAGTCTGCTGGGGCCAAACACAATGATATCTTTTAAGCGTCACCGATTTAAAAAAATAAAAAATCAGGTCATCCAGGCTTTAATGTTATTAGTAAACTTTATGAGAATATTAATGAGCTGCCATGGTTTTCTTTAAAGGCAGGCACATTTGTTTTTCATGTGCATACAGATGTTAAGACACCATGCTTTTTGTCAATGAGGCTAAATGGCAATTGCTCACAGGATGGAGGCTTGGGGAACACAACATGGGAGGAGGCAAAGGAAGAGAAAACATCTATCTGACAGATAAGACTGAGAAAAAGCAGAGGCAGGCCTACAGCAGCCTGACTAAGAGGGACAAGGCACAACTTTTCAGCTGTATCAGCTATTCTCCTAATTATATACAACTTGAATCCTCAATAAAGACAAATCAGACTGTTACAGGTTGCTTTGAAATTGCAATCTAATTTCCTATTCCTTATCCTTTTATAGTGAGCTAAACATGGTGGACACATTGACAAAATAAAAAGTAATTCCTGACCCTACCCCGCCTGCTCACAATGCCATAGTTGCTGTCAAAGGATTAATACATGGCCAGGGAACAATATCAATTTATAATTCAGCAAGCAACTTTCTACCCATCATGTGTTTTCACTGAGAATTGGTGCATTATTTGAGTATTTGTTGTTCAGGAAACGCTAATCGTGGTTCAGTCAGGGTGTCAGCTTTGATTTGCAAGTGATTCACTGACAATGCACAAGCAACGCACAGAATTTATGATTTACAATGTATGCCTCAATGGTACAGCAAAACCCTAGAGCTCATACTGTAGAAGTGAAATCGGTCAGAAGCATTGATAATAGTCAGAAGTTTCTTTTAAAAACTTCCATCTACAGATGTAAAGTCACATCTGGCTGCAGACTAATCCAACTGTTTATTTCAACACAAAAAATACACACAGTAGCACAAGGCATGACTACACACAAGGCATCACCGGCAAACACCGTTATCTGCAAGAATATAGAAATGATTCCCTGTGCTCTGAGGGTCAGAACATATTTTTCTGTTTGTACATCTATTTCATTCATGCTTGATGTTGCCAAGGTGATTTCAAACATTGTGGCATTGAAAAAAGAAAGAAGTGGCAGAGTCAGCTCTTATTTGCTCTAACTCAGTGAGATCATGCAGCTGAACAACTGTCTTACTCATCATACCTGACCTTTACACACAGATCCAGCTGCAAAAAATTTCCCCATCAAGCCAGATCCCTGTAAACTACCAGCCAGCTAACTGCCACTAGAAGTCTCCTCCACCTCTCTTTGTGTGTGCTGACATCATGAATCTGCCATGGGTCAGTCATAATCCCATCAGAGATAGTGGGGAAGTTTTATGTGGCTGCATCTGTGAGCAAGGGATGTATTTATTTCAAGTCTATCATCCAGACCAACAGTGGATGGACATTTTGTTTTCATATAAATATCTAGAAAATAAGATATATGATAAATGTACAGTACATAGGTTTTTTCTACATTAACCACATCTGGAATTGCCCACTTGTGAATTTTAAAGCATTATTGTGTTTAAAAATGAAAAGCATCAAACTGCTAACTAGGGCTGCAGAGTTGATTGGGGACCCTTAAACATCACTGTTCCTAAAAACTCAAAAGTGTTCAAGCTTTAGTAAAAGCAACCATCAAGAATGTGAACTGAAATACTACTAATAACTTTTTAGAATTAAAGTCAAAGATCAGTCTGCCATGTTGATGCCCCAAGGTAGCCTGAAATTAGCTTTATATCTTTGCCAGTTTTTATTTGTAGATGATATAGCACTGTATGTTTATCACTGTAAGTAATTTTAGATGTTCACTTCATAGTTTATTCATCTATTAATCTAGTTTCTATATCACATATAGTCTGTAGGTCTAACCCAACTGCTATTGGGAATGTTGTGGACTACACCCTGGGCTGGTTGCCAGCCAATCACAGCAGGGGCTGATTGGTCCAGAAAGTTTTTGGTTGGGGGGCTATGTTTGGGTACCGACTCAGAGGGGCACATTTCAAGTTAAAATAGAAAATGAAACATTTAATATTTCAGTCCCAGTCCTTGGAATACAAGAGTAGTCTTTTAAAGACTTAACTGTTTACAAAATAGGCATTTTCAGGTTAACAGTGTAGATTTTAGGACAATCCCGGATGTCAGGTGTCCTATCTTATTCCAAGAAATAAGGCAATATTGTTCACAAAGTGCTTTGGCAAACAAGCAGGAGTAAACAGACAGCAAAGCACAAATGATTAAGCACAAAAGGGAATAAAAACATAAAGCTCAAATTTAACCAAGGAACCCTTAAAGACAATCACAGAAGACTTAATAGGCACTAGAGCAAAAGAACCTAGGAGGAGAGCAGTGATGCTTCTGGTGTCTTTCAGACCAGCAGCAGTGCTTAGGCAATGGAGAAAATTTCATGATATACAGTATATGGAAAACCTAAAACCCAAAAAGTAGGCACAACAATTCAGGCCCAGTCACTGACCGTTGGACCTGAGGCAGGGGAAAAAGGACTCACTCCCCCCAGAGTGAGTCCTTGTCCAAAGTTAAGGAGTTCAAGTATCTCGTGTTCACTAGTCAGGGTAAAATGGACTAGACGAGGGAATTGTTGTAGCATCTGCAGTGTTGCAGGGTCTGTCCTAAAGTGTTGTGGTAAAGAGGCTGTTGAACGAGAAGGCAAAGCTCTCTCAGTTTACCGCCTCATCTTCATTCCAACTCCCACCCATGGCGAGCTCTAATGACCAAAAGAATAAAATCGCTAATACAAGCAGTTGGAACATGATAAAGGCAGCTAGGCTAAGCCTTGGAGCTTTCCGCTGAGTTGGGGGCATCTGACTAGGATGTCTCCAGGTTGCCTTCCTACTGAGAGTTTCTGGGCAAGCCCACCTGAGGAGACCCCACGGCAAACCCAGGACTCACTGGAGGGATCATATATCCCAGCATGGGAATGCACTGGAATCTTTCGGGGGGGAAAGGAAAATGTGGCAGGGGAGAGAGAAGTCTGACTGACCTGCCTGGCCTTGCTTGGCTTGATAAGGGGTAGAAGGTGGATGGATGGATTAATAGGACCAACACAACTTTCCAAATGTCAAAGACATTAAACTTATTCTAAATAATCATCACAGTGCTTAGAAGTGTTTGTTTTGGTCGATTTAACTGAATCTACAACTGTTTGCTAAAAATTATTAGTGACAAATCAAACTTTTACATTCTGGCTCATGCCATCCTGTACCACCCAACTGGCCCGCCCATGGCCAACACCACACTAAGGACAATTTAGAGATACCGGTCAACCTAAAAATCATATTTTTGGTCTGTGGGAGGAATACAGAACACCCATAATTACCCTGCAGCCCCCTCATATCTTATGCTCACCTCTAATAATTAGATCTTCATGCCAGTTGGAGGATCAGGCTCCAATCAGCTGCCTACCTTTGCTTAGCTGTAAGGACAGGCATATATAAAATAATTGTGGAGTTGACTCTGATGTTTGTTTTGTATCTTGATCTGTATTCTTTTTTATGAGCTGTTTAACAAATGGAACAATGTGTGCGTGTGGGGAAGACGAAGCGCATTCTGGGAATATCTCTGCTGTTTGGCTCAACACTGCCCTTTTCTTCTTCCTAACAGCCTCTATTCATCCTCATGGACAATACGCTGTTCTTATCGCTGCAACTTACCAAAGGAGATGGGAGATCAGCTCAGGCACCCGTCACCCAGAAACGCCTCAGAAAATGTTTTGATATAAAGACTCACAAGACAGCAAAATGTCTCTTTAAGCACCACATTTGTTGCTTTAAAGTGGTGTCACCTCAGAGTGAAAACATCAGGGTCACAGTAGTGGGGAAAAAGGACAAATTAAACGTGTCTTTGTCAAAGTTTCCACCCCCTTTGGTGTCTCATTAGACTCTCTAATGGGCTGATTTAAGCAGACGGTAGATGGATGGATTCCTATAATCTGTGTGCCATTAATTATGAGTCACTGGGTCCTACTTACAGATTAGAGATGACAGGAGGCTCATATTCAGAGCTAATTTATATCCAAACCTCACATTCCTGACCCCCTCCCACTCCTCTCATTTTACAATTCATGATGCGCTCCACTTTTAATTGAGCTCCATTAAAGATTTGAGAAGTAGCATAATACAGGAGATTTACAGCAACTGAATTTAATGTGTCCCAGATACTGAGAGCTTGTTTTCCTTCTGTATTTGACGCTGATTTATTTGTGTGGCCAAATGAAAGGCCAACTGGAATAACTGCTGTGATTTATAACAGAAATCCATGGATCATTCTTACAGGGCATCTTCTATAGACAAAATGAGGGAGAATGTTTTTAGTCAATTCTTTTTGAAGTTATCTAAGCCAATGTAAAGTCATATACAAAGATTTATTGCTGAATGAAATGAAAAAAATGACAGCAAACAGATTCAAGTCAGAGGATGTTAATGAGTATCAGAATAGACATGTATTATCATAAGGCAGTGTTCCTCAACTGGTCTAAGATCAGAACCCAGTGGCATCTCTTAATACTGTAAATAGCATTTAAAAACATCAGCAACTCAACATAACTTAATTAAAGAAAAATAAATGTTTTAGTTTGGCCACTAGAGTGGACAAACTCATGGATGAACAAAGATACAGAACAAAAAGCAGCATGGCAGAGACCTATGAAATAAACAGTGACATACATTTTATTTTACTTTTTTTTGATAATAGAAAGTATGGTTGTTTTATGAAAGTCTGGTTATCTTAAGATACATCTTAAGAAAAACAAGACTCAGTCCTTAGCATGACAAAGTAGAATAAAATAATATAATTGATGTATAACTGTCTTGGGTTTTGGTGGTTATCCACCACACAGTCCAGTTCAGTTTGGTGCAGTGTGTTGTGAAGCTATTACATAAGCATTATCAAAAGTTTTACCAAAACAACAACCACAGCACCACTCTTCTGTTGGGCTGCCATGTACTTTTCTAAGTGAAAAGGATAAACATACTGCATTTTACTGCATTAATGTACTTTCGGATATGGAAACATAAGCAAGATTACTGTTTCTAGACCAGAATGCACCATAACAGACTACTTCGTGGGAACACACCAACAGACTCTTTACATTTCTATAAGGAACACATTTTCAACCCAATACAAACTGCCACAACTTCCACAATTGGTCCCAAACAACCAGTTTCAGACTCGTGTTTCAAGTGTTATTGACTTTCGATCAGCTCACAGTCATGGACAGTGAGGTACAGCAAAAATGTTCATTTATTTGAGCAGGGGAGACCAGGGGTAGTTGTTAGTTATGCTTGATGCCACATTTATTTTACAGCTGTCATCAGGTTCTAAATGGCCTAATGTCAAGGTCATTTCCATCTGATAAGTGTGTTGTTCAAACAAATTAAAATAAACTTTTGGTGATAAAGTTTCATTTTTTAGTGTTTGAGTAACTTTTCAATCAATCAATCAGTTCATCAGTCAGTTTTTTATTGTAAACTGCCAAATCAACACAAATGTTATCTCTAAGTCCTACTCTTCTTCTATTATGGTATTAAATCTGTTATTCAACAATTGAACATTTACTTTAAAGTTTTAAGGTATTAGCTTTCATTTGAGCCAAGTTGTGGCTTGCTGGCTGAATTTAGCTGAAAACTTTTATCAAGTGGGCCAAAGTATCTGGCTGTCACATATGCAGCATGTTTAGTTAAAAACTAGAGGACAATTCCAATCTTGAGTGCAAAAAAAGAAGGAAGATGTGCTTGTGCAGTTCTGTAAGTGGTGTAAACCTTGTAACCAGCCAACAGCCCTCTTCATTCATGCTCCAAACATGTGAGCAAACATACATGTACACGGATTAAGAGTTTGTTAGAATGATTATTCTTTGTATTATTCATTTCTATGTATTTTGTAGCTGTCTCATTTTAATAATCTTTTAAACTCTGTACTATAAAAAAATGAGAAAAAAATGCATAGTGAAAATCACTTTAGATTGCCCCCTTTATTTAAATGCATGATTGTCACATACTGTAAAATGAGCTTTCCAAAGACATTTGACTTGACTTGACCTGCACCAACTTTAATGGCCTTGGATATTTTCTGTTTGTGAGCCTAGCTCACATCTTCCTGCATATTTTGTATTTTAAGTTTTTCCCAATCAGTTTTGAGCAACAAATCTATAATTCTTTTAATTGGAGTTTTAAAAAAGGGAATTGTGTTTTCTTACACATTTCAAGACTGCACCTACGTATTCTCTCCTGAACCCTTGTAAAAGCAGCACTGCAGTACTTAAACCCAGTTCATTACTTGCATGTTGGGTTGGAGTATCTATACTTTGACTCAAGCCAAGTTGTGTTCTATTTTGTCACAATCTTGGGACGAGGTAAGGGTATATCCAAGAAACAGCCTCTAAAAGATAAGGTTTAGTCAAATTCAAAGTTTGTACTCACTGTCCAATGAGAGCATGGAGTCAAAGATCTTGCACTGCACCTGTCCCGTACTCTGAGAGGCACAGCTCATCCACAGACCCTCATACAGACCAACGGCCGTGATGATGGCATCCCCAGCGTACGATGACTGCTTCCACTGGGGCAAGGCGGTGGTGGAAATGATGCCGATCCAGCCGCCCAACGCCAAGAAATAACCCAACAACTGGAGACCTGAGTTGGCCATCCTTGCCTCTTGCTGTCTTCCTTCACCGCTGTTCTCTGATTAACTTACAAAAGCTTTCCTTGTGGACTGGTGTGTCACCTCTCTCCTGAAGCAGTCCTTAAGGACACACCTGTAGAAATCCTGCGTACTATCTGGTCCCTCTGATCACCTCCGTCTACCTCTCTGCTTCAACTCTCATCTGAAGAAGTCCTCTCTTTTTCCACGTCTCTCCTTCTCTTCTGTGCTCTCCACGTCCTGGGCTGGTAGGATGACTTAATGTGTCCCGTCTTGTCTGGCTCTTTGGGCTCTCAGGAAGCTGAAACAGACAAAAAAGACTTTCTGGTGTTCAGTGGTTCAGTTCACCAAGCATTACTGCTGAGCTGCTTCACTCTCTGCATGGCTTCTCCCAGTCCTTTCTGTCTCTGCTGCTTGCTTGCTTACTTTTCTTCCACTACAATCTTTCCATCTGCTCCAGGCTCAAGTGGCTCAATGGGGGGTAGCAGGGAGGGGGGAAAAAGAGTGTGAATACAAAAAGTCCTTAACGGGATGACCACGGAGGGATGGAGTAAGGGGTCTGCCTGTGATTGGACTCCTATGGGTTGTGAGAACGCCTACTGGGAGGGGGGAGGACCGAGCTGGTTGGAGAATTACTGTTCAAACAGAAAGGAAAAGGCAAAGATGGAGGAACTTCATGAAATAATGAGGTTGAAACAGTTTAAAGTAGTGCTACACTACATAACATTAGTAAATGGATAATAAATGCTTTACTATTCATCAATAAAGAATTAATAATCATAATTATGCATGTATAAACACTGTTATTAAAGCTTTGCTGATCCAGTAGTAAGACATTAATAAATACCAAATTCCTCATCCATGAAAATTTATTTTTATATTTTAAAGGTGCTATGAGGAGAATCTATTACCGGCGACATAAAGACTCTGCTACCCATGAGCACGCGCGTCGACTGTCGTAATGCTGCGTTCCAGTAGCCTCGATACTGGGAGTGACATCATCTCCGACTTATCGGCGTTCCAGTTGAAGCCCCAGTCAGAAGTGCAAATAAATCGATTATTACAGGAGCTAAATAACTGTTCACACTGGGGGCATCCATCTTTGATTGTCAACTCGGGGGTGGCGAGGTTTCACCGAGTTCCCAGTAGGAAATTCCGACTTCGGGGAACGTTCCAGTTGCAGTTTCCTGCTCGGAACCCGGAAATTCCTACTTCTGACTACAACTGGAAAGATGTGACAACCAAAAGATGTGACCCAAGCCAAAGCGTGTGTTTGTTGTGATGCTAATAAATGAAACTCGGACCTTCCTCAGAACTCTGCATTGCTTTACAACTTCTTTTTTCAACAACTTAAAGGATGCAAAGCGACAAGGTAATGTATCTCTTTCTAGTTACGTAGCGGTAGTTTTTGATGTGTGACAGCAAGGAATTTTTGCAAACTTAGTATCGTAGTTTTGTAGCCGGCTATATATGGCTACTTACAGTCCAGTGCTCTAAGATGTGTACGAATAATATGAATTTGCTCTAGTTTTAATTGTCTTGTTCCTGAAGTTGAGTATCCAGGCCAGTCCAGCCCTGTTCGACCCGACCACGAAGCTAAGGAATAGCATTTATAGATCATCTATTTTGATGCTATAAAACTCATCTTAAAGTGTGTATTTTGACCAGGCATATATCTAAAAGTGAAACTTTTTTTTAATTACTTAGAAACTCCTCACAGTCCCTTTAAGTCATCCACAAAAACAAATATAAACCTTAAATAGCGTGAGGGCCAAGTGTGAAGATGGCATTCTGACAGTTGGCAAAGTAAATGTACCTGAAAGGAGATACCTCAGAGATACAAGAATTCATTCATACCAATATCAGCCAGTCTCCTAAACTCAGATCAAAGCACAGGGGTATAATAAATAGAGGGGTGGACTATATTTTGCACTTACTGCACTGTGTATGTATTTGTGGAAGTCTGCCAAGTTTATAATCAGGCTTGTCACTCATTCAGAGTATTACAAGTGATGTAAGGAGATGACACATCGTTGCAGTTTGTCTTATCTTTAACCAGATGTACAAAAAAACACTAGGCACAAGTCTCAAGGCTTGAGTTTGAGTCGAGTCCTCAGCATTTCTCAACTCTATTTTTTGTTGTAACAACCTAAAGAAGTGTGAAAAACCTCGAGTCACCCTGGTCAAAGTTGTGTTCATAAAAAGGGGCATTCCCCTTGACCACCAAAATATACATAAAAGGTTCTTATTGGACTTCTGTTTTAAAACAACTCATCCCTGTAAATCTCCATTGATGGAAGTCCTGAGCCTAGGATGCTTATGCACATAGCCTTGATATCATTATAGCCTCAAATTAGTTAGCTTTCTCTGATCATTTTGAGAATTCCAGTAGTGCTTGGCAACATTGTTGAAATTTAAACCAACAAAATCATCATTTTATCTTCCAACCATGCAGGAGCACCACTGTGTGGTGAAGTTGATGGTTCACAGAGGTTTGATGAAAATGCTACTTGCCTTTTGCTACTGCCAGCTGACAGAGGTATTCGATTAGAATAATGCTCATAAACACAAGACCATTCATTCCCTAACATAGAAACTGGAGTTGAGATATCAGGATATCAGACTGTAAAACTTCAGACATCCAAAGCCTTGTTTCTTTGTGTAAAATTGTCTTGGTCTCTCTTCCCTTATTATTCATACATCTTCCTTTGTTCCTTCATGTCACTACACTCTTATGTTTATTCTGTCTCCTATGTAATATAGGCCATAACATGTTATGTGATGCCACCTGGGGTCGGGGGGTATCTGTTTCTTCTTGGTTGTGTTTTATTAAATACACACACATACACAAATAAATATATATATATATATATATATATATATATATATATATATATATATATATATATATATATATATATATATATATATATATATATATATATATATATATATATATATATATACATATATATATATATATATATATATATATATATATATATATATATATATATATATATATATATATATGTATATATATATATATATACACATATATATATACATATACACACACATATATATATGTATATATGTATATATGCATATATGTGTATCAATAAAATGAAGATTTTCATGCTCTATTGTAAATTTTCTTGAGATAACACTTGTTATGAGTTGACGCTGAACAATTAAAGATTGATAGACTGATTGATTCAAATGACCTACATTTGTTTTTAGGCAGAGAGGCAGGGGAGCAGGGTGCCGCAGCAGGTAATGTTTGTGCCTCTCAAGCTGGCACTTGAGCTTCCTCCCACAGACAGTATGAGTGTAAGCATGATTCAACGTCCCTGCAGTCGTTTGGTGACCAGTTAATGGCGTCCCTTCGCCACCAACCAGTGTCAGCTGGGATAGAATCCTTCCCATGACATTGAGAGCAGTAAGTAGTATAGATAATCGACGGATGTTCGTAGGTCTTTTTTTTTTTTTTTACCATATGAGCTTGTTAAGACTGAAGCAAGAAGTATCTGTAAAACATACATATAAATACATATATTTATATATTTATTATGTAAAGCCCATTTTATAACATAAAATTTGACGTAGAAGACAGAAATGTTTAAGTTTGGCCAATTTTCCTGAACTACACCTCGATTTATTTAAGACACATGATAGTGTTGATATGGACAAACTATTCTTGTGGAGGAAAGAAGTGCTCATCTTGTGCAAGCTAGCTGCCAAACTTGCATAGCGCTATATGCAGGCAACTAGATGCTCTGACGAAGTGAGACAGACATTATTGTCTTTGTTGAGAGTTCTGGTTTAGATTTTCTTCAAGTTATTTTTTTTTCTTTTCTTTCTTTCAACCTTTATTTAACCAGATAAAAAACCATTGAGATCAGGATCTCATTTACAAGGGTGACCTGGCAAAGAGGTCAACAGCACACGTCATAATTATACATGTTCATGTTAAAGTTTAAGGCAATAAATAGCAAATCACGACAATAAATATGGCAAGGCACTAACTAAATAAGTTGAAGGAAACAGTAACAGTTGAATATTATTAACACAGGTATTGCTCATAGGATTCAAAAACTTCACAGTGACAGTGCTGTAGTTTAAAGAACAACAGATTAAAAACACAAGCATTGCTCAGAGGATTCTCGCAGCCTTGTGAGTAAAATAGAACGAAAAGTAGTAAATGACACCAGTTCTGACATTTTCAGTTCAGTCTGTATGGTATTCCAGGCTGTGGGGGCTGCATAATTAAAAGCCCGTTTCCCCAGTTCAGTTCGGACTCTGGGCACATTTAAGGTGGTAAAGTTACTTATTGTTGCTGGTAGACTTATATTTTGTTGACACTGAAGTGATGGATTCATTACTGAGAATTGGGACTTTGTGTCACACTTATTTAATCAAACCCTTGGCTAAATTTCAACACAACTTTTCAGGTGTTGGATCCCTCGACAGTTTTCTCTAAAAGTCTGCAGCCTCAGCTGGAGGTGTAGAGGAGGTGGTGGTAAAGTGCAACAAACACGCGTAAATCAGCATCTAAACAATACCTCCTGAAAAGGACATGTCACATCCAGACAGACTCTCTGGAAATTATGGGCTGCCGAGTCAAGCCTCCCCCATTGCCATGGCAACCTCCAACAAATGGAGGGACAGAGAAAGAGCCGGAGCGAGTGAGAGTTCACTCCACTGTACATCCTGTAAGCGCAGACACACTCCAGCCTTTTGTGTGTGTGTGCAGAGAGTGCAGAAGCCCGTTTTCCCACACTCATACGTCCCATGAGCTCTGCTTCAGCTGGAATCATTAAATCAGCTTCAATTCACCCACTAACTCAATAACTCTATTCTGCCAATTAGATTGTCCACACACTGACTCTGTGAGACATGGCCGTTTTCTCACATCTGTAAGAGACATGTCTCACCCCCACCCTGCTCTCACACACACACTCACGGACAGCCTGTCCACACCACAACCATGTTCTTGTTCACACTCACAGGTTCATCCTCAACAGACTTCAGGCTTTAAATAACATTAAAATCAAAACAACACAAACAAAGGACAGCACATGAGGCCGGTCTGCAGGTGGTACAATTCATTTTTCTTCATTTTTGCGTTTGCCTTGGTTGATTCTTTACGATTGTGTTGTCTCAAAGTGTGGTGTGCAGCAGTTTGGGGTGTTTTGAATTTAATTAAATTTAATTTACTTTCATTTTTCAAACATGCATGCAAAGAACAAAAAAAATAGTGAAATGCCATTCACATACACGAAAAAAAAAGAATTGCAGCAACCACACATGCTCGAAAAGGAGTAGGAGGAAGTACTTGTTTTGGTCATGATTAGCCTTTAACATGACCAGTTTAAACTCACATAGATATAATGGCATGAATGTGGGGCGTTATTGCCAATCCCTTTCACTAAAGTACCTAAAAAAAAGATTAAAAAAATATTATTATAATAACAACAACGAAAACAAAAAAAGGAAAAGAAAAAATATTTAAAAGGAAAGCAAATAAGACAAAAAAGAGTAATTTGTCACATTGTAGGTTTAAAGAAAGTGAAGATAAAAAAGGTTCAATGTGTAAATACTTAGAATTAAAGGAGAATAAAATCAGTAAAAATGAAAAAAAAGTGTGCTGTGCTTACATGGTTGCTATGAGAAGAGGCTCTCTGATTGGTGGGTCAGTCGACCAATCAGAGAGAAATTAATGGAACAATTCAAGCCTGAACTTGAACTTTCTCTACCATGAAAAAACAACTAGAGCATGTGAACATACATGTGACCTCACTTATCTGGTGCCAGGCATGTCTTTGAAAACCCTTCACTACACAGAGACACAAATTTACACACATATGGACTGAAGGAGCCATGTTTCAGACCAGTCTTAGATTCTCACCCTTTCAGCCTTTCATGTGCCTTAGTTCTTATTTTAATATTCACCGTGCAACTGAGTGTGCGCTCAAACATTGTGTGTGCAGGTTTTCTGTTTCTAATGAGGGACTTGACATATGGGGTGAGTTTTGGTCAGAGCACAGGGGTCAGCTGAGCCCGAGAGGCGAGAAGAGATGAAAGAGAGGCAAAACAAGTGCTTCGGTCCAGTGTGGTGGGTGGGGGGCGATGGGCTTTTATGCGGCTTTGGAGGTCTTTCTGACTTTGAATCATAACAAGTCACTACAGTTAGGGAGGTTATGGTTGTGAAAAGAGCAAGGATAGAACTCTACAGAGAAAAAGATTTAGTGGCAGACCTTCACAGAAGTGTTCATGACATATTTCTTTGGCTTCTTTTACAATGTCTGTCTATGTTTATCAGTCAATGTCCTTTTAAGATGGGCTATGCATGTTTCATCTAGTCAAAAGTCAGAAATTTTGACATCCCCGTTGGAAAGAAAAAATAGTCTGGAATGCCCTTAAAAGTTGAAACTCCCACTGGGAAAATCAGACAACCCTCACTGTGCATTACAACCTATAAAGGTGCGTACACACCGCACGCTACTTGTACTACCTCGGCGATCACTCTCCATGCAAAGTCAACGTACAGCCACAATGGGGCGGCGCTAACCCTCCCGCGATGCGCCACACTACCACATAGCTTGTCTCGCGATGTGAAAGTATAAAAAAGTTGATCAATCAGGGGTGTGTGCACATGTGACGGTACCTAGACAGACAGTTATTCATCCAGAATACAGAGTAACAATCCATGTCCGTGTGGGAAACATTAGTCAGTGAGGACATTAGTTCCGCCTAGACAGACCGCAGAGAACTCACAGATAATGCTGCGGCAGGGTATCAGCTGCAGTGTTTTGTGGTTGATAAGTGAGTGAAAAGGATACAGCTGGAATAATGTCCGCCTATACATCCTATTATATGTAACCAGGTGAACTGGAGACTGTTTAAAGTACTGTTTCAGTAACCTAAGTGTTATATCCCAGTCATTAGTACTCTTAAGAGCTGCCGTTCCTTATTGAGATAGCACTGTCCCTTTAAGAGTCGAGCAGAGCTAGACACGCGAGAGCACGGAGTTCCCATGAGACTTTAGATGCACACAGGAGACGGAAACAAGAAGCCCGCGAAATGCCAGAGTCCTGAGGTGTGTATTTTGTCTATGAAAAAGAGAAAGATAGCAGTGAAAGTTAATGTAATCTGAAGATCGGCAACAGTCGAAGTTTCATCATAAGTAGTTAGAGTAATCCTAACGTTTGTACAGCAAGGCTGATGAGTGATGATTCGATATTCCGGATTCTGTAGATTGATGAGTGAATGTGTCGTGGCTGTGGTGCTAGAGAAGAGGTGAGAGCATCAGAGCAGCGTGAGTTGTCATTTCTAACTTTTATTAGTAAAAACTGAAGAAAACGTAGTTATGTACTAACCTCTTGACAATCTGTGTTATGTTTGTGTACTTCTGACTAATTCAGGGGGGAGATACAGTATGTCGTGTTAAGATCCAGAGGTGTGTGTCTTTGAGTGCAGACTACACACTGCTGTGAGAAGTGAGTTCATTTCTTAGTCAAAGTATATTTCTCCTCATGTAAAACTGTTTTACTGTTTAAGGAGTTGTTTAACGTCTTTGTTTATTAATGTATTGTGAATACTCACTGAAATAATGCACCTTTTCTGTGAATTATAACTGTGAAGCTTTGTGGCTCAAGAAATGTATTAATGTGAATCATATTTTGCTTCCCTTGTTCAGAGGCGAGCCACTACTGTTGTTTATTGAGTGCCTATTATACAGGATAGTTTGTCTCTTGATAGATTTACATAAGTGTCCATTGAGTGTCTTTTACACAGGGTTGTTTATTGACACTGTTGTCTGGCACTTATATTATTGTTGTTAGTCCAAGATGAAGGTTGTAAGCTTTAAGAATCTATTTAACAGAAGTAAATAATATTACTGTTCTACAGTGAAGCTTGTGAAAACTTTCATTTCTCATTACTAAAAACTTAATGCTGTTCTCACGCTTATTGTGAGTGCAGTCGGGGAATAAAGACCCACATAAAATTTATTCAGTGTGTTCCTGCCTATCATTGACCCGGTCACATATATGATATATAATCTGATCGCGGTGAAACTCGAGCGGACGTGACGTCACCGAGCAACGGCTGACGGCAACGGTGACCAAAATGAGGTATTTATAGACGTGCGTCGCTACGTCAGTGGGCGACGCGATTTTGGTAGCTGGGTCACTTGCGGTGTGAATGCAGCATAACAACAATTTAGGGCTGTTCTCATGCATAGAAATCAGTCACATTGATAGTACAGTACACCCTCTGCATGTGGACATATTGTGATGTTGACTTTTGGCCAATTCTCTTGCAGTGTGCTGTTTATGTCAGTCTGTCAGAAGTGCCACAAAATGTACTAAAGTCCCACTAGTATATGATCTTAGCAGTCATTTGGAATTGATATTTTAGGGTAGTTATCAATACCAAATGAGTACTTTTGAAAGTATTGATACTTAAATACTCAATATTAATACACCCATCCCTAGTATTGAAGTTGAGGTCAGTGGCCGAGAAGTGTCACACAAATATACAAAGAAAATTCTTCGGAGTAATGGAAATAACAAAAGCAAAATTTGCCACACAAAATGCAACAAGTAGAGAATTTCTGAATAAAAGTCTGATGAGATGAACTGAAAAAAGACACCAAACCCCTTAGATTAGAAAAAGTTATTAACAGAATAATATTAGCTCAGGGGAAGATTCTACTTTCTCAATCCACTGATGGAAATCACATCTTGATCCCTCACAGTCTTCAAAGATATCAAGTTTTATAAAGCTAATGAAAGTCCTCGAACTTAGGCTGCAATGTAAGGAATAAATGTCTTCTGAATTAAGAAAAAAACAATCCTTTTCAGCAACCACTTATAGCTCAACCTCAAAGCTTTTCAGAGCCTAATGGTACAAATTGATAAGCAGGTAAATGCATATAAAGAACCAGGTTAGGAGCAGAAATTGTTCCTTCAATGCTGTGAAATGGTATGGAAACTTCTAAGCTACAGGTAAGGTTGGTCAGGAAGGTCTGAAAAATAAGTTCATTGAAGAGATCCAAGTAGTCTGGAAGCCAAGTTTGAGGTAAAAGAGGTCCACGGGACGTTGGGACCATGGCAGCACAGGAGAATGGTAACAGGAAGTCAGGTAGAACAGAGGACTGCATCAAGAAAATGGCCAAGGAACAAGAGTTCAAGGCAGAATTGAAACGTATATGAGCTGGACTAACACAGCAACAGACTAACTCATTTGGAGAGATGAGAATATAAAGATGTTTAATAGTAAGGATATGACAAAACTGGACCAAGTGTATTAATACATGGAAGTTTATTATTCAAAGCACTCAACATTGAAACAACTTCCTGTATAATGAGAAAGTGTGCTTGTGGTTTTCCAATCAACTGTGCCCTGGAGTGGACTCAGTCTTTTATTCCATTTAACACTTTTCTAAAAAAGTGCTCTTAAATGGTATGGTGGGGCACACTGATGTGTCTTGATGCAAGTCTGGATGTACTTTGGGAATTTCTATGACCAAGCAGCTGAAAATACTTTAACTTTGTAAACCATCAAGTAAACACAACCTTTTGCAGTTTACATAGTGAGTGTTGGGATTTCTTTGTCTCCTCTTTTTAATTGATCATATGATATAAATAAGGTCTTGGCCTATCCAGTCTTACAGTTTTGCAAATCTGCAAAAGTTACATCAAATATTTCTGAGGAAAAGTCTGTGTACAAATTTGGTTATTTATTTTAGAAATAATACAAATATTTGTCAAATAACTAGAATTTATAGTTCATCATGGACATGTTAGGCTTGTATAATACTGAAACATACATAATACTCATTAAAACTATCTTCTATGGGGGTGCTGGTTTGGCGGAGTGGTTAGCAACCAGGCACCTCATGTATTTGCTTCTGCCGGTCTAGGTTCGAATCCCGCCTGTGACCAGTTTGCAGAGTGTCTTCCCCTACTCTCTCACCCCCTTTCACAAGCCTATCCACTGTCTCTCTCCTATCAATAAAGGCACAAAATGCCCAAAAAACACATTTAAAAAAAAAAAAAACTAATTTCTATGGATTTAAAGGTGCTATGAAGAGAACCTATTTCCTGTGATATAAAGACTCTGCTACCCATGAGCACGTGCGGCGACTGTTGTAAAGACGTGACCCAAGCCAAAGCTTACGTTTGTTGTGATGCTAATGAATGCAGCTCGGACCTTCCTCAGAACTCTGCATTGTTTTACAACTTCTTTTTTCAACAACTTACAGGATGCAAAGCGACGAGGTAATGTATCTCTTTCTAGTTACGTAGCGGTAGTTTTTGATGTGTGACAACAAGCAATTTTTGGAAAACTTAGTATCGTAGTTTCGTAGCCTGCTATATATTGCTACTTCCAGCCCGGTGCTCTAAGGCGTGTCCGGATAATATAAATTTGCTCTGGTTTTAATTGTCTTGTTCCCGAAGTTGAGTATCCAGTCCAGTCCAGCCCTGTCCGACCTGACCGGAAGGCTAAGGAATAGCATTTATAACCTATTTTGATGCTATAAAACTCATCTTAAAGTGTGTATTTCGATCAGGTATATATCTAAAAGTGAGACTTTTTTGTAATTACTGAGAAAATCCTTATAGCATCTTTAAATGTCGTGTGCTTAGAGATAATGGCTTTGTTTAAGGTGTGGCTTCTGCTCTCATTGAACCATAAAGATGTGCTTACTTGCATGTTGTGTGAAAGTGTGCTGTGATGGCATTACTAACAGACTTTGGGCTGAAAGGATAAGTTCGGTTTCTACAGCTTTCACATTGTTTATAGAATGAAGTAGAACAATATACTCACCCAGAAGGCTTTCCTGATCCAAACAGTGCTTCAGGAGATATTTAGATCCAGAATCGAGCGGTGGATATCCGTATAATGGTAGCACACGGGGCATGTATTGCGCCGCTCCTAAGACTGCATTAATCGTCCAAAAGCTCATTAGTTTCACCAATATTTCATCATGATCCACTCGCGCTACTCCTCCACGTCAGTCTGATATCGCTCCACCCATGTTTTCGTGACTGTGCTGACCTCTGAACTGAAGACTGCTCCTTCTCTTTGCCTCCATGTTCTCCTTTCGATGAGCTCCTCATCTGTATACTCTGGCTCGAAACTGTAAGGACACCCTTCATATTCAAAGTTCTCGTCCACAACATTGTCATCCGATAGATATTCATCCATTTTGCACAAAACTGGAAGAAGAAAGTTTTTGAGTAGCCGGCGGTCGCCCCTGAAACAATGAGCTGTACTGGGCATGTGCGGCAGCCGTAAAGAAAGTTTTCAGTTCAGAGGTCAGCACAGTCACAAAAACATGGGTGGAGCGATATCGGACTGACGTGGAGGAGTAGCGCGAGTGGATCATGATGAAATATTGGTGAAACTAATGAGCTTTTGGACGATTAATGCAGTTTTAGGAGCGACGCTATACATGCCTCGTGTACTACCATTATACGGATGTCCGCCGCTCGATTTTGGATCTAAATATCTCCTGAAGCACTGTTTGGATCAGGAAAGCCTTCTGGGTGATTATATTGTTCTACTTCATTCTATAAACAATGAAAACTGTAGAAACCAAACTTATCCTTTAAGTACTGAATTATTTTTATTTTTGTGTCCTTAAAAAAATACACCAGCTTTAGATCTGACCACTCCTAACTATGAGACAAACACCCCTGAGCACTTGTTAGGGAGCACAGTGGTTTTAAACAGAGTGATACTTGTGTCAGCTAGTTTTGAAGTCATTTTTAAGGAGAACACTGCAAAGCAAAAGTCTGATTTAAACAAAAATGAAGACACGCTCGATGTGCTCCCCTGCTGGCTCCATGTTCTTCCTTCTAACCCATCTTTAACATCTGTAAATATTATAGCTTCATACAGGACTGTGAACAGAGTTTAGGTCATAGATTTACAGATGTTTGCAAAATTGTAGGTACCCTTCTGTTACAGACAGTAAAACTCACAATAATCCCTGACATAACTTGAAACTGACAAAAGTAATAATAAAAATTTACTGAAAATTAACCAATGAATTCAGACATTGTTTTTGAACTGCAGAATCAACCGAATCATAAAAAAAAATATTAAATTGGCCTGGACAAAAATTTTGATGCCCCTAGAAAAGATTGAATATTATTTGACCGTAGGGACATGTTAAACTAAGGTGTGTCCTGTAATTAGCATCATAGGTGTCTTCAAACTAGTTATTAATCAGTCTATCTATTTGAAAGGGTGAAAAGAAGTCACTGTGCTGTTTGGTATCATGGTGTGTACCACACGGAACATGGACTAAAAAAAGCTAAGGAGAGAGTTGTCTCAGGAGATTAGAAATAAAATTGTAGAGAAGTGTCTTAAAGGTAAAGGCTATAAGACCATTTCCAAGCAGTCTGATGTTCCTGTGGCTCAATTGCTCATATAATTCAGAAGTATAAAGTCCACAGAACTGTAGCCCTGGACGTGGCTGCAAACTGATGACAAACTGAAGATACAGATGATATGAATGGTAACCAAAGAGCCCAGGAGAACTTCCAAAGAGATTACAGGTGAACTCCAAAGTCACCTCTAATGTGATCACACCATCTGTCACTGTTTGAGCCAAAGAGGACTTAATGGAGAACATCACTGTTAAAAGCTTATCACAAAAGAGTGAGACTGGAATTTGCCAAACTCTACATTGACATGTCACAAAGTTTCTAGGAGAATGTCCTTTGGACAGTTGAGACAAAGACAAGCTTTATGGCAAGCCACATCATCTTTACAGGTACATCTCAAAAAATTAGAATATCATGAAAAAGTTCAATATTTTTTTATCACTCATTTCAGAATTACCAAAATTTCAAGCAATAAATATTTGAAATGTTTCACTCTATCTGTAATGAATCTACTGTATATAATATATGGGTTTCACATTCTGAAATGAGTGATGAAAAATATTGAACTTTTCATGATATTCTAATTTTTTGAGATGTACCTGTATGTTCACAGACACAAAAATGAAGCATACAAAGAAAAGAACACTGTACCTACAGTGCAATATGAGGGAGGCTCAGTTATGTTCTGGGGCTGCTTTGCTGCATCTGGCACAGGGTGTCTTGAATCTGTGCAGGGTACAATGAAATCTAAGACTATCAAGGCATTCTGGACCGAAATGTGCTGCCCAGTGTCAGAAAGCTTGGTCTCAGTCACGGGTCATGGGTCCTCCAATAGGATAATGACCCAAAACACACAGCTAAAAACACCCAAGAATGGCTAAGAAGAAAACATTGGACTATTCTGAAGTGGCCTCCTATGATCCCTGATCTAAATCATCTTTAACCTTTGCAGAGGAGCTGAAACATGCAGTCTAGATAAGACATCCTTCAAACCTGAGACAGCAGGAGCAGTTTGCTGATGAGGAGTGGCCCAAAATACCTGTGGACAGGTGCAGAAGTCTCATTGACAGTTATAAAAATTGCCTGATTACCATGATTGCCTCAAAAGGTTGTGCAACAAAATATGAAGTTAATGGTACCATAATTTTTTATCAGACCAGTTTCATTTTTTTAATAATTCTGTTGAAACACAACTAAAAAGCAATGTCTGATTTCATTTAATTTTCATTTAATGTTTATTAACTATTACTTTTGTCAGTTTCAAGTTATTTCAGTGACCATGTGGTTTTTGTTTCTTTAACAGAAGGGCACCAACAATGTTGCACATGTCTGTAAGTGTTCTGTAGCTCAACCCTCTCAACTTGACAGGATTAACAGAGCCCAAAGGCAGTAACACTCACAGTGTTTTTTTTATTTCTGGAACGTATTAGGGATTCTTTTTGAGACAACTGTGTCAGGCTCGTTTGTCAATCTGTTGCGGACTTCAGGTCAGATGTATCACATCAAGAATTGCATTGTTATCTTGCTAAACTTTAAATTTTGGATCCAAGTGACAATGACTTGCCAGTTCATCGACCATTCAGATGCGCCCAACTTCTACTTGTCGTTTTCTTGATGGTTGCATCCAATCAGAAACAGAAAAATGTCATAATGACAAAAGATAGCTACCTGTCAGTCCCTAAATTAATTTAAAAAAAAATTCATGTCAGCAATTTGATATACCTATCTGTGACGTTTTGGGCAGAAAATGTTTCCAAGAGTGACACAAATGACTGTTTAAAGGAAAGAAATGTTGGCAGAAATGAATGTAGATGTAAACTGTTTTTGTCATTAGCTTTTTTTAAAATCACTTTTATTCCTTGTCCTTATTTCCAGGCTTCACATAAACATATATTTATTAATATACAGGCAGACATGGCAGAAAATTGCTTGGAGTTAAACATCAGTGTTATACCATCCAAAGCTGTGGAGCTGTAGCTGTTCTTATGAAAACCCTGGTGGCATGGAGATGTCTCTGTAACCGTAAGGATTTAAATGTAAAAAAGATGAAACTCAAAATAGGAGGACACAGGTTTGGATAACTCATACTCAGGAACAAAAAGTATTGGCTATGATTTATAGAATAAAATCAGTTAAACTGTTCCACCCCTTTTTTTTAGTGAATGTTCTTTTGTGCTGTGAACCTTTAACTCTTTCTTTATTGCATGCAGATTTGAAAAAGTGTAGTTAAAAATGTGTTATCATGAATAAAGCTTACAGAAAGACTTCCTGTTTTCTCCATTTAATTTACTCCAAGATTCTTGTGCTGATTGTCTGGACTCCACTATTACTGACATTATTGTAGATCCTCCCCTCCTCTTCTCTAAACTCTCTTCTCTTTGATCTGACTCCCAAACAGGAAACCAGCAAATGTGGTTAGAGCAGTCTCGTACCCCTGCACACAAATTAAGATATCAGACCTATCAGATTATCCTGTGTTGTCAGAGTAACAGTGAGAGACATGTGGACATGTAAACAATATTGGAGGAGAATTATGTAACACAACAGGCAGGTTGTGGATTAATCTAATTTAGAAGAAAAAAATCATGAGGATTATTCCGAGAATCAGTTTCACTAAAGGTCACATGAAGACATTTTCACTGCAGTCGTGCACCTGGAAGATGAACAAAATGGGGCTCCATTGGATGGGAATTACACACAGATCGTCCAAATAAATGAGCTTTTCCTGTTCAGGTCATTTCCAGGAGAAGATAGAGTCCAACTTAAAATAAACTCTGCACCAACTTGAACGATAAAAGTCTGCACCCTCTGTAGAGCTCCTCTAGGTCAGGCTTCAAGTGTTAGCCTGACTCATTATGGAGCAGTACAGGACATCTTTCCTGAAAGCAGGCGGCAACATCAGGTGCTTGAACACAATAATAGCTCACATTAAGACTGCTGAGATGGAAAACTGTGAGGGAGTTGATGTTTGTCGAGGTCATTGTCGTTAAGTGATGTCCTAATTGCTGCAATTGTGCCATTTTGTGTACTTGAATCCTGTGAGAGGAGCACTTCCATGTTCAAGTAGGCAGCACTTTCTACAAACTCTTTTCTTCCCACTGTTTCCTAAACTCTCTGTGGTTGACCTTACTTTCACGGCTGGCTTCAGTTCAGCTGTAAGGTCAGTGCCCTCTGGTGATGGCGGCTGTGAAGCGTGTGAATATCTGAGGAGGGATGGAGGAAGATACGGCTCATCCTTCCCATCTGTTTGAACCCTCTTATCCACCAATCACATTTGTCTCACTGTTTCTTCTTTCTTTGCACATTCACAGAGGACTCATGGTTCAATGGGCACCATCGGTTGCTCCATCAACTCGCCCCACCTCTTACCTCTCTCCCTCTCCCCAGATTTTCCAGACCCCTGCCGCACTAAGCTGAGCTTAGGAGTCAGCTGAGCTGATCAAAGACCGTGGTCATGTAGTGGCTAACTAGAGGCGAGAGTTCCCAACGACACAGGACCTCCCAGAGGTTTCCACCACTATAGACCTACTGTAACTAGAATGGACGGGAGGGGACACAAGCTGATTATACACTCTGTCATGTGACTGTATGAGGACTACTCTCAAAAGAACCAATTTTATCCTGGTGGCCTTACAGTATGTAACATCAGTGGAATTCAGTACTACCAATGTCACCACTCCATCATTCATGCAATATGATTACAAGATCATTTGTTTTGAGAACCAACAACTTCAGTAGTTTTGGACTGTACTATGTTAAACACTGGGTTCTACATATCTCATGAATCAACTATATTGTTTACGCCTTTAGAGTCATTTTACTATTGCAAATATGTCTCTAATTGAGAATAGTCTTTGTTGACTTTTACATATTAAGTTCACTGTACTCAGTTTGGGGCCAAAGCTGCAGCACTGCCCCAGTTTTCACTTGGTTTGACTTTCTTCTTCTTATTGCTTTCTGCCAGGCAAATCAAACAATGTTAAATGTTGTGTAACAATCACTTGAGACACCTGATGGTCCATTCAAACTAGTCCATCTGGGCAACAGCCCAAAGAAAGTGTTTGGAAATGGGAGCACCTTTCAAAAGCATATTTGATTCCCACCTCTTTCTGCTCTTAAGGATGCTCTCAATCATTGCAGATTGGATCTTGGCGAGATGGGTCAGTCTTAACACTGACTGCAGTCCATGCAGCTGCCATCTGACCTGTTGATTCAGTTGACCCATCAATTGAAATTTCTGACTTACCAAGACAAAATTAAGATTCTGCTAATGGCTCGAGAGAAAAAGGGCCCCAGTTCAAAGACAGGAGAGTTTATTTTTTCTCTGACCTCAGTGAAGCAGTACAAGCCAAATGCAGGGCTTTCCAACATCTGAAAAAGATGTTTCAAACACCAGGGTTAAAATAGCATGTTATCCCCTGCAATGTTATCTGCTGAACACAGTGACAGCAAAATAAGGTTTATTCAGCATTAGCTCAGTCTGTATGGACTTGGGCTGGGGACTGAGGGGTGGCTGAGTCCCAACCGGACCACATTTGGAAGTCAGTTTGGTAGCTGGAGAGATGCCAGCTGACTTCCTGGGCACTACCGAAGGGCCCTTGAGCAAGGCACTTAACCCCAAAAGCTGCTCTGTCGCGCTTCTTCAGGAGCAGCAAGCCATCACTCTGACATCTCTCCATTAATGCATGATAGTAGGACCTGTTTGCATGTGCATGTAATGTGTATGTGTATGTGTATTTTAGCCTGTGTTTTTGTAGTATCAGTCAGTCAGATGGTCCTGTGTGCTAAATTTTTTTACTACATGATTACATTATCCATTTTTAAACTAAGATTACTTTATTTGAAATATTTGTAAGAAATAATTATGGAACTAAGCTGCAAGGCACATGTGCAAACTACCGTGGAAGTGCTTCTCAGCATGACAACAAACAAAACCTGTTTACGAGCAGAAGAGGATTGCTACAAAGGATTATGGCTAACTTTATGACAAATGACGAGAAAGACTGCTTCAGTACCGATGAAGATCCACACCCTCACCTATCTGAACCAGAATATACGGAGGAGGAACTACATGTTTTGGAAGCTGAGCATAGACAAAGAGAAGCTGAGGCAGTGAGACAGTCTGGGTCTGAGGGGAGTCCAAACCAGCCGTGTGATGTATATCATTTAGAATTATCTGATGACTGGAGACAGAGGAGAGAAAATCCTGTCCTGTCCCAATCCCGGGCCAGAGTAAAAAAATTAATCCTGTCCCACTCCCGTAGAATGACTCCCGCTCCCATGCAAAATGACTCCCATTCCTGTCCCATTCCTGTTTGAATAAAACCAAACATGTTGAAAAAATATTGTATTTTTTATTTTAGGTAAAGGTGCAGTACATATAAAAGGCATTGCCTTTACATTCAGACGGTGTAAACAATGTGTGTCGCCGGCAGTCGCTCCGAGTCACTTTTTACTGCCCGTGGTGACAGGAAGTCAAACCACGGAGGTCCCGACGCCGCGTCCGTCCCGCAGAGGTGTGCTGCGGACGGCGCAAAGAGGCGACGGGTCTCTCTGGCAAGCACGGTGTTTCTCAAAACCTGAATCCGTCTATTAATGTTGTCCCCACTCCTGCCCGCTCCCGTTGCTTTTTTTCATGTCGTGTTCCGATCACGGAATTACTTAAAAAATGACTCTCATCCTGTGGGCTTTCCCACTGGAATCACGTGACCCACAAGAATTCCCAAAAAATGTCATCCTCTACTTGGAAGTGAGGCAAAACATGAAATCAACAAAAAAAATGTTTGGGTGTTTCTTTAATTTTTTATGCCTCTTTTTAATTTAATACTATCTTGTTTCTAGAACATTAAACACTGTAAACATCCTGTTAGAGGGAAAGCTGTATTCAAAGTATAATGAAACAGGAAGAGAACAGACAAGATGGTTAAACTACAACGAGACCACAGATCAGTCCAAGTACTGAATAAATCAGATCACAAATAAAATCACTCAGCTGAGGACTCTCGCTGTGCCAACACCTTCACGCTGGAAGAAGAAGGATCAGAAGAGCCCCAAATTACAGTTGCAGCTGTCCTTTATGGGATCCTGGTCAGAGTTATCATGCTATACAATCATTAATATGCAAGCTGGTCTTCTGGTTCTGGACCACATCAAGATCTGACTCCTTAGTGACCGCACATTAGTATCTTTTATGTGGGATCAACGTCACACACTGAGGTCAGCCTCAAGCAGCTATTCAGCTCGGACACTGAACCTTCCTGGAAACAAAGACAACAAATAGCAAAACATCTCTAGATATGGGCTTGTATCAATCTATCTCTTGTAAATGTAAGCTTGTTTCATTCACACCACAGGGCGTGTGTGTCTTGTCCCGTAACCATCTGACTCACTTCTCGCTCGCAACCATCTGACACCACACACAAACTTTCATTCATGCAAATGTTTTAACCTTGGGTTGTGAAATATTTACAATCCCATAAAAAAGTCTGTTTTAATGTCTTGTTGGAAAAAAATTTAAAAAAAAAAGTAAATACTGGATTATTGCTGGAGACACACTTAACAAACTCTGAACATATAAAATTAAACAGTGACTGGATTGGACAAATGTGTTCTGCCTTATAGAACAGCAAAAGTAGGGGTGTTGTTTTATTTCAGAAAGACCTATCCATGATAAAATGAGTATTGTAAATCTGACCCAATTGGTTGCATTGTGTTTCAACATGGATTTTGTAAGGTGAAACAGTAAGTATTTTAAATGTTTATGCTGCACCAAATATACATCTGAGTTTTTTTAACAAATCAGCTTCACTGCTTGCACAGTACAAGTAACCAAATGTTATCATCGGGGGTGATTTGAACAGTGTGTGTGACAGAAAATTAGACAAGCAGGCAAATAAAGCATCAACCATACAAACCCTACAGACAAAAAGTTGTTCATCAAATGCTACAAGAGAGAAAAGACTCAATTTTTGGTTCACAAGACAGTATGTCAGCTTGTTCTTGTGACTTTGATTCTGCAAAGTGAGCAACCCTCCATTACCAAGCATTCCTGAAATTATGGACCAGGTCTCGTTCCCACCACTCTCCTCCCTCTCACATCATCTCGTCCCTCTCCTCAATGTACCACTCTCCTTATCACGTCAGCTCTGGCCCCTTATTATCACTCTAATTAGTCCTAGCAGGCTTCCCCTCCTTCTTCGCCTTCTTTTGTTCTCCATTTGTCTTTTGTCCCTCATGACCTTTCCCTCTGTTTTACTTCACTTTACTTTCTTCAGAGTAAACCTTACCCCCTTTGTAGGCAGCTGGTTGATGCCAGCAGGAAAAAAATGTAATCCTTAAGAAAAAAATATGCATGACTTCAGCTTAAGTCTTGGAGGGTAGAGTGTCCCTGTAATGGAAAAAGAGTAAATGACAACCAATTGTTCCTCAAAGGCAAAGGTCATGTGAATGTACAATAATGCAAAGATGCGGGATAAGTCTGATTTGTTTAAGTGTGATGTTGATGCTACTGTACATGGGCTATTGTGGTCTGGTCTATGCTCATTTCACTGTATGTGAGTCTTCTTATTATGATCAGACTTATCTGATGGACTCAGTGACATTTTTGTTCTATATTAGATACTGTTACTTAAGTGGTTGAAAGAGTGCACATTTGCTGCAATTGTTGGCTGAAATGCACTATAGTCTGTTGACAACAGAAGTACTTCCCCTATCTATAGAACTGAATGACCTCATGTTAGTCAAGCATCTGCAAATGGTCAATACACCATTACTCAGAATGTAAAACCTTAAAATTGGAGCCTGACAACATTGTTAATTACTTTGTCTCATTAAGTAGGAGTTTATTCGAGGCAGTCCATTGTTGTACTTAATCAAAGTCTGTAAGGTTGATTGTATTTCTTAAATATTGGCTGAGGAAGTGAATATAAGTGTAAGAAGTAAGTTGGTTGGTCTGTAAGTTGGTTTCAGTGTTTGAACAAATTTGTGGAAAATCACTGATGTAAATAGGAAACAATAAGGAACCAAATGAGGAGCCTTGAGGTACTCCCTTTTCAACAAGTCTAAAAGCAAATTTATTTCCCTGAAGACTGATGCTCTGATGTCTGTGATGATAGTAACAGCTGAACCAAAATAGAGGATTTTAGATTCTCCAGGCAGTAAATACAGCTGCCATAAAGAGACATTGGCTTATATTGACCTGCATGAAGATGTGCTGTTTGTGTCAGAAACATTAATGAAGTCCGCCTGGGTCCAGACTTTGACCAGAGTCTGCCATTGGGTGATGCCTATTCCAGAGAATGGCTTTGCTATGTCTGTCTTCTCCATGCCTCCTTGTTTAATCTGAGCAAACTCTGGATTTTAGAACAGATTATTGTTAGATGAATGTAGTTTCCATTCTGGTCTTATTTCATCTCCCACATGTTTTTGTTCCCATTATGAATAAGCCTTGGTTTTGTGTGTTTCTTCTTGTTTCATTTGGTATATTGGTGCTATATTTTGTCATTTCACCCACCTTGTGTATCTTTGATTATTCTCCTGTTTTCTTTGACTGACTCTGTAGCCCTTTTTGGCTCAGAGTTCAGCTATTGTCTTTTCCTTTTAGTGTTTCCATTTATCTTTATTTTGTGTTGTACTTCTTTGGGGCATTGGTGGTGCAGTGGGATAGTGCGCTTGGTCAGTGACTGGGAGGTTGCAGGTTCAAGCCCAGCTCCACACATGACACATGGTGATGTGTCCTTGAGCAAGACACTTAACCCCAAGTTGCTCCCACTGCTGCGTCAGTGGCATGTAAATGAGCATGAAAGGGCATGACTGTGGAGGGATACTGGGCCTCATTCACTAATATTTGCATAGAAATGTTCTTACTCTGCGCACAAAATCAGGACATACGCAAAATCACCGTCAGATTCATGACACGTGCGTACCAGCCCATTTCGTTCTTACCACCTTGCTTATATTAGTGAATCAGAATAATTCTAAATTGAGGAGCGCGTGCCCGCAATCTGCAATCAGCATACTACCACGCCCCAATTCACCTATATAAGGACATCTGGCCGGTGCATCAAAACGAGAGCGCTGAATTGGACAAAGTTACTGAAGATGGCTCCAAGAGGCAGAAAACAGAAGAATTTCACCTCGGCTGAAATCGAGGTGATTATTGAGGAGGTGGAAAAAAGAAAATCAATACATTTCAAAAGTGTTACGGCAGGAGTGAAGATGCAAAATAAGAACGATGCCTGGGTCTTAATCACTGAGGCTGTCAATGCCATGTCTCCAGAGGTGCGCACCGTGGCTCAGGTAAAGAAGAAGGGGTTTGATATCAAAGTGGACGCAGCCCTCGCCGAATGGTAAGTCATTTAATGATTGATATTTGCAATTGGCTGCTATTGTAATTAACGAGTGCTAATCAATCAGAAAAAAAAAATATTCAAATGAAAATGCTGATTGATCAGAATAAACAATTTAATTTGTAGCCACGGATGATGCTGCAATGGAGGAGGAGGCGCTGCCAGCATCAGCCCCACAGCCCCCTCCTGCCGCCCCTCACCGTGAGTCTCGCCCATGTGCTGACCGATGAGGTGATCAGTTATCAGCTGGCTCTCCTGGGTGCTGTGAGGGATATCGCATCCAGGATCTGAACAACACAAAAGATTTTCTGAACATTTTCGTTCAATAAAAAACGAGTGAACATTGAAGTTGTGCGTGTCATTTGTTCAGAAAATGTTTGAAATTCCAAGGAGAAAGTTATTTCATGTCTTCAATTAGTTTGCATTTTAAAATTTGCTCTAACTTACCTCAGTTACAGACGCTGTATTCGGTCGGTGTGATCGGCGATTTGACATCTGAAATGTGACATTTTAATATATACATTGTCATCTTTTTAATTGTAAACTAAGTATTTAATTTAAGATTCAATATTTTAATTATGATGGGGTGTAAATGTGTCAATTTCATGGTTATTTAATATATTTAGTCAATTCAGAGTTTTTATCGATGAATTCTATAAAAGGCTTTCTTCCTTTACTGAGAGAGGTTTAAATATGTTGTGCATTAACTTAAGAGAGCATGTGTTTACATTTTCTGTGAAAGTCTGCCGTCATCATTTGTGCGTATGAATGGTCTGAGCCAGTTCTATTTTTGTTCGTAGTGTACGAATAAATTCAAGTAGGAATATTTTTATGAATCCCAGATTTGTGCTTAAAACGTTTGTACGCACGATTTAAGCATAAATTTGTGCGTACGCACTGTTAGTGAATGAGGCCCACTGATGGATAACTAACATAGAAACTCTGAACCATCAACTCTGACCCGCGGTGTAAAGCAGCTTTGAGTAGTCAAAGACTAGAAAAGCGCTATATAAGCTCAAGTCCATTTACCATTTACTTCTTTACATGCGTGAGTTTTCTGCTCCTTGGTTCTTTTTGTCAACTTCTTTGAAAACAGAGACTAACTGTGTGTGGATAAAGTTGGGTATACTGAGTACCTTGCCGAGTCAGACCTTTTTAAGAATCACTGGCAGGTTCCACCAAACCCTATGTGCATCCAGAAGTTCGGCTTTAGTCACACCCATCGTTTTTTACAGTATGCGATCTTGCCTTTCTGTTTGTATAATTCTCCTCTAGAGGACATTGTTTGTTATTTGCCTATATGGACTGGACATGCAAGAAAACAACAAGACATTTTAAATGTTTACAGAGTGCTTCTCTCGAGGTAAGTCTGGTCAAGTGCAGGACGGGTAAAGCTGTTAAAATACTCCATGGTCAGTCAGGAGCAAGTGCTCCCTTTGTAAGTCAAAGTACAGACTATTCTGAATTTTCCTGCTCCAGGGGTCAGCTCCACAGGATACTGGGTATGTGCTGCTATTACCTCAGCTTCTGTTGAAATGTCTGAGTGCAGTTGTAGGCTACCTCATGCCAGCGGAATTCCTCCATTCCATCAATGTGGAACAAACACTGCACATCTACTAGTCACACAGCAGATCTTTATGACCTGAACTGATCATTTATTCAGAGTGTACAGATTAAGCCTGGACAGGTCTCACACCATTATCACAACTTTTTTTTATTGTCAGTCATTTTCAAAGCTAAGTTCAACATACAAGAAAACAAATAAACTAAGGATTATATCAGGAATTAAAACTCTTATATTCCAAAACACAGAGCCCATAGAAAGTGTACAGGAATGGGCAGACCCTTTAAAAACCTTATCTGGCAGTTGATTAGATGATAGTGTTGCCAATCACATTCGTTACTGGTCAATCAGATAACACTGCAGTAAAAGTGCAAAAGTAAAAAGTATGAGCCACTTCCTAGAGCAAAACACGTCAGAAGTGGTGCAGGAACAGTCTCTGTTGAGAAATGCTCTGTGTTGTCATGGTTTTTCATTTAAAGGATAAGTTTGGTTCCTGCAGCTTTCACATTGTTTATAGAATGAAGTAGAACAATATACTCACCCAGAAGGCTTTCCTGATCCAAACAGTGCTTCGGGAGATATTTAGATCCAAAATCGAGCAGCGGACATCCGTATAATGGTAGCACATAAGGCATGTGCGCATGTGCAGAGGCAAACATTCTTCTTCTTCAGTTCAGAGGTCAGCACAGCCACAAAACATGTCTGGAGCGACACAGACTGTAATGAAGAAATAGCGTGAGCGGACCATGATGAAATATTGGTGAAACTAATGAGTTTTTGGACGATTAATGCAGTTTTAGGAGCGGCGCTATACATGCCCCGTGTGCTACCATTATACGGATGTCTGCTGCTCGATTTTGGATCTAAATATCTCTTGAAGCACTGTTTGGATCAGGAAAGCCTTCTGGGTGAGTATATTGTTCTACTTCATTCTATAAACAATGTGTAAGCTGTAGAAACCGAACTTATCCTTTCAAGGCCGGGTTGGTAGTCACAGAAAACTGTGACAGAGGACACGGATGGTGTCTTCAGGACTGATGCAGATTCAATTTGAATCAGAATATACAGAAAGGAGGATCTACATATTTTGAAAGCTCTGGGTGCACTAATGGCCCTTTTCCACTAGCACGCCTTGGCCCTACTCTACTCGGCTCTACTGGATTTGAAGCATGTTTCCACTAGCCCGGTACCTCCTATAACAAGCTGGTTTCAGTACCTACTCCGCTCTGGTTCCAAGTGAGCTGAGTCTATACTAAAAGATGACATCACCGACTGCCGGCTACTGATTGGTCAGACGATGCCGTCATCCATGAGTAATGAGTGCGACAACTTAGCATGCTAGCGGTAGCTACCATTGGCTTACCCTCATACGTCTTTTCTTTGCAGCTCAGTTGCTCTCACCCTCGGCTTCATTCTCTTGTATAGCTTCCAAAACTCTCCTGTGCTTCTCAAGGAGTATTTCTTCTTTTCACCTGCAGCCTTCTTCTGCTGTCCTTTTGTACTCAGTTTGTGGCAAAAAAAACACAGATTGTTGTGTCGCGCTCAAAATGACGTCACCGCAGTGCCGCTCAGCTGTTTAAAACGACACTGCACCCCGGTGGGCAGGCGACTGGGGCTAATGGAAAAGCAGCACAAGGCGAGTAGAGTAGAGCCAGGTAGAGTAGAGTAGAGTAGAGTAGGGCTAATGGAAAAGGGCCATTAGAGAAGTCGAGACAGTGGAACAGCCTGGAACTGAGGGGAGAGACCCAACTGGCATGGACTGTGGCGTATATGTGGGCAAGCCTTGGGGCTAAAGTACAAGAAACATTGGAAATCAGCACCAGAACAATGAGATTATTATTGAAGAACATGTCCATCCCATAATTTGGTGTCACACAAACAGTAAACTAGGTCAGTACTTAGCACTGCATGTAATCTTGCACCAGTTGACATGAATAAGACAGCAATTTGTCTTTATTTGATTCATAACTTCGGGGGTTATTGTCCTGTTTCCCCTCCTTGAGTTGCCTTATTGCAGGGAAAACCAGTCTGAGAATAACTGCACTGTAGTTATCTGTAAAAAAAAACAAGTTATATAGTGGTTAAAACATATTATCGCTTAAAAAATGACCCTTCCCCCAAAAACAGTTTTTATCCTTACATTATTTGGCCCAACTTTAGCCCCAAGACTAGCCCTTATATAGACCACAGTCCATGTCATTTCAGACTGTTCCACTGCCTCGGCTTCTCTTCGTGCACCCTCAACCTTCAAACATGTAGTTCCTCCTCCATATATTCTGGTTTAAATAGGGAAGGTTTTGAATCTGCGTCAGTCCCAAAGAAATCACCCTCGTTCTCTAACAAAAAGTCTGCCATAATCCTTGGTGCCAATCTTCTTCTACTCATAAACATAGGCTTTGGTTTGTTGATACGCTGAGAAGCACTTCTGCGGTGGTTATCCCATGTGCCCTGTAGTTTAGTTTCTTAAGAATTTCTTTCAAAACTTGAATTAAATTCTAATCGTAGTCTTAAAATAGAAAATGTAACATTGCAGTCAGTAAAAAATACAACAAGCACACAGGACTAGAGTTTATCTGATGTCTGTAGACAGCAAGCTAAGGCACTACTCAGCTTTGAGGAAAGGTAAGATAGCGGTTAAGTCCATCTCTCTTGTTACTGGATGCAGAGTCAAAAGAATGTTGTAACACAAGACACAAAAACATAAAAAATATTGCCATGTTCCTTTAATGTAAGGTGTAGTAAAACTATGCCAATCACTGGTAACTGACTTCATATTGTTGTCTACTCCAGATCTTTGCTCTCATATATATCTTATCATAGGTTTTACACAGTGTTTTATTTATAAATGAAACCTCCACATGCCTTGTTTTATTTCCTGATTGTCACACTATCAACTCTCCTTAATTTGGCTCTGTAATTTCTAACATTCCCTCAGTTTACCGACGAAACAATCGTGAATTATCCAGCTGATGCTTTGTCTTTCCCCTCTTCCGTTATCCCCTTCCTGCTCTTTGCCTCTTGGCACCTTTTTACTCACCTCTCTCCTCGTAGCATGGCAGGACCAAACCTCTTGCACCTGCTTATTCAGACTCTATCCGGTTCCCCTGAATTCCAGGAAGCACTGTGCAGACCCTCGAAGAAACCCAAGGACCAAAGGGGGAGAAAGAAAAAAAGGGGTAACAGTAGAAAGCAGGAACCCTTTTCTGCAGTGCCGATTATTGTGGAGAGGGTTTCTCTTATTGGAGCGCATTTATCTTCTGCCAGGAAGAGCTTCATTGAAGCTCAGAAAACAAATGCATGCAACAGGGCCCCTGGTCTGGAGTGGGGCCCCTGACTTCCCCTGTACAGCTTTTTCCAACATTGAGGGCGTTCACATGTAAAGATTGATTTTGGGGTGTGTACTGAATCTCACTGAAGGGATGATTATGCCAATTCATATAATCACTAATGCAGTAGGATGAAATAGAAATAACACTTCATGATTTTAAGCAAATGACATGTAAAATAGAGCTGTAACTATGTTGGCTATATAAATAACCTATTTTAAGGAAAATGTCTGACCAACATCTTTGACAGTCAAACTATGAAAAAAGTGTGAATATCCTTATGATCAATAAAAAGTACCAGTGTTATGTTTCATTTTAATTTAATAAAAATTGTGGTCTAGATCTGATGAAAATCCTACTGTTAGTATCTACTCTAATCTCTGTACAAGGAGACACTTCGTGCTGTCCTCTCACTTGTGGTTACCATGATCAATTCTGATCTTCTGAGGACTTTCATACAGACACATTTACTGAAAACCTATTTGCACGTATAAATATGTATATTACAGATGCACATCTGCATTGTGTGACAACCCAATCCGGCAATATCATGCCTTTCTACAAATATCTGCCATCAAAAAATAAATTTTTGATTATCATTTTATTACCTCCACCAAGGAGGCTATGTTTTCGAGAGAGTTTGTTTGTCTGTCTGTCTCTCTGTCTAGCTGTGAGCAAAATAACTCAAAAGTTATGGATGGATTTTGATGAAATTTTCAGGAAACGTTCAGCATGGGAAAAGGAAGAAGTCATTCAATTTTGGTGTTGATCCGAATCACCGTCTGGATCCGCCATGACGAAAAATGCGATTTTCGTGAATAACTAACATATGTATATATATATCTATATATATATATATATATATTTATATATATATATATATATATATATATATATATATACATATATTTTTTTGGGGGCATTTTGTGCCTTTATAGGAGAGAGACAGTGGATAGGCTTGTGAAAGGGGATGAGAGAGTAGGGGAAGACACTCTGCAAACTGGTCAAAGGCGGGATTCGAACCTGGACTGGCAGAAGCAAGTACATGGGGTACTAACCACTCCGCCAAAACAGCACCCCTCAATGTGTTTTCTTGATTTTGTCATCACTGTTTACATTGTAGATTCTCACTGAAGGTATCAAACTATGAATGAACATGTGTGGAATTATGTACTTAACAAAAAAAGTGTGAAATAAATGAAAACATGTCTTTTATTCTGGTTTTTTCAAAGTATCCACCCTTTGCTCGGTAGTCACCTGAAATGGTATCCAACAGTCTTAAAGGAGCTCACAGAGATGCTTAGCACTTGTTGGCCCTTTTGCCTTCACTCTTAGCTGATTGGTTTTTGCCATAATATTAATTCTAACAGTTGTCTAATAGGGCTGTCCGCTGTGCATCAGCCTGACTACTGCACAACACAACTGATGGTCCCAACCCCATTTATAAGGCAAGAAATTCCATTAATTAAACCTGGAAAGGCACACCTGAGAAGAGAAAGCTGTTTCAGGTGACTACCTCTTGAAGCTCATAAAGAGAATGACAAAAGTCTGCAAAGCAGTAATCAGAGCAAACGGTGGTTACTTTGAAGAAACTAGATTATAAGACATGCTTTCATTTATTTCACACTTTTTTTAAGTACATAATTCCACACATGTTCATTCGTAGTTTTGATACCTTCATTGAAAATCTACAATGTAAATAGTGATGAAAATAAAGAAAACACATTGACACCAAAATTGAATGACTTCTTCCTTTTCCCATGCTGTACTGTACATATATATATATATATATATATATATATATATATATATATACATATATATATATATATATATATATATATATATATATATATATATATATATATATATATATTTAGATAGATAGATAGATAGATAGATAGATAGATAGATAGATAGATAGATAGATAGATAGATAGATAGATAGATAGATAGATAGATGTGTGTGTGTGTGTGTGTGTGTGTGGGTGGGTGTGTGTGTGTCAGAAAAGTTCCAGGGCTGCAGATACAAAGTGTTTATTTAGAATCCAAACTATAAACTAAAACTTTTCCCCTTTGAAGTAATTCCCCTGGAGTGTAATGCACTTTCCCATCCTTCTCTGCCACTCCTGGAAGGATTCTCCTGCGGTCCTTCACGGCTCAGTTTTTGATGTTGTCCACGTCTTCATAACGTGTGCGCTTGATGAATCCTTAGGCTTGGGGAAGAGGAAAAAAATCACACATGGCATGGTCAGGTGAGAAGGGATGTTGCTCCAGCATGGTGATGTTCTTCTCTGCCAGGATCTGTCGAATGCCTGGGGGCATTGTGAGCCAGCACGTTGTCATGATGAAGCAGCCACAACTTGTCCTGCCATAACTCTTGACTCTTCTCGCAGTACAAGTTATATACTCCAGGGGGATTTGTCTGAAGGGGAAAACTCTTAGTTTGATGATAGACAGATTCAGCGCATTCGCTTAGAGTCGCAGGCCCAATGCAGCACATCAACTGTAGACTGAATGCAGAGTCATTGACAACAGGGCGCCAAGCAAAGTTGAACAAACTTTTTACCACAGAGTTGACCAATCATCCAGTCAGAACAGACTGGGCCCAAAGGGAAGGAGCTTAGAACACAGTTGGGTCAGGTGAACTTGTAATGTAAAAACGGAAAGGTTTTTTTGGAAATCACTCAGAGATAGTGAACAAACCCTTGCAGTCCCTCAAATAGGAACTTGAGTTTAGGCAGAACATGGGCTCCTCAAAGTGACCATAATGTGCTGTTATAGAGCCTTTAATTCTTTGAAACTCTTGTTTCAAAGTCCAAAGTCAAAAATATATATCCTGTTGTAAAATCCTTACAGTGAGAGTCGGTGAGCAGTGTGGCAAGTGTTTCTTGAGGTGACCTTCAGTCAAAATCTGTGATGGATTCACTTGAGTGATGGGATTTTGTGTCTCTGGTCATAGTCAGTGTGTTGGTGTGTGTGTGTTTGAGTCCAACATCAACACACCGGCAGCGAGAGGTGGAGGAGCAGAGGCCTGAGAGTGACTATAGAGAGATTAAAAAGGGAATGTGGGACTTAATCCACTGTTATACTGCAGTCCTCTGAGTCTCCCGCACTGAGAGAAGGCAAAGAAAAAACGAGCATTCCTCCCAGCCCTCACTACTCAGCACACAGACCAGGGGCTACAGACGCCATTCTCCTGCCATCTGGCCTTAAGCAAACACTTAATAGGCCCTCGACCCTGATCAGCTGCAGCCCAGCGGCCCAAAGACCACCATCTTCACCCTTAGCCCTCTGGGGTGCTGTAATCCCTGCCCCCCCAACACTTCCTGTTTGCAACAAAATTATGTCGCAAAATTACAAACCCCAATGCCGATGAAGTTGGGATGTTGTCTAAACTGTAAATAAACTAGAAGACAGTGATTTGCAAATATTTTTACCGTACATTAAATTGACAAGATATGTAAATATATATATTTTCAAATATTTATTTCTAATTAAATGCCTGCAAGGTGTCCCAAAAAAGCTGGGACAGAGGAAACAAAAGACTGGGAAAATTGAGGAATACTGAAAAACACCTGTTTAGAACATTCAAAAGGTGAACAGTGTGTTGGGTTTAAAAGGAGCATCTGTGAAAGGCTCTGTCCTTTACTAAGTTAAAGCTGGGGTTGGCGATCTGATTTAGATACACTTTTTGTAATACTGGTTAAAATGGTCTTTATGACCCGATGGTAATCAACTCATAATGTGTTCTTAAAACAGAGCGAAAAATATCCGCTATCTACAGCAGGAGTAAAACAGGGAAAACACCAACCAATAATCTTGCCGGGATACCTGTTTTTAAACCAATCAAATCCCGTCGCCATTCTGCGTGCCTGCTGCGCGTGCATTTTCCCGGCGTGCACCGACAGTGCGTGTAGCATGTAGCATGTAGCGTGTAGGGAACAGACTCCGCTGGAGAATGCTTACCTTTCAAGTTTTGTCTTTGAAAATAAGGGAAGTCCGCTGTGAGTAGTCCCACAACACCAACCAAGCTCCAGTATCCCTCACATTTGAGACAGATGTACAAGAAATCTAAAATAAACTCTGTTTTTCTAAGTTTGTTCCGCTGTTGGCTCTAATCTCGCGAGAACTGCCGTCCATGCTACTGCAGGTGGCAGTTCTCACGAGACTTCTTCTTCCTCGGTGGTTGGCATCCATCATTTTGGAGCATTACCGCCCCCTTCAGGCTAGAGACAGACAGCTAGTTCTCCAAAATCGCCAACCCCAGCTTTAAGTAAAAATGGAACACTGATCATCATCATCTTTGCTTGGATACAATTTTGTGAACCCACAATCCTGAAGCAAGACATATACTTGCTTGTCATCCTTGCTTGCATACTTGTCATCCAGAATTAATCAATCAATCAAAATGTATTTATATAGCACTTTTCATACAAATAAAATGTAGCACAAAGGGCTTTACCAACAGACAAATGAATTAAATGAAGGAATTATAACCCAAACCCACTCAATCCAGGCCCAGAACCCACCCACACAGCAATCCATACACAGAGTTGATAAAAAGCAACATAGATAAAAGACAATAATAAAGCACACTGCTGTATCCAGTACGTACTGAGGAAACCCTTTTGTAAATGGGCTCTTGTTTTTGAGTCGACCGGAAGTTTCTTAGATAGCATAATGGCGCGCATAGCGGAATGTCCGAAATGCCAAAATAAAATTTGTATCCGTGCGTTTTATGGTTCAAATGACCACATTTTGGTATTCTATGTGGTGACTTTAATGCTCTCTGAACTTTCAAATGTGGCGAATCAACAGAGATATTTGATAGCCTGGTGTGCTTATGATTTTTTGTCGTCGGAGGTTTGAAATGCATCATGGGAAACTTAGTAGTATACTACAGTGTGAACGGTTGGCATCCTAATCATACTTATAGTATGTAGTATACAGTATATACACAAGAGTTTGTAGTATGTGGTACGTTAGTATGCCATTTCGGACACAGCCTATGAGAAAAAAAAGTTTGGTTCCCGCAGACAAAAGGGGAAAATGTGCAGGAATGTAAGAGTAGATGGTGTTTGTTGAATTTTCAACAATGTTTCAACTTTCAAGCCACACGCATGCACACACGCACACAAACAGACACACACACACACACACACACACACACACACACACACACACACACACACTTGTGCAGGAGCAGCAGGAGGGGCTGAAAACACTATCAGTAGCCCCAGAAAGGGGGAAGACACAGTGGGGGTACACAAGACCTACACGTTCCACACTTTTATTAGCCCCGGGTCCAGTGGACCCGAACACCCTGTATGTAATATAAATGCGTAGGGTGGGTGTACAGTATGCGGTCAGAGGAAATGTGTTTTGATTTATGTTCTTCACAGAAAATGAGCCAAAGCCAATGAATTTCAGGTTGAAAAAATAATTAATTGTATCATTTTTCTTTCAATGAAAACTGAAAACGGGTCCCACAGACCCGAATACCATACAAGGGTTAAAATACAAACTGCTCAAGACCAAATCATCAACATCTAAATAATGTGTGAGACTGTACAGAAACAAACATGGTTGTCCATCCAGCTGATGACAGATAATTTCTGCCTTAAAAATCAGAAAACCAGGAAATACTGTAAGTTTGGGTTTCTTATTCCACTGGTGGCCGTGTAAACCGGTGATGTGGAGTTGACATCCTGATTAACTTTGTCTGTTGATGTGTTTGTGTTAGCTTGTCTCCTTGGCTGTATTTTCTCACATATTATTGGAGTATTCTTTTATGATATGTTTAATAAAAGTGAAGCACTGAAGGGCAAGTCCTCTGCTTTGAGTTCAACATCTGTCTGCACAGTTGGCCACAATCATCAGGTAACACGATAACTCGTCACACCCATACACCAAGATACTTTTGTCAGTGCAAAGCAAAAACAAACAGTCCACAAAACATGTTAAAACATTTTACAGAATTTTGTTCAACTATGCAAAAATGTCCATTTTTACTCAGTTGCAAGCTGTTAAAATTTGGAGAGACAAGTTCAAATGTGGGCAGCAAGAAGGTTGCTGGTTTAAATCCTGTGCCGGTCCCACAGACCAAACTCCTGCTCATTAACTGTTAAATGGTGACTCCAAATTTCCCTTAGTTTGGGTGAGTGTGTGAATCATTGCCTGTTTCTCTGGGTGGCCCTGTGATTGGCTGGCAACTGGTTCAGGGTTCCCCTTGCCACTTGCTGAATGTCAGCTAGGATAGGATTAAGCCCCTTCCACCCCTAAAGGAAAAGCAAATTGACAATAGATGGAAGTTCAAATGTCCTTTGGGCATCATGATCATACCTTCCTTGAGAGCTTCATTTGTCAGTTTCAGATGAGTTTTGCACAAATGTCCTCCCCGACTTGAGACTTGACAATGATCTGATTGAATTTGGATGGTGAGGTAAGACAGTGGTTCCCAACCTTTTTTGTCTTGTGTACCCCCTGAGCCTTTTTGTCCAAGGCTAAGATGATTCACTTTTCTCCCGATTCGATTTTTATGATTTTTTAGGTGTTGATTTGATTTAAATTGCGATTCTACGCTATTGTCGATTCTTGCAACTTTAGTTAGCTTTGTTAACACCAGTGAAAAAGATGAACAATGATGATGCCTACAGACTTTATCAGGAAAAATACACATAACATGTGAGTCTGTTTTTAGGATTCATTCAGCAATATATTTAACCAGCTGTTTATACTCTCTCTTCAAAAGCCTGGACTGCATTTAAAAGTGGCTTATTAATACAGACTAAAATAAAGCATTTACATTTGGAAAAAAATATATTTTTGACCAAAAAAAAATTTTTTTAAGTCATCCAACAAGAAATCCCAATACTTATGTGAGTGGATTTTTTCTCCCACCCCTAATAAGTACCCCCTTACTTATACGTGTTGATGAATCTTCTAAAGCAGAACATAACACAACTGATTAATAAATGAAAATATTTTATTTTATCTCCTTAATTTGAACATTTAGTTCTCTGAAATTTTCTTCTTTTTAAGTCAAACTCAACGTAATAATAAATATGTTGCCTTGAAAATAAATATGTAATCTAACTTAATAGATACAAAATCAAAATAATCAACCTACCTTTGTTGTATTTGTCTGTTTAAACAGGCATTTAAACTTTAAAAATCAGGAACATTCAAAGTAGTTTCTCTGCAGGCTTCTCTTAACCCTCTCCTGAATCCAGAGCAACTGGATGTTTTAGCCATTTATCCATATTTTCCTGGCTGCAGGAAAAAATAGTTGTGGCACACACATACAAGTCTATCGAAAGGCTTAACTCAGTACCTCGAAGCTGGAAGTAAATTATTACAATTTTCGTCGCACCACCTGCAATGTTCTCGCGTACCCCTTTGGGTACACGTACCCCTGGTTGGGAATCACTGAGGTAACAGGCCATGTGACCCAGCGCTGCTCTTTCACTCTCTGGCACTGTATATGTTTTAGAGACCTAAAACCACCACGCTGTAGTTCAAGTGTTCAAAAATGTGCCACCTGTCTGAAACCAGCACGTTTTCCCACCTCCATCTCCGCCAGTCCTCGGTCAGTGACAGGGTTATGCAGCGGCTGTGCACTCAAGGGTTAACACTCCAGTGGGAACGATCCAATACAAATATTGAGTTGTAGCAATGTGAAACTCTGAGAAAGTTATGAACCGACCAAAGAAAAGTATCTTCATTTATTCATTTAGTTTGTTTAAAAAATCTGCTGAAAAAGCACTTATTCATGGTAAATATAGAGATATTTGGAAAGCTGCAGGGTGAAAAATCCAGTTCACTCATGCAGTGTGAATATTTAACAAAGCTTGGCCCTTCTACTGCGCCCTTTCCAAAAAAAATCAACAATGCTTAGCCCTGAAACAACAAGTCATTTGAAGGCAAGGATGCATGTAACTCCTGAATAAATGTGACAACGTGTTAACGCTGGCTCTGAACGCTCACCAACTGTTTAGATACGAGTGTCTACAAAACCTTTCTCACACTCTTTGCCACCTTTTTACAGGCTGCTATTTCAACTATTTGTCACGTCCTTGCTGTCTCGTGAAGGAGAATCCCCCCGTGTCTTTTTCACTTCCACTCAGGCTGTCTTTCCCACCAATCTACAGCTTTTTGAAACATATAGGGAACTTCTTGACCACATTTGAGAAAGTACTTTGTGTGCTTGAGCCAAAATCTTTATCTACCTGTGCCCATCTGAGATAAACGCAAGAGTAACTATGCTACTTCGATCCACTCGTATTAGCTGCGCCCATTTTTGCAAACATTTTGGAAAGAGGTCTTCCACACTTTGTCTAAAATATTAAAACACTTAAGCCAGCCCCAGTTTTGAGTCTGCTTGGACCTGACATCCTCTGAATGTTGGATGGTTGCCTTTGCTCTGCTCTTGGCCAGATGTGCCATCTTGCTAAAGTGGAAGGTTGTGACCGCAACCACGTATCGTGATTACGTGCTGTTTAAACAAGAGTCCATATGCCAATATAGCCTAAAGGTAATCAGTTAGTATTTTGTTATCATGAATTTGGGTAAGGCATGCCATTCATTTTCTTTTTCACACAATGGGCTCTAATTTCGTGGCGCAGCGCAGGGGGCGCAAGCCTGGCGCACCCCACGCAGTGTTAATTTCGCCAATTTGACAATTTGGTAGACCGTCTGCGCAGAGATGGGTGTGACGGCGCACCAGGGGGGAGGTGAAGGCGCACCTGGGGGAGGTGCCGACAGATTCGAGTGGCGCAGTGACAATTTCGTGCCAAAAAACAGTGCAGAAAGTGCGCTGAAAGCACGCCAGCTCCAACCTGGTCTAACCTCGGCGCAGGGCGGAGCGCACCCTCCGCAGCTGTAATTTGGTGACAAGCGCACATGTGCGCACGCCTCAGAGGCAGGTTTCCAAAGTGTCAGGCACATTTTAATGCAATAAACAATCACAGCATTCACTATTTAATGTAACCGTCTGAACCAGCATATACATTTGTATCTATATTAATTGTCCCGTCACATCTGATGTCGGATTAAAGCCGTTTGTCATAATGGAAACTTAACCTGACGGCAGCTGGAAGTTTGATGCACATCTTACAAGTCAACAATAAACAGCCTTAACATCTGATACTGAGTAAATATCTGGCTTCACTCATTTCATTAAATTCAAAGAAAAAAAGGGGAAAAAAGACGAAGAAAAAGGAGAGAAAATAAATGTCTGTCACTCAGGATTTAACCGTGATTTCCCACATTCCTCTATTTTAGTCTTTATTTTTAACGTGATCTAAAAAGATGGAGAGCATTATTGCAAGGAGGATGAGGAGGAGACACCAGGAGAGTATACAGTATCACTAAAGGCTGTGCTATTTGGCGATGACAAACCAGGAATGCAGGTGGATCACAAGTATTATGAATGGATAAGCCAGCTGTGGTGTAACTGTCTCTTATTTTTTTTTACTCCTATTAATGACAAAGGAACAGATTACATCTGTCCCGGGAGCTGGCCAACACGGTGACGCGCCCCGCTGTCCATTCTCATGCTGAATGACAGCAGCTCTGACCGTCTGCAGCAGCGGGGATCATTCAGACCAATCAGACGCTGCGCCTCGGCCGCAGCGCATTTAAAAGCGAGAGCGCTCATTTGATTGGTGAAGAAGGCGATCGGCTGTGATAATCCCACTCACGTCTATTCTCCTCCTACTGTGACATTTCTTGGCGGAGAGGCAGAGGCGTGGGCGTGGGCCAAGCTCTGCGCCCTGTGCGCCATGAGTGCGCCTCTCTTGGCACTGCAGGAAACTTGCAAAGTGCGCTGGTCACACCCAGTGCGCACGGCGAAGGCCGGCGCAGGCAGGTGCGCCTGCGCTTGCGCCTGGTCTACGAAATTAGAGCCCAATGTGTGCAACTTTGGTCTCTACTATTGTCCCTTCTGTTATAGTTGTTATGCCAATTTTATTGTGTTTTTTGTTGTTGTTGTCATTGTCAAAGTGTAGCTTTCTTTCTCAAAGAGGACATATTATGCAAAAATACTTTTTAAAGCTTTTGAACACATTTTTGGGTATCTGGCCTTCCCCCCAACCCACAAAATATGATCGTAGACAACAAAACCAGTATTTAGCCAGCTGCATAAATGTAAACTCATGGTATTTGATGAGCTGTTGAGTCTGTGGATAACAGAGTGAAGTGAACTGGAGGTAACTGCTCAACATGTTCATCAGTGTACAATATTGTACAAGTTGTTAAAAGTCTGAAGGATAAACTTCAATGTATGAGCATTCTTATATTAGTCCCACTGTGTTAACATGTTTTGTGTTAGCCTGTGATATTTGGAGGAAGTGGACTTTGTTGTAATCTATTGAATCTAATCTATAATGAATAAATGGTTGTATGTGTTTGTATGTGTTCTGTGAGTGGTGCCTGGCTGGAGCATGAGTTACGCTGCAGGTTTATGTGAATTTCCCGTATGCACGTGATTCTGCTCTTATTTCCATACGATGGTGACCACCCTCGAAACCAGCTTTTCTGAACAGGGGGGTTATGTGGTCATGGAAAGAATGCAGCTTTGCTTTATTCACAGGGTTTTTGGACCAAGGCATGTTGCTAACTTTTCATGAAGACATCTAGGACCCATGTTAGACTGCTGAAAAAGAAGAAAATATGGGACCCTTACAAATTCTAGTTTTATATTTCTATAAATACTGTTGACAAAGCACTTTGAGTTACATATGTTGTAGGAAAAGTGCTATATAAATAAACTTGACTTGACTTGACATTGTCAGTGTGGTTCATCATCATTTTCAACAGCTCTGGTCAGGGCTTGAATTACTGATATATCATCAGTAAGACATCATAAGAACAGGTCTTTGTTTGTGTAAGTATTGTATAATGTCTTAGACTAAAGTCTTACATTAAAGTATATAACACAGATGTATCATTTACCGATCATATGTGACATGAATCTCATCAACAACAATCCCCACAAGTTCTCCCGGTAAACTTCTGAGGAAAGGATATTTTGCCCGGTGTCGTTAAGTAACCACAATTTCAGGCTACCAAATACTAACCAGCATCATAAGCAGATGATAACTCTGATTTGACTTGAGTCCAATACAACCTCAGATAGTGTGGCATCCATGGAGGCCATTTCAGAAGCCGCCATTGTTTTCAAACATGTAAGCCTCTCTTCCCTAATTGGGCTGTTCAGCTTTTGGCCATGAAGTCATAGTGGATTGGAGCTTGGCAAGATGGATTAGTGCAATTTCAGACAATGAATCAGGTAGATCCATCTGCACTGCAGGATTAGGTGCTTTCTAAAACATGTGTTTCTAGTGATCTAAAAGACAAGACTTATGTAAAAAGCTATGTTTTCAAAAACAGCCTCCTTCACGTGCACAGGGCCAAACTTTCCTGGAGTAGTTCTGATCATGGGTCATTTGTGAGTTTGCTTGTGAAACCAAAGGGTAACGAAAAGCTTCAAACTCTTAATCAATCAGGAATATTCAGCACTGCAGGTCCTCTTTCTTTTTACCACATGACCAGGGTAAAATCATGTACCCCAGATCCAAAGTCCCTGCATTGGACATGCACTGAGTCTCTCAAGAAGTTAATAGTTCTGAGGTATAGATCCTGTGAAAAAAAAGCACCCATACACAGAGCAGCAGATGCCCTCCCTTAGGTTTACGGCGCTGTGGCTCACTGACAGCTGAGCCTCCACTTTTACTCACAGTGAAATTATGATTTCGTGTGATAATGGGGAGCACATAAAATTCATGGTGGATCATTATTCCTACATCCTGTTTTACGAGTGCCAATATAAATGTCATTCCGCTGTTAGAGCTGAGCTTTATTCAGACCCATTAGCTCCTCCCTGCAGCACTGAGTCCACATCCAGGCTGATTTTGTGCCAGAAACTGAACCCTAACAACAAATGCAGTGTAGAGAAACATGATGTGGACTTAAAATGTAAACCAAATATGCCAATCTGTCACATTAAACAACCAAATGATGAATTTTGTTTAAGTCTTAAACATTACTGCAATGTCATCAAAAGTGGTCGTATCTAAACACAACTAAATCTGTTCATCAGTAACAGTGGAAGTGGTATAAAAGTTATATGTTGACCACCTTTCAGTTTTATAGCTCTATTTCGTTTACTGTTGGGCAGTGACCAGTTACCTGTCATGCATTAAAGGCAATGACCACTTACTTGTAATGCTTTACTTTAATTATTTAACTTGTTTCAGGGACTTAGAGGAGTTTATAAGTAATTACAAAAAAGTCTCACTTTTAGATATATGCCTGATCAAAATACACACTTTAACATGAGTTTTATAGCATCAAAATAGGTTATCTATAGACCCTAAATGATATTCCTTAGCATCGCGGTCGGGTCAGACAGGGCTGGACTGGCCTGGATACTCAACTTCGGGAACAAGACAGTTAAAACTAGAGCAAATTTATATTGTTCGGACACGTCTTAGAGCACCGGGCTGATATTTAGCCGGTTACAAAACTACGATACTAAGTTTTCCAAAAATTGGCTGTTGTCACACATCAAAAACTACCGCTACGTAAATAGAAAGAGATACATTACCTCGTCGCTTTGTGTCCTGTAAGTTGTTGAAAAAAGAAGTTGTAAAGCAATGCAGAGTTCTGAGGAAGGTCTGCATGTTTATTAGTATCACAACAAACACACGCTTTGGCTTGGGTCACGTCTTTTGGTGTGTTCCAGTTGTCAGAAGTAGGAATTTCCAGGTTCCAGGTAGGAAGCTGCAAATGGAACGTTCCCCCAAGTCGGAATTTCCTACTGGGAACTCGGTGAAACCTCGCCACCCCCGAGTTGAAAATCGAAGATGGATGCCCCCAGTGTGAACAGTTATTTAGCTCCTGTAATAATCCATTTATTTGCACTTCTGACTGGGGTGTGTCACTCTAGATCAGCTGTATACATAGTATTGTTAGACTTCTATTTGCAAAAATTGCTGCCATAGTGATAATCACATTCTTCATGTGGTATTTGTGAACAACAACGCAGGGCGTGCTAACAACAGCTAACAATAGCCTGGTAGATCGGCTTGTTTTTTCCGACTTCAGCTGGAACGCTGATAAGTTGGAGATGATGTCACTCCCAGTTCCGAGGTTACTGGAACGTAGCATTATGACAGTCGCCGCGCGTGCTCATGGGTAGCAGAGTCTTTATGTGGCTAGTAATAGATTCTCCTCATAGCATCTTTAAGTAACATGTTTTTAAGATTTTACAGTTAATAAAACAGTCATGAAGCAAAAAGAAATAATTATGTTACTTCTGTCATGACTTGCCTGCTACCATAATTTTCTGTGATATTTTTCTTAAAATAATTCAGGAAAATCTCAGTTTCCACAGTCAACATTCGAATACAGCCTAATTTTGGGGCTTATTTGCCTTTTTTGACAAACAGTGAGAGACAGAGAGGCTTGTAACTGGGGGCAAGAGAGAGCAGAGGAGGACACTCTGCAACATTTATATGGGACGAGTCTGGTTATCCACCAAGCCAGCACCAAAGACATAGCTTAAAGTTTCTTGAAGCATAGGATCTTGGTCTGTCAATCCAAAATCTGATTCAGTACCATTTAAGTCACACTAAACTTGAAAGCACTTAAATGTCCAGCTTAGTCAAACTTGCTCAATAATTCAACGTACTGTGTTGACTAAAATAACTGTAAACTCTGACAAATGTAGTTATTTGACTGTGTGGCATGAAGGAAACATCATTATAACAACAAAGTTGCTATAATGTTAGCACAAGTGTGAGTTTTAGGTAGCATCTATATACGTCTTCCTGTACATTCATGTATGTCCAGCACCTAACTGGACCTCTCCTCCCCTCTCAGCTGTGGTCCCAAGCCCGGACCGGCACGGCTGTGATCCCAGAGCTATAGGAGAATAAGGAGACAGTTCATGGCCGAGTTGAAGTCATCAGCCAGGCATCCGTCAGAACAAGCAGCAGAAACAAAGGAGCCCTCTGTCCCACTAATACAAGGTTAGTTTTAGATAAGAGGGCCGGACAGTGGTGAGATGGACAGAAGCAGCACTGGAACTGACAGCTACAGTTTCACCTCGTCTTAAAATATATCACCTCACAGCCTGGTATAAAGATCAGGAGGGTATTTTATGAACATTAGAACATGTTGCAGTATGAAATCGAGTCAGTGAAACTTCATCCATCCAGGCTTAAAACACGACCCCCTCTCAAAGCACCTTTCACTGTGCTGCGCCTTTCTCACAGTATCTCAACACTCACACCTCCCAGAGTGCTGAGCAAGGGTTTACAGAGATAAGTGAGAGGTTGATCTTGAAAGTTGCAGCCCAAACGTGGAACAATGAAAAGTTTCCCTTGGATGTGCAGCCAGTAGCCGGAGGAGCGGAGAGACGGAGGTCATGTCAGTCCTTGATAGCCCGCTGTTTTATTCTCCTCTCTCCAGAGTCACAGTCACAGTTAATCTCAGCCCCGCGCCCCGCTGTGCCTGACCCCAACCTGCCACCTCCGTCTCCATGCCCACCGCGTTGCCATGGCAACAAGGGCCAACCATGTGGCACACACACATATATACTGGTGCACCCCAGCCTAAAGCAAAGCACTCTCAGTCTGTGATATAAAAAGAAGAAATATAAGGAATTTCAGAGCAGTGAGTCACAACTTCATCATCATGACCACAAACCCTGAAGATTTTCAACCGCTCACGCTTTTTTTGTTGGACTATGCACTTCTGACCTTAAATGGAACAAAAAAATCTGACTATATGAGAGGACAGGACAAAACAATCTGAAAAAGTATAGAAACTGTGGGAGGACTTTACAAAGCTAACAACATGTACGTATTCCCATTCACTTACTGATGGCTCAGAGTGTTGAAAGGCCTTTTCCCATATGCAACTTAATATTATCAGGATAATGCTCGGATAGTCTGCAGGTTGACATTGACACTTGCTTCTTTCGTCAATATCAAAAATTTGCAGCAGAAGTCAGAGTTAATAATCCACACCACAGCAGCAGAGGTTTACACTGTGATCAAAGTTAATATCCTTACTTTACTGATGTTAAAAAGCATCAGTTTAGGAGTTGAGTGGAGCACTGTTGTATTAAGAACCAAATATGAAGCAGCGTCACTACATGCACTACAATTACACCAAGAAAGAAAGCTGCAGTGTTTTAGATTCTCATCCAACAGGATGGTTCTTTGGATGTGACCCAGTTGTGATCGTTTGTGAGCTACTATACAACAGAATTTAGATGATCTGCTGTGGAAACTGAGGTTTTGGATGTCAAGATGCACATTCACCAGTGTTTTACCCTCCATGCAGGCAGAAAAACCTCAACATTTGTTTTAATTCCATCCTGTCAAGTCTCACTTTACCGGTTTCACATTGGTCACACAGGATGATGTTGTCAGCCCTCCCCACACAGAGTTTTATTGGGCTTAAGTTCTCAATCACATTAACAAAAACATCCTCACACTTTCATATCCAATTGCACGCCACTTTAGGTTAAGTGTCTCACCCAAGGACACCTCATCATGTGACAGCCATTGATGTGAAGTGACGATTTCTTCAAGAGCCACAGGAACCTTGTGCTTTTTTTATAGTGACAAGAAGTGCAGAGTAACAGCGTGTTCACACCGAAAGCGTTGAAAGCGAGTGTATTCACGCATCAAGTGAAATCGCGCTGCGCTAGACGCTCGAGTTTTGATGTTGGTACAAATATGCAAACAAACGCTCCCCGCTTGCCGCGGCATCGTCCGCCATTATCATTTCATCATATCATTTCATTGTCGAACATGGCTCCGATTACCACCATCGCTGCTCTGTACCTGCTGTGGAGAGGTCAACTGCGGGCTAAACTGGATGCATGCTACTCTACGGAGGCAGTGTGAGCTCGGTGAGTTCCACCGTCTCTTACAGGAGCTGCATCTGGATGACGGCCGGTTCCAGCGGTACTTCAGGCTTGCCCAGTTTGAAGACCTGCTAGCCAGGGTTAGTGCCAGGATCTCCCGCCTGGATACCAACTACAGGCGCTCTATTCCAGCTGCGGAGCACCTTTCCATCCGTCTCCAGTTTAGCAGTTTGGTTAGCAGTTTGTCAAACTAGCAAGACTCCGAATCCCAGAATGCCCTGCGTCAGTGACGATCTCCATGCTGATAGGCTGTCCCGGCGCGTCAAGACGCTCGCTCACTCGAAAAGTTCAATTATTTCAACTCAAGCGTTGAGCGGTGAGCGTCGAGCGTTTTTTCGCTCGAAACGCTCGCCGCTCACCGCTTGAACGCTTGACGCCGCTCTATGCTCGCCCCGATGCAGCGTCAATTCGCGTCTTTACATTGACTTTGTATGTAATATCAATGCGCGAAAAATTCGCGACGCTTTTGGTGTGAACATGCCATAACGCAGAGACGGGGATAAACATAACCACTGTCCAAACAACATGCTAACGTTATATCATTATAGTAGCCTCAGCTTTGTGAATAGAGTCTGTATAAAAATAATTTTCCTAACACAGGTGACCTATTTAAAAAGCAGTTACTTTGGTTTTGAGTCATTTCTATTGGCCCTTTTCCACTAGCATGCCATGGCCCTACTCTACTTGGCCCTACTCGATTTGCGGCATGTTTCCACTAGCCCGGTACCTCCTAAAACAAGCTAGTTTTAGTACCTACTCCGCTCTAGTTCCAAGCGAGCTGAGTCGATACTAAAAAATGACGTCACCGACTGCCGGCTACTGATTGGTCAGACGATGCAGTCATCGATGAGTCATGAGTGCGACGACTTAGCATGCTAGCGGTAGCTACCATTAGCTTACCCTCATACGTCTTTTCTTTGCAGCTCGATTGCTCTCGTCCTCGGCTTCATTCTGTTGTATAGCTTCCAAAACTCTCCTGTGCTTCTCAAGGGATATTTCTTCTTGACACCTGCAGCCTTCTTCTGCTTTCCTTTTTTACTCAGTTTGTTACAAAAAATCACAGATTGTTGTGTCGTGCTCAAAATGACGTCACCGCAGTGCCGCTCAGCTGTTTAAAACGACACTGCACCCTGTTGGGCAGGGTGGAGTTGGGCCGGGTAGAGTCGAGTAGAGTAGAGTAGGGCTAATGGAAAAGGGCCATTAGGCTCACAAACACAAAACTCACAGAAAAGGCTAGACTACATTTACATAGCAGGCCTTAATGCTTTTTTTGTTGAAATCTGATTTTTTGGAGGGTTGTTCTCATTATAATTTAAAAGTGACTGCCATCAGACTTTTGTGTTAATCATCTATGGCCCTGAAGTGTCCTGCCTGCAGAGAAGAAGACGTGATGTCACACGCAGCATGCTGTGTTAACAGATGTAAATGTGAAGGCTATATGTGTCAGTGTTTGTTTATCAGTTTTGAAGTTGTAAAACTGGAGCGGACAAAACCATAAGAAAGGAATAAGGAGGAGAAGAAGAAGAAGAATAGGGAGCACACATTTTAACAACGGCCTTCAGTGGAGCAGTTTTGCTGCCTCCTAGAGGTCTGTGTTGATGTGGAGTCTGAGACAGGAGTGGTGGTACTGTGACATGAGGGGCGTCACTGGCACATCCATAATTAGTTTGTCCTTTGTTTATCACTGGATTATGCCACTGTTTCACTTAAGTTACATTAAAGTCAGATGGAACGCGACAAGACTGCTCAGAGGGTTCAATGTAAAAAACATCAGATCTGATTTAGGACCACATAGGGAAGTGCTCTGGGTCTGATTTGTAAAATAAAATGGATTTGTTCCGTTAAGACTATCAGGAAAATCAGATTTGGGCAAAAAGTCAGGTTTGGCCCATTTCATCCTGCAACGTGAACATAGCGTTAGTTGCTAAAGGGACAATGCGTAGGGTTTTAAATCATATATGAGCTATAACAATGTCTACATTCCTAAATGTGTCCTCATTTGTGTCAAATTGCCTCTGTCAACAGTCTGACATGCCCTACTGAGTGAAGAAAGTATCTGTATTTATATATAAGTTCTGTAAAGGCTTACATGTCCTTCCAGTCTATAAAAACTATGAACAGTAAAGAGGGACATAAAGCACTACATATTACTACTGGCTAAGGCTAAACAAGTTTTCAACTGAAACAGAGAAGGAGCACAGTGAGATGCTTCCTGTTTATAATTACTATGCTCATTCATACAATCGTACTTATGCCACACACAGGAGAACAAATCCTCTTTGCTAAAAAGCAAAAAAAGAGAAGACATAGCTTCTAGTGTGCTGGAGAGATCTATTCTTTTGAATACAGAAACAGTTTCACTTCCAGATGGGAGAACAAACTCCAGTGTGGCTTTAAAAATACCCACCTGTGTGTGGACACAGCCTAAAAACTGCTCTGCACCCCTCTTTAGAGGCTAAACCACTGGTTGAGAAAAACTGCCACAGAGTTGTGCTGGATGAAAATGTACTGAAATGTGGTGTGGGGCTGTATGCAGAACAGTCAGAGACGGCTGTACCAACCTCCGTTGTCTACTGTACCCCCCTCCCACTCTCTGCAGGAGAAACAATGGTCAAATCCATAGGCCGCAAATACACGGGCAAACAAAGTGGCCTGTGTGTGTCTGTGCCTCTTTCAATCAAACAAGAGTAAGAAGACACAAAGAAAGCTCTGACAACACACCAGCACTCTCAGACACACACAGGCACATAGACGCTGCAGCAGAGGGGGTCTGTTCTGTTTTATTCTGTAGGAGGTTTGGAGTCGTTGGGCATGACGACTTCATCTGCCTTCACATAAATCACACCACAGGCTCCATTAAACTTAGATTAAAGATTTTCTTTAATTGAACCAACGTGGGGAATCTCTGTGTTTGCTAGCATGCCCCACTGTGTTTGTTTGTTTTTGTTTCCGCGTGGACAATATAATAAAGTGTAATGTTTGCCTCTGTGTATGAATGAGTCTGTGGGTGTTGTGTGTAGATCTGCATTGTGGTCATGTGTCTCAAAGCGAAGGTCCTGCGTCAGCACTGACTCTAATGTTTGAACAGAAATGAAGGAATTTTTCACTCAACATTTGACTCTCTCACACACTGACACAGTGTGTTCATGGCTTTCATTTGTAGGACAGCGTCAAACTGTCACACCCCCCCCCTCTTTAAAACTCCCGTGGGACTTGGCTGATATTGTTTTTGAGCTCAACAGCAGGATACCACAACTGCATTATGTTTGCCTGTGGGTCTGATATATTTCTTTAAGAAGTCACAGCCTATGTAAATACAAATTTTCTTTTAGTTAAAAACAACTTTGGGAGGTAGCCCCAGCTGTGTTCACTGTAACGCTTTCATGAATTATTAACTCACAAAAGGATATATGTATATTTCTTAAATGTTTGTTTTGACTTTTTTACTTTTACTTTTAAGTAAAAAATCACAGCCATTTTTTAATATGTTCTATTTTGAGGATGTTCTATAACTCATCGCTATAGTGAACGCCATACACCAACAGTCTAAATGGCAATTTAATGGAACTTAAATTAAATCCAGAAATGCAAGTCTATGACAAACATTTAAAGGTGTAGTCAGCGATTTGGGAGAAAACGAGTGGAGAGGTTTTTTTATAAACGAATTTAGACCTGCCTCTCCCTTCATACCTCACCCCTGACTCCACCCCTGAAAGCTGATGGACGTGCATCGTCATGGAAACAGCCGTAGAAACTGCGTAGCTGACCAACGTAGCTGAGTAACCCTGATTCGTCAGGCAACTCGACTGACATTATTGATAACATCACAACAACAGTACATTCTGGCAGATTAGACAATAAGATGAATGCCCGATGGCTGTTACTGTTATGTGAAGCACCACAAAACTAATGCTGCTTTCCTATCCAGCAGACAGACGGCGACATCCGCGTCCGTTTTCAGGTCTTTCAATTGGCAGAGTTCCCTCCACCGTCAAAAAGCAACACCAATGTTGACCTGGGTTTTCACTCTTTCATGGTCATAGCCCTTCTTTTTCACTTTTCACTCCTCTGACTTTTTTCTTTTGGGCTGTTTTTCACTCATTGCTACTGCACCTATTGTATCTCTCTCTTACGCTAACCACGCATGCTATGCAACATACTACTCCCCCTCCCCCCTCTGTCTGATCTGTGCATGAGTATGATTGCCCCCTGGATGTGGGGGGGTGTACTCTGTTTTGGTAACTCGGCCTAAGCCACAGTATTTACCTGCTGAAATTCAGAGCCAAGGCTGTGTATTGAAACCGGACTTTTTTTTCAACATGCTGTCAGTGGTGATATCCTGTGGCTGGAGAGGAGAAAAACGGTGAATTTGACAAATAGTGCATCAGATTAGAAGATTAGAAGACCGCTGACTACACCTATAAGACTAAACGATGATATGAGTATTAGAAAACTAAAAAATATCATGCTGATCTTATGTCCCTCTGTCGGAAGACATGACATTTTAGAGGAATAAGTTATATCGGCAAGTATAATTGCACTGTAATTATCCAAGCTTTAGACAAAGTTTAGTACAAGAACATCAACATGCATCATCCTCCTACTGCACACTCAGAGCCTTTCCTGTCCTCACATGGACCTCTGCTTTTATATGACCCTGTAAAAAAACTCTTGGCATTAAAATGAAAAGCAAATTAGGAGTATATCTAATAGTGTTGTTAATTTAAACTATTTACTTGTGAATTAAACCAAAATGTTCAATAAAAAATATAGTATTATGTGAAATCTGAATACAGGCATAATACCCAGGATATACCCTAAGTGCAAAGGTCCACTGGAGGGTTTTTGGTCACAAAAACAGTCTGAGAAGTATTTTTAAAATCTGCATAAAAATGTTCCTAATATTATTTTTATATTAGAATGTTTTTTTTTTAATTTTGAACTTAACACTTATTCCTGAAGGGCATGGTATAATTTGTTGGATATTTTGGATTTATGATGCAATATCTTGATATGAAGTGATATTTTATGAATCTTGATTTGGTTTGGGAGTTGACCACCTGGTAGTTTGACATGGTGCTGCAACCTAAATGGTCTAAAATGCATTCTAAATATCTGTCCTCCTACTGGACAACATGGATGAAAGAGTTGGTGCTCTAACTCACTTTCACTCTGAGTCGGAACATGTTTTAGTGCTAAAGACGATGTTTTTGCCTGTTTGATGCCTGTCTGTGTGCAAGATAAGTCAATATTTCAACACGAATTTTGGTTACATTTTCAGGGAATCGTGGCCATGGTACAAGGAAGAAGTGATAAGATGTTGGTGGTGATCCAGATCCAGAAATTTCTTTAAAGGATTAGAAAACATTGGGAAGCATTGTAGTTCTTTTAACCAATTTATTTCACTAAGGATGGGAGTGTTGATGTTGAGTATAGAAGTATCTATACTTTTATAAGTATTCTTTTTGGTATAGACTTACTCTAAAAACCAAATGAGTGCTCAAAAAAATTTTGTGATTTCTCTATTTTCCTCATGCCAGGGCAGAGCCACGTTCTGTGTCATGTGACTGTGAGCTCAATCAGACGTAACACACAGTGTACAAGCTTACACACACAACAGAGCTGTAACAACTAAAGATGGAATAGAAGGATAAAAATTGAGCATGGCTAAATTTATTTTAAAGTTACTTAGAGTTGATCTAGTACAGTTTAAAGGATGTATGGATCAATGCAACACATCAGTGATCATCAACTGGTGGTCCATACCAGGGACCATATCAGGCTGCCTACAGCTCCCCAGCTGGCATAACCAAATATGAGGGTGAAAATATGTTGTTGTTGTTATAAGGGTATTTTTTTTAATTAAATCCCTGAACACAGCCCCCCAAAACATTTAAAACAGACAGAAGTTCATCAGGAATAATTTCATGTTTGATCTGACGCCTGAAAGCCATTGTTAGCTAGTATTTAGGGCGAGAGGCCAAAATAAAAAAAAGCAATATGCTCTGTGATATAGACTGATCTTTGTAGGGCAAAACATAAAAATTGGGGACAAAAAAGTTAAACTAATGATGCCTTGTTCTTGGTGAGAGTTAGAGGTGTTGAGAACAGACACAACTTTGAGAGGCAACTTTGCCTTCTTATCAAAATGTGCTCTGCTGTTAAATACTGCTTTCATATTACATTTATATTGTTAATATCAGTAATGTGAAAAGTGCTGGAGCATCTATAAGAGAAATTGAAACAACCAAATTTCCTCTTTGGGATTAACAGTATTTCTGAGTTCTGATTCCCAGTTGCTGGAAGCTGGTTGGTAATTGGCTGGAACCTGGCAATCTCTTGGCTCGAAGGAGAAAATAAAACAGCTTCACCTGTCTGTTATGTAGACCAACATGTTGATGTTATTGCAGTGCTTTGGAAATCCAGCCCTCCTATCGTCTGCCAAGCAGAATTTGGCTCTTGTCCAAATGTAGTTCATGACCCTTATGTAATCATAAGTGTCGTCACAAACTACATGCTGTTACCTTAAAAACAGGGTAAGACTTCAAACAAAGCACATTTGTAGATGAAAACAAACTCATTAATGATGTTTTCTATCACTTCAGACTGACTAAATGGTCTTGAACTTCTCTAAAAAGGGTGAATTTCAGTCAATTCTGAGCATCAACATAGTCTGAGAAAATGGAAACATCAGGGCAGGCTTACAAATACAAAGCTGACATGTTGGTTTTCCTGAGCAGGCTGCGAGTCTGTAATGTGACAGTGCTGAAATGTGCTGAGCTCAAAGGAAGTCGGTACAACAATGAGCGCCCGGGCTTTGAATTATTCAGGCTGTAGTCCAATCGCAGCAGGGGGGCAACCCAGTTTCCCAAAATCTTGAAGTTCACTACCTGAGGATTACTCTTTAAAGTGAATTTGTAATGCTTTGTTAAATAAGCTGTGAGAGTGAGGGACATGATCCTGAACTGTGTTTCCATCCTGACACCCAGTGCTGGCTACAGGGACTGCACCGACTTACACTGATCCTTTTATGATTGTTATTCAATCTCTGTCCAATTAAATTATTGCTTCAAATGGCATAAAATAGAAGACTTCAAATCGTTAGACTTGTATTTTTACTCTATAAATGAGTAGTTTAAGGTGTGGATTCATTTTTGAGGGCCAGCTAAACAATTGGAATATAATACAGTTTGTATTATATCATTGGTTCTTGATTAAGTATTTGTACAGCTATGTGTTGTTCCAACACTTTACAGCTGATTTGTTTTTTAGCTGCGCCCTATCAGTTACATTATTTTATAAGCTTTAATATACTGTATGTTCAATTAATGCAGAATCATTATATACAAATAATAGAAAAGCAGAATGGAGGAGAGAATAAAACAAACCTGTTTATCATTTTTAAAATTCCAAAATACAAAAACTTTTAAGCTAAGTAATGCCTGAACATTATCAAGCCCCATGCACCATTTAGTGTCATACTAAATGCCATCACTTTTGACTTTCTGCAGGACTTCTTCTCATCAAAAATAAAGACATCAATTGAATGTGGCATTTAAATCACCAATTTTCTAACTAAATAATAATTGTACTATGTTATGTTCAACGTCAGTTTAGAAAAATGACTGCAGGATAATCTAATTTATCTGTCATTACGATGTATTTCACTGTAACATCAAACATTATAGAAAAATCTATTTTTGGTAAGCGACCTATCATTAAAGGTAAGTGATGTGTCATTAAAAAAAACTCTTCTGTTAGTTTTTTTTTTAAGGTTTGTCGACAAGTAAACAAACAGAATCTTGTGTTTAAAGCTGTTTGCATATTTATGAACACTGATCTTTGGTGTGTCCTGGGCAAAAACAAGTTTAAAACAGCTGAAATATATCGAAGTGTTAGTCTCTTAATAAAAGGTTCTCTGACATTTTCCAGAAGTGTATTATTTATATTCATGTTATTTTGTGTGTTATATTTCTAGGAATGCACATCGACATTGGTTCCATCACTTCCAACATGGTCGACGTGCTGTTGGACGCCAAGTGCTTTAACGTACATCAACCATCAACCAAAACCACATCATTTAACATAAAGTTTTATTTGAAATATTTTAAAATTGATTTAACCTGATTTAATAGCAGCTTGGCTGGATGCTGCTTTATTGATCTTGCAATCATTTTAGTTGTTAATACTAGTTAAATCTCTTTATCCGTGGTTGTTATTGATTAACCTCCACAATAACTACCTTTTCAACCACATAGAGGAGTAAAGTCTTGCAAATGAGGTCTCAAGGGGTTAAATACATTTTAACTTGAGCTCTTATTTTAGTCCTTTATTTCTGCTCACTCAGACCCCCAACAGGGTGGACGTCTGGTTCTTGAGGGTTTTTCTTGCCACTGTAATTATTTTCCAGTGCTGAACTTTTGCAAGAATAATGTTGGGTTTGGAATAGAATGATTAAGTAAAATATGGACAGAAAACTATAAAAAAAATAATTAGAAATATTCTTATAATGAAGAGTATGACACAGACCTGCTTTTCTGTAAAGTGTCTTGAGATTGCTTTGACTTAAGACTATACAAAAAAAGATTGAGTGAGTGTTTTAAAATAAAACCAAGTTAAAGATACCTTTAAGATTGCTGAACATGAAATAAAACAGCATTTTTCTGAAAGTTCCTTAAAGATCTAATCCCATTGATGCTCTACCTTGAGAGTTTATATTATCTCGACCAAGCCATTTTTCAATAAAATGATTTCTGCACTAACAAAGACATCCAAATAAGTCGTCCCATCTCTCCTGAGGTACACAACTTTTATTTATCACGGATTCACAGAGTGGATTTGAGTTTCTCTCATCAGAGACATTTATGATCATTTTAACACACAACCCGACCCTGTTTGAGCCTCGGACATGACGCTGAAAACAAAACAGTGACAGAAGAATATTAATGTAGGGGTGAAATCAAAGACCATCTGCTCAGGTCACAAGCTTCAGAAACCCTTAGAACACGTTAACAGTGATTTGGCTTCTTTGCAGATTGTTGATCATCAAGGACTCAAGTAACGACGTCAGCAGTAAAACAGCAGACTCTTTCATTTGTGACTTTTTTTTTCACCTCAAATCATCACATAGAAAAGAGACAGACAACATTTCATGAACTCAGTCTTTCACTCTGTTTGCATTTAACCGCCCACAGAAAGAACTTTAAGAACAGTATAAAAAACAAACTCAGTCACCGCTGCTGTTTGATCACAGCTCGTCCTTGTCTTTCTCTGAGGTTGTCGTTGCTTCAGCTTTTGCTTTCTTTGTGTCCTTCTTGGCAACAACTTTCACCGTCTTTTTAACAGCAGGTTTTTCGACTTTTTTGTCGCCCTGCTTGGTTTGAGTTTTGACCGTCTGTTTGCCGTCTTTTTTAGCAGCAGGTTTGACTTTATCTGCTGTCTTGGCTTTTGCTTGGTCTCCAGTTTTGGCCTTTGCTTTGGGAGCTGGTTTGGCTTTGGCTTTAGCTTTAGTGTCTTTCTCTGTTTTGCTAACTGGTTTTGCCTCTGTTTTGTCTTTTGGAGGGTCAGCTGGTTTGTCTGCAGGCTTTTCTTCTTCTGTTTTTTCCACTGCTGATTTTTCCTCTGCTGGTTTATTGTCTGGTTTACTGTCTGCTTTCTCCTGCTCAGTCTGTGCAGGAGGCTCTGGTGTTGTTGGTGTCGGAGGCCCAGGGGATTTAGTCTCATCTGTTTTGATGAAGTCTGTGTTCACAGGAGTAGAAAACATCTTCAGCATTTCTTCAGCTTGGATTCTCTCCTGCAAGACAGAAAAATAAACGCTTGATGGGAAAACATGATCAACAAATCAAGTATAAAACTGTTAAAATATCAAATCTACATGAAAAATATTTGTGATCATGCTAACTCGACAAAGGATAAACTCAAGTTTGAAGAAAAGTGGTGTGTGGTGATCTGGCTAAACTTAAATGCTAAGGACTTAAGTGCAGATCAAATACAGTTTCCAGCCTGAGATCTCTGATATTCAGAGGCCAAAGGTCATTGATGGTTGGGCTGAAAGATACATTGTTATCAAACATATCTATACCATTCAAGATATTAAGAATGAAAAAGAAACCATATAAACAATATAGATTTCCCCTGCGTTCGCCCTGCATGTACAGCTATGGAAGTCACAACAAACTTCATTTTTACGATTGCCCCTGAATGCACCGCTTGGTTTTAACCGAACCCCTTGTCCTTTCGTATCATATCGATATTGAGATATCTGGCATGAATATCAAGATATGAAATTTTGTCCATATCGTTCAGCCCTAACTGATGGCACAATAAGTTCTGGTATTCTTTGTTTTGTTCTATGAAGTAACTTTTGGTACAATATGCTGAGGCAGTAATGCCCACTAACTACATCATCTTACCGGCCCGTAATAAGTGTGATTGATGGAATAATCATCCAATCACCTGCCAGATATGATTTGAAAGGTTCTGCCCTCTTCTATCAGAAATTCTCTCAACAGTGAAACACACGAGATGCAGGGTGCACCTTTAACCAGTCACCAGACAAAATCACAGAGCCTCATAGAGGGCCAAACAACTATTTACACACTTACTCACACCTCATTTGGAGTCACCAATTCACCTAATGAGCGTGTTTTTGGTTGTTTTTTGGAGGAAGTCGAAGAAGTCTGATCTTTGATTATCTGCTGAATGTTAGGTTTATTTATTTGAACATGTTTATAAAATAAGGTTGACCGTATGAATCATACACTTATTAGAAAAACTTGCTAATGTTTAAGGAGGCAGGTTATCATCAGAAATACTATCTGTATTGGCGGATTATCAAAAAAAGGAATAATTAAAATCAATATCATTTCAGCAGATATAAACTATTTCAGGTATTCACAGCCAATGTCTTGGGCATAGTGGACATATATAGAGCTTAACACATTTTTTAGAAGACTTGTCATAAAAATGAGAAAACAGGGATATTTTTAGACATCTTAAAAATGTATTTAAAACTGAAAATGTGAATGTGTCATTATTATTGAACATTTCAAACACTTTCCTGTTCATCAATGAGAGTAAATTGATAATTTAACATCCTAATCAAGAAATAATAACAAGGTTTACTGTTATTTTTGTTTAAAGTAAGGTTGAAATGGAAAATACTAATAATTGTATTTTATCATTTAGAAAAAATATTTCTGTTAAAGAGTTTTACATACTGGTGTACTATTACAGAAACTTTAAAAAATAGTTTTGGTAATTAATGCTGTTAATTTAGAGCATCTGTGGCATAAACCTCACATGGTGTGGTGGTCTAATAATTTACCATATCATAACTGAATGGCTAATTTTCAAAGGTATGTTTGTCTGTTTGTTTGTTTGCAAGCACTCTTCTTCTTCAGTTCAGAGGTCAGCACAGCCAGAAAAACATGTCTAGAGCGACACAGACTGTAATGGAGGAGTAGCCTGAGCGGACCATGATGAAATATTGGTGAAACTAATGAGTTTTTGGACGATTAATGCAGTTTTAGGAGCGGCGCTATACATGCCATATGTGCTAACATTATACGGATGTCCGCCGCTCGATTTTGGATCTAAATATCTCCTGAAGCACTGTTTGGATCAGGAAAGCCTTCTGGATGAGTATATTGTTCTACTTCATTCTATAAACAATGTGAAAGCTGCAGAAACCGAACTTATCCTTTAATCAAATAACCAGGTTAAAGGTGTTATCGAGTTCCAGTGCTGTTAGATGTCAGAAAGATCTACCAACATCTAACAGCACCGAAAGAGAAACCAGCCGTACCTTTTCCTCATGAGCAGGATCCAGGGTGAACCACAGGGCCACAGCACACCTCTGACCTTTAGTGACGGCTCTGACACCGTGAGGGTTTTCTTTACCCGCTCCAAAGCCGACCACACGGCCACACTGGGGACGCACCTCAGCCTGAAGGAGACAGGAAATACATTACCTTTCAAAAGCCTGACATTCATCATTATTCATATTTTAATATGAAATAAGTTCATGGTGAGTGGAAGTAAATATTTACCGTCACAGTTTTTGCATCGAGCTCGGTGAAAATGAAATCTCCTCCCTCAAAGTCACTGTTGAGGTAAAGGATGGCGCTGCAGGGAGGAGACAACGGGATGATCAGTGGGTGCTCAGACTCAAGGTTTGTTTGTTGAAAAATGAGTCTGTCAGAGCACGGTTATTTGTCTCACCTGTAGTCCCTATGTGTGTACGCAGGAGGCTCTTTTATACACTCATTTAGCTCCGAGACCAGCAGGCAGTTATCTGCATGAACCGGGTGACTCAGGTCCTCACGGTCCTCCTGTTTCTCTGAAGAGATTTAAATGTGAAAAAGAATATTTAAGAACTTTTTTATAAACAATGAATTACTGAAACTTAATGAAAACATATACCAGTGCTTCTCAGTCACTCTCTGTGTTGTCCTCCCTTTAAGATAAATCAACTCATCAAAGCATGTAAACACCAATTTCTTATTAAATATTTAAAATTATTCATTCATCATATTTTTTGCCCTTTATTCTAAGACTCAAAGAAATACCTGAAGTCCAGAGTCACAGTTTTAAGTTCAGAGAAGAGAAAAGATTTCAAATTTTAAAACAATCAAGGGGAACATTGTCAAAATAAGAGGAAAAAATGGACAGTGTCTGTATTTCAATAACAAGGGAAAGACTAAATAACTTGACTTAATCAATGTCAAAATAAATGTTTCAGAAAAAAAGGCAAACCAGCACTTTCCACAGCTTTGTTTCATTTTAGTTGATTTAATAATTAAATTCAAAGATAATGTCAATAATATTATTGAAATGATTATTGAAAAACTGAAGTGATTATTTTTACAAGACGAGCTCTGTGTGTGTCACTAAAAAACTAATCTAAACACATAATCAGAGGCCAACAGGTGAGGAACTGAGACTGAGGAGCAGGCTTGTGCTGAAGCCCACATCCTCCATCATGCTTGGGCCGAGGATATGAACCTCTGAAGCACAGAGCACTGAAACTTTACAAACAAGCTGGGTACACTGACTGTATAGTGTGAGTGCACCCTCATTGCAGCCTTACCCTTACCTTGAGATGATGTAACTAAATGTGTCTTCCTTTGGTAGTGGTGCACAGCATTGTACATTGATTAAATCTATCCATGTCAGACTCTAGCCAAAGGCCTTACTTTGGGAATCTGTTCAAAATACCTCACCGTGTGTAGCAGCTAGACCTACAGCCTGATTCAATGGTGTAGATGTATCCAATAAAGATCCGTTTTGCCATGCTCCAATCTACTACAACTGTGCTCGGCCCATAGCAGCACAGTCCAATCAGAGTCTTTCAGAGCAGAAAGAGGCTCCAGAGACAAGCAAGACTAAAGCAGGAAGTGCCTGCACTTATAGAGATTAGCATAGATGCTAACAGCTTCAGTAGCAGTTTTGTCAGTTCTAGACCACATTTCTTTATTAAGTCATAAATGAATAGCAACACTATTAACTTCTCTATAGCAAAAAAAAAAATAGCTTCACTTCTGTTTTGAGTGTGTTTTGGTCATGGATGTATTATAAGAACTGGATAGCGTGGCTCCGCCTTCCACCATGTAACGGTTTTGAAGCCATAATATCCCCCTCAGGGCGCCGCCATTATGCAGCCAGTAGAGAATCTGGACCATATATGGACGCAGCTGTCGTAAACGGTCGCAAAACTCCGCAGCATACGCCGTACACAATCATTGTGAAACTGCCGTAAACCGCAGTTATTTTTAAACTCTAATAACTAATAAAAAAGAAAGTTTTCAGAAAAAAGAGGACTTGGAAAAAACGCAGCCCAATAATACTTTCATATCACCACAGCATACGGATGGGAGAAATATTTCTACGCGGTGTATTAATTTTTTGAAGTTTCACTATGGCCCGTCCAGATGAATGGGGGAAACGGAGAGTTGACCTATACTGCAGCCAGTCACCAGGGGGAGCAGTTTTTTTGGTGACTTCAATTCGAGCCCAGCGACGTGACGTCCATGTTTTTTACAGTCTATGGTTTTGGTGGCTCATGTTCTGTAATGTAGTAGCACCCACCTACTGCATCTGTGGTTGGCCCGTTAATTGTGACTGATGAACCAATCATCCAATCACCTGCCAGATACACTCCTGAAAAGTTCTGCCCTCCCCAAACACTTTCTATGGGCACTTTCCCAGCTGGATGAGTTACATATTTTGAACAGTCCATTTGGTACATCAGGTTACAAAAGTACTTAGGGCCTGATCTACTAAGATCCAAAATAACGGGTGCTAAAATGCGTATGGAAACTAATAAATTGCACGTTCTATTACTGAGCGTGTTGTGGGTGATAACAAAGTGGTGTGGACCACCCCATTTAAAGAGGATTTTGTGTGTGCTTCCAGCTGTCACCATGGAGAGTTTGGGAGAGCAGAGAGGCTGTAAATGAAAAATGAAATATGAAGTCGTGGAGTTTGAGGTAAACACAACTGCGGTAATTTTTTCGGCGCATGTCATTTTGACGAACAAGATGGTCACTTTTCCCTCATGCCATATTTCTGTCCCTCATTTTTAATTTTCCTTTTCTGATTGCAACAAAACATAACCTAAGTGGCAGCATTAACATAGTTGCACATCTTCATTATCAATAACCTCTCATGTGAAGAGCAGTCTTACAGTTATGCACACAGACCGTGTGGGTAACTGTTGCCTTTTACGCACTGACAGCCTCTGTCAGTGCGTTAAGAGTGTGATGTAGTCTGCTCTGACTGATAAACGGAGTGATCGTGGCTATGAAGGTTTTTATTTTGTTTCTACAGAGATTAAATGGCCTCCTCCCTGATGTGGAGCAGAGGGTTTACTTTACGCATGTGACTTCATGGCACACTGGATCATCCCTCTTTTTCCAGTCCTTCATAATGACTGACAGCCTCCAAGTCTTTCTGTTTTTTATCAAAAAATTCTGTCAGTGAAGGAAAATATTCGGTTAATGTGATCCCTGTTTGCCACCATGGTCACAGCCTCCCGTTCTTACCACTGTGATCGTTTGGTGCCTGCTTTCCAAACCTACAAAATTCATATGCAAAAACACTGCGCGCAATCACTTGCAGGTTTGATAAATCCCATTGTGGGTGCTACATAATTGTATCTGCGTCTTCTCCTCACAGTATTTTGTGTGCTCTGATGATCTGCATGTATTCTGCATATTCATGAGGGCAAACACGCTAAATGGACTGCGTGTGCTATTTGCTCATCTGACAAACGAAATCCTCAGTGAACCTTGTTAGTAGATCAGATTTGTGCGCACTATCAAGTTTGCACATGTTTTAATACACGAAAATCTTTAGTAGATCGAGCCCTTAGTGTTCAAACTTAGTGAGGTTATGATACAGGATTGTTGAGTTCTTTGCTGTTAGTTGCTGCAGTATATTCAGTTAGATGTTTGTATGCATGTAAATGGGTAAAAAAAATCATTCAAAATGATTGTGCGCAAATTACAAACAAAAGATTAAATACATTAATAGCTTTTGACACAAGCGTTGACATACAAAAAGTCAGAGCTACATAACATGCAGAGTATTTGGATGATGTTTGAGTGCATCATCTCTGCATTACTGTAACTGTAAACTGAAAATACTTTACAGAAAAAGGCTCAAATCAGCACAAACTCTTCTGAAGACGCTCACCATCTATGGCAGAGCGGCAGACCAGGTGGGAGTAGGAGAAGTAGAGAGGAGTCTCCAGGTGGAAGAACGACTCCAGCACCTTCCTCACCTTCTCGCTGAGGTCGAAGAACAGACGAGCGCTCTTCAGAGGAACCTTCCCCTCCTGTCCCAGCTGTGGGAGTGGAAACAACATTCTCTTCAGTTTACAGCTGAAGTCTTTGATAGTGCAGTTTTCATGCTTTTCAGTAAAAGATGTCATCTTTGTTATTTTTAAATAAGATATCTGCAGTAAATTTCAGCTGAGGAAAGCATACCTTGACAGCCTTCAGTACGGTGACTCCCTGGAACATCTCACTGGGGGAGTGTGGAGAGGGGCGCCCCCTGTAGCCATCACCTTTAAGAGCAGCCTCCTGGAAAATAAACACAACATAATCAGAAGGAGCAGGAGAACATTTAATACGATTTTAAAGGTGCTATGAGGAGAAATAATTTCCGGCCACATAAAGACTCTGCTACTCATGAGCACCCACAGCGACTGTCGTAATGCTGCGTTCCAGTAACCTCGGAACTGGGAGTGACATCATCTCCGACTTATCGGCGATCCAGTTGAAGTCGGAAAAAACCATGCTGATCTACCAGGCTGTTGTTAGCTGTTGTTAGCACGCCCTGCGTTGTTGTTCACAAATATCACATGAAGAATGTGATTATCACTATGGCAGCATTTTTGTAAATATAAGTCTAACAATACTATGTATACAGCTGATCTAGAGCGACACACCCTAGTCAGAAGTGCAAATAAATTGATTATTACAGGAGCTAAATAACTGTTCACACTGGGGGCATCCATCTTTGATTGTCAACTCGAGGGTGGCGAGGTTTCACCGAGCTCCCAGTAGGAAATTCCAACTTCAGAGGGCGTTCCATTTGCAGTTTTCTACTTGGAACCTCGGAAATTCCTACTTCTGACTACAGCTGGAACACGACGTGACCCAAGCCAAAGCATGCATTTGTTGTCGATTCATTGTTGCTAATAAATGCAGCTCGGACCTTCCTCAGAACTCTGCATTGCTTTACAACTTCTTTTTCAACAACTTACAGGATGCAAAGCGGCGAGGTAATGTATCTCTTTCTCGTTACGTAGCAGTAGGATTGACATTTTGAGCAATCAGGTTACAACAACCAACTCAAGGACCTGGCGAGAGTTCTGCTGGAAGAACTTAATCCGTTTTTTTATTACACCTAAGTTGAAGTTTCTTCAGCAGGGCTCTCAGGGTCAAAACAAATGTTGGAGGCAATGCGATAAATCAATGGCAGATCATTTTCACATATTTTGGGGCTGCTCACAGATCCAACCATTTTGGAACGAGGTTACAGAAATGGTAAATGTCATGTTTAGACTAAAGGTAAACTGCTCCTTTATTACACTTTACTTGGGTAAAATCCCAGACAATGTCATTCCAAGTGATAGATATCTCTACAAGATCCTTCTGGTTGCAGCCAAGAAAGCCATCACACGGAAGTGGTTGCAGGAAAATCCCCCTTCTAAAGATGATTGGTTAGCAATTATTAGTGAAATACATTGTATGGAGAGACTGACCTTTTCATTAAGGTTAAAGTTTGACCAATATATCAAGCTCTGGAAGAAATGGATCATGTACTGTACGGACTGTAACCCATTCTAGTTACAAAACCTTGATTTGTGTTTTTACTGACTAATGTATGGCCCATATATCTTTTCTCTGTTTTTCATTTGTCTTTCTCTATGTCCTCTTTCTTACTTACCTTATATGTTAATCAGAAAATTTCAATAAAAAGAAAGTTTCAAAAAAAAAAAGAACTCTGCATTGCTTTACAACTTCTTTTTTCAACAACTTACAGGATGCAAAGCGACGAGGTAATGTATCTCTTTCTAGTTATATATGGTAGTTTTTGATGTGTGACAACAAGCAATTTTGAGAAAACTTAGTATCGTAGTTTTGTAGCCAGCTGTCCGACCCGACCACTTAGCTAAGGAATAGCCTTTATAGATACTCTATTTTGATGCTATAAAACTCATCTTAAAGTGTGTATTTCGATCAGGCATATATCTAAAAGTGGGACTTTTTTGTAATTATTTAGAAACTCTTCATAGCATCTTTAATTCAGGAAAACACAAATGAAGAACTCTAAATAGTGCCAAATTTTAGAACAATCACATGACATTTACCAGCACGGCTTCTTTCTGTCACTTACATTTGAGAGGCGCTGCAGCTCCCTGCACTCGTCATCACTGAGCACGCCATCCAGCAGCACCCGCTCAGAGCCGTTCAGCTGCTTGGACGTCATTGTCACCTTGATGTCGTCAATGATCGGCGTGCCACCTAGAAGAGCAAGGTCACAGGCTATTGTCTGAGGCAGCACTTACTTTCTGATCACGGTCAGTGTTTCTGTGGTGTAACTTTCACACATGAGATCATCAGCTCGTTACCTTCCTGTGGTGCAATCATCATGGCCATATCTGAGGAATCCTTCTTCTTCTCCTCGACCAGAGTCTCAATCTCTTTCATGAGGTTTCCTATTTCCTCTGTGATCCTGGCTGCAGTCTCTCTGTCCGCCCTGAGAGACACAGGTAAATGTCAAAGGCCATTGCATCACTTTGAATAAATCTCCTTTAAACCCTGTCCAAATATGCATCTCCAGCCTTACTTTTGTTTCTCTCTCAGTTTCTGTGGCATGACATCCTCAGGTGTCCACGTGTCCTGAATAAAAAATATAAGTTGAGGGACATGTGGAAATGTTCTAAGCATGCAACCTTATAATCAAGTTAAAGATATGTGAGAATGGAAAGTGACTGATGCACTCACTGGATCAACAAATGTGATTCCAAAGGCCTCGTATCCAAAGTAAAGCAGCTCTTTTTCCAGGATGGACTGTTGGATGTGCTGTTTTACTACCTGAAAAAAACAGATGTATCTTCTGTGTCACTCTGTAATTTTACATGATGCTGAAGTGTATCATTTCATACTGAGAACAGCCAAAGGAGATTTAGGAAATGTTCGGCTTTGACTGCCCTCTAGCTGTGAAGACAGTAACAGCACGACCAAGATATAAAAAGATTCTCCATACGTCTGATTATTTGTTTAAGGATTATGTGTTAATGTTACATTGTTCATAGATCTGTGTCATGGATGAGCAATAACAGCTCAGGGGCCTCTTGCTGGCCCTCTAATTCAATCATGCTACCTGTAACCTGATTCCATTCATAAAATCAACCAGCACTGCTCCCAGTCATCATAAACTGTGAAATCACAATGTGCAATCACTGTGCAGTTATCTACAATGTACAGTTACTATGTGCAATTAATGTGCAATAAATGTGCAATCCTCAATCCTCTAACAATGTGCAATTACAGTGTGGAAGCACAACCATGTGCAATCAGTTATCCCATGTGCAATAACTCAGTAAATGTGTATATAATTTTTATAGGATTTGCTTTTTGTCTTGTTTCCAAGCCCTTTGTATGTTTTTATATTTTATATCTTTATCTTGTATAGGTAGAGTCGTGTCCATGCTGCTATTTTTTATACTTAGGTCAATTTTTATTCTATTAATGCAAAATTGCAAAAATATATTTGAAGAATTAACTGGAAATATGACAACACACAAATGTTTGGGGACAACAATAACAGAATTAATTAAATAACTGATTTATAATCTATTAATTCTATAATGATTTTTTTTAATCACTGATTTATGTATCTTTTTTCCCATAAAATACAGTAGATATGATTGTGAGTATTTATGTAAAATTCTTTCATGAGGAATCAAAAGATCCATTTTGGAAAGTAATACATACAATCTCAAGTAACATTTAAGAAGTATCTTACTTAAAAAGCTGAAAATTTGATTGGACTTCATTCTACTATAGTTAGTAACTTTACAATTAGTATTTATCTTTAGGTATCAATGAACACAAATGAGACAAGCTTTCACCAATCAATTTTACAAACTGTATACAAAGTTGTTCATGAGAAAGTGGAAAACTTCCTCATTAAAACATCTTTGTTATCTTTAATAAAAAACCTAGATCCACACCAGATCACAATCAAAATCAAGTGGCTTCTTTGTTTACCATGGCCAACATTCACTGACAATAACATTAAAATTTGTTTTGGACTTTTTGAGTTATTAGCAAAAAAGTGTAAAACTGCCTGATCTCACAGTGTTATCAAACACTTAGATATATTTCTGGAACTGCATCTGGAAACAGATCACCAAAATCACACCACTTTTTCCTCAACTACTTGTGTACTCCCCAACATGCGATGCAAAGCAGTGGGGCATCGGAAAGTCATCAAAGACCTGGCTGTGGAGACAGTTTTTGTCTGAGGCTAATGAGGAAGCACAGGAGTTTGAAGCCCATCAACACCAAAAGCATCAGCAGGAGCTGGCAGGGGGAAATATCCCTGCCATCGCTCCTCCACCAGGAGATGTACCGGGTTAAAGGAATGAAACATCAATGACTGATGGTGCCAAGCTGATGATCCGCTTTGGCTCACAGGAGTTAGACCTGCACAGAAGTCACTGCTGGAGGTGTATCAGGTAGAAGTGCCCACGTCAGACCATCAGTCTGTATCTTTTTAAGCCTGGGGTATGATCATCATTGCCTGATTTTTGTTATATCATGTTAACAAACTAAAAACAAACTCGAAGTGCTCCAAAAGCACAAACCTACTTAAAGATATCACAGACATATTGAGTCAAGTTAGAAGTGAAAATATGTAAAACTGCCCTGCTGAAAAAAGTTAAGAAATCATTCCAAAAAAAATCCAGAATAAGCATCCATATTCAGATCCTACCAAATGTTTCTTGGCCCATTTCTGACCTATCCTGAAAAAATTCATAAAATTCCATACTTAAACTTCTGAGTCTCCCTGTAAAACAAACAGCAGCAAAAACACAACCTCCTCCCTTACCTCTTTAAAAACTTTGGCCCTCATGTGGTTAGACCTCTTGGCTACAAAAAAGGCTACCCTAAATCATCATTAGCATAAAGCTCTTTCAAAAGTAGCAAATGTTGCTGAGTGATTTAATTCATTTTGAGCAACTGGGGTTCACTTTTCTACATTTTGCACAACTTAACTTAATGAAGGTGATTGGAAGGATTCAAAGATACATGAAACCTACTTAAGGATCAAACATTATAGACGGAGTGACGATCAGCTCTACCTGTCTGGCTGATATTGTCTCTGCCTTGTCTTCGCCCAGTACAGCAGAGTAATAAGCCAGGTTCTGGTTCATCACCTCATCGTCGGGATGGAACAATAAGAAGGTCTTCGCACACTCGATGGCCTTCTCATACTTCTCACCTGTAAACGAAAACAGAACAGAGTGAACAGCTTGTATGAGGGATGAGAAATGACTGTACAACTTCAACTGAGGAATAAACTGGAACCTGAAATTTGGAATTAAACAATGCTCTTTTTAATGACTCTCCATTGAGAGTTTGAATAGTTGGTTCATTTAGAATTGTAGCTCTTTTTTCATCTGTTATCAAGGACAGCCTCATTAATGTCTAGCGTGACCATATATCCTCCTTTGCCCGGACCTATCCTCCTTTTTGGTAGGAAAATTATGTCGGGAGAAATTTAATCAAATTCCCTGAAATGTCCAGGTTTTGCTCAGCCTGTTCTACAGATGAAGCTGTTACAGGGGACAGAAAAAGACGTGCATGACTGAAACTACCATAACTCTTGGAGTATCCACATTATACAAATAATTTCAATGGATTCTGCAAGCTGAGAAGCAGAGCGTTCCACTGATATGCAGGACATCACAGTAAAGGTAGGATTGTTTCAGGGGGAGGGATGGGAAGTGAGCTGACTGAGCTGAA